>OZ038454.1:10794308-10817308 GCA_964036195.1 Sphaerolaimus hirsutus | reverse complement strand
GTCAGGATTCCAAAAAAATGCAGCTATAGATTTACCAAGGGTTCAGAATGGTGGGTTGGGGCGGGTTATACCCAAAAGCTCCAGCTATCTATCTACTGTATATCCTAAGTATCGACTAAGAACCCATGAGAGTTAATATTTCATCATAAGTTTTGGAGGGGGATGTTATTAAAGGGGGGAAGTTATTTTATCCTAAGTTAGTGTTCATCAGCATCTTAATCATTCAAACACACGTTGTGGATACACATACCCATGGCCGCTCAGCTATTTATACCTGATTTATTGATCTATTGATTTAGTGATGTGAAAAGCGCCAAGGTTTTGGCGTCAAGCGCCAAAAGCGCCATGGCGCTTTTCCCATGTGCGGCGCCAAGCGCCAATGGTGCCACACGACTTTAGCGCCAAGCGCCAAAAGCACCATGGCGCTTGTTGCTCTGGCACTAGCGCCGAGCGCCAGCGCCGAGCGCCAGCGCCGAGCGCCAGCGCCGAGCGCCAGCGCCGAGCGCCAGCGCCATGGCGCTTTTACATCCTTTAATCCTTTAATCCTGATACCGATCCAAAATATCGATATCAAAATATCAAGAGCGATTCATATCGAATATGGAGGGTTCGATATGGAATATTGAGTTTCAGGAAAAATACCGTATTACCTCCAATATAAGGCATCCCTCTAATATAAGGTACCCTCTAATATAAGGTATAACTTTTGGCTATTTTGAACGCGACAAAATAAATATAAGGTACCCTCTAATATAAGGCATATCTCTAATATAAGGCACAGCTGGCTGCGTGCCAAAACGCTCAAAATCATAAAAACGGTCCCCAAACATGGCGGAAAACGATGAAAATGGCGCGGAAGGGCACTGCGATAACTCTTCGTCGACTTCTGCCATTTTGTAGTGATACTGTACCTATTTCGTACATTCCAGTTTGAAAAAAATGAATTGTATCGTTGTTCACTGTTGGTAAAATTTGTTTAAAATCTGGTGAAAATAATTGAAGGTACCCTCTTATATAAGGTACCCTCTAATATAAGGCATAACTTTTGGCTCGAAAAAACTGACGAAAACAATAAAAGGTATACCTTATATTAGAGGTAATACGGTATCAAATATTGATATCAAAAAGTCATATCAGCTCCATGTCAACTCCGATCCCGATCACCAAATTGCATTCCCGATACCCAAATTTCGTACCCGAATTTCACAAAATACCCGAATTATAAAAAATGTCACTCTAAAACATTCTATTACGTGCAGCGGGCCATAACTATAACATATTTATCCGCAACGGTGCACAGATTCAGATGCAGCTGCATGTAAGGCAAGTGTTCGCCATCGCTGTCATCAGAGTCCTCACTCTGATCGGGACGCTTCGGCTTTTTCTCATTGCCACCCTTTTTAGCAATCTTCCTCTTCCTATTCTGCGTGTTCAGGAAGTGAATTACTCGTGAAAAAAATAAATAATCAAGGAAATCGCGAAAGTCCAATCCCGATCCCTAAATTTGAAAAACTAATCCATTGGCGCTGAGCCGGTGCGCATGTCAAACAGGTGCCCAAGTATGTCTGGTGCCCAAGTATAAATTCCGGTGCCCAAGTACTCCCGGTGCCCAAGTAAAGTGTCTGTACTTGGGCACCGGGCGGCTCTTACTTGTGCACTGGGCAGGTGCAAACGCGAATATATAAAATTAGACTCCCAAAAATAGGATTGAGATTAATTACCTAGTAGAAGTGAATGTGGTAGAAGTGAAAGTGAACAACAAACTACTTTATATGGCTGATTTATAGTAATTGCCTAACAAAATTCTAGACGTGAGAAAATACGCTCAGAATTCGATACTATTATGTCTAGATTTAATACAATTGACAGATGTCTAGACAATTAAGGCACCAACAATCGTCTTAGCAGACAACTAAAAACCGAACCCCTCCCCATAAGCATTAAACTAATAAAAATATAAATATTTGCGTGTTTATGTACATAAGCAACCTACCTACAAAACACCCAAATATTTATAATATTGCACTCCCAAAATAAATTGCAATATTAGATAATTATTATAAATTGCAAAACACCCTCTGAAAAAATAAACCCCCCAGGGGGTAATTTGAGGAAATACGGTACTGATTTTGATTTACTGGTATAGTACTGATTTCAAATCAAAATCCCCATGTGATTCGTAAAACATTGCTGAATTGCTGTGCAAGTAAAACAAATTTCTAAGTAAAGCGAAAAATGAAAAGCAAACAATGTAAAATGTCACGCGAAGTGACAAATTCATGGAAAATGCCCTTCAAAATGTCAAATGTCACACGAAGTGTCAAAAGTCATGGAAAATGCCCTGTAAACTGTCACGCGAAGTGACAAATGTCATGGAAAACGCCATGTAAAATGTCATGCGAAGTGCGATGCTCAAGTAAACCCGGCCCGCCCCGCCCCGACGCAACCGTGCCCAAGTAAGTGTTGCGCAAGTCCCCGGTGCACAAGTCCACAAGTACGGGCATTTTACTTGGGCACCGACCCACGCCCGATTAATCCAAGGGGCTGTCTCGGGGAAATACGGTAGAAAATAGGTTAGTCTCACTAGTATCAAAAAAGTTCAGCATGCTTAACAACTCTGATGCACGCTCTACTCACTTTTGCAGAGTGCGGCGAATTGGAACCTTTTGAACGGCGACAAGTTAAGTCGTTGTTAATTTAAGTCGGAAGCTAACCAAACCGTCAAAATAACACTTCTATTTATAATAAACCCTTCCCAAAAATAATCTGAGTTGGCAAATTTAAATTGTCAAAATGGAAAATGACATTATGTGTCACTTGCCCTACTTTTACTTGATATTTATTAATCCTAGTTGCAAAATTCGAGCGAGAACCAAGTTCCCGAATTCATGAGCCGAATATATAATACATGTTAAAAGTTTTGAGATTAGTTACCTAGTAGAAGTGAATGTGGTCCCAACAACAAACTACTTTATATGGCTGATTTATAATAATTGCCTAACAAAATTAGAGACGTGAGAAAATACACTCAGAATTTGATACTATTGTGTCTAGATTTGCTTTTTCGGCAGGGAAGTTAGAATTACTACTAAATTTTCTACTATTTCTACATTCTTATATAAGGCTGTAAAAACTTATAAATGGTGTTTATTGTTCACGTTTTCACGTTTTTCTCGCAGAATTTTCACTCTGAAAAAATAAACCCCCCGGGGGGTCATTCGAGGGAATACGGTATACTAGGTAATTATTTTCGCAAAAGGATGCAAAATGTCAATTACAGGATGGGTGATACATGCGATTTAACCCCAATGCTTATACATAGAGCACTTATATAATAAGTGACCTTCAAAATACAATGAGCAAATATTCATGTAGAGGTAAAATATGCTAATTGTGCTGTAAATCGGCATAAAAACAGGAAAAAATACATTTATCATTTCCACAATGGAAATGCCCAAATAAATTATCTTATGGGGTAGTACTGATTTTGAATCAAAATCCCCATGTGATTCGTAAAACGTTGCTGTGCAAGTAAACAGCCGCCCGGTGCACAAGTAAGGGCACTTTACTTGGGCACCGGTCTTTATACTTGGGCACCGGTTTTACTTGGGCAACGCCACGCCTTGGGCCTTTACCGACCCACGCCCTTCTGATTCAGAGCCCTTATCCCCTATCAAAATTCGTTTAAAACGTTTTCATACTCACTTTCATGATGCGCTCACTGTCTGTCATCGTGGCCTTCGTTTTGCCGTTGCCATTGCGCATGTATACCGGTGTGGAGGTACTCGACACGCAACTGCCGAGATTCTGCATCAAAAAGCTATTGATAAATAGAAGTTTTGAGTCTCTCGAGTCTCCTGTCTAAATGTTACGAACAACTAAACGAAGATTGACGCCAAATAGTTAACGCCAAAAATTCGCTAGTCCCCCCAAGGGTTGGAAAAAAACCCTTGACTTTTTGCCAAACCAGGACCGCAGTCCCGTTTGAACCCTACATCCAAGGTACGTACCTGGGCGGATGTTTACTTGGGCACCGGTCAGGTGCAAGCAAAAGACTACCGTATTTCCTCGAAATACCCCCCCCCTCGAAATACCCCCCCCCCTCGAAATACCCCCCCTCAAAATGGACACTATGAACTTATAAACCCCCCCTCGAAATACCCCCCCCCCCAAATTTAGTGTATAGAGAACGTAAATGACAAAGGCTGCGGTTTGTCATCCCGGCAATGCAAAACACACGTTAAAAAAGATGACTCTGTTATGTGAGAACAGTGTTTGTACGTCTACACACTTATAAATGTCTTTAGAGTCTTATAAATGGCGATTTTTGTTGCCTTTTTCGACGTCTGCGTACGTTTCAGACGACATTTTAGTACTGGAATTTCAAAAAATTTCTGCCGAAATAATAAACCCCCCCCTCGAAATACCCCCCCCCCTCGTTTAACCCCCCCTCAAAATTCTCACTCTGAAACAATAAACCCCCCGGGGGTATTTCGAGGAAATACGGTAGTTGACTAGCTTGTATTTATGACCTGAAAAAACTATCATGTCCAGGTAACATTCTGGGTTGTGAACATGAACGCTAGTTCACTAGCGATCACCTTCACAGATGTTGCCCGGACTCGATAGTTTTTTCGGGTCGTAAATACAGACTCCAATCAAGTGAGATTAATTATTAATATGTTTACATGTTTACATTTATCCAATGGACACATTGTAAAATTATACTATTGAATTTTGGTCGAGCAGCGAAATCTGCGAATGACCTACTAGCCGCTATATATAATATAGGTCCATCAAAATTCTATGAAAAAATCCTACATAGTGATAGTGATAAAGCTACTTATAATTAAAGAGAGCGCCCGTCAGAATTGACGAGGAATCAAATAATGAATTTTGCCAACTTGATTGCAAAATAAATGTTCATTGTAAAAACACTAAGAATAAAAACGCCGATTGGCTGATTCCAGCTCATAACATAAAAATTACGGGTTTAGCCTTTGATTAGATTGATAAGGACATTTTATCACTTAATAGCTAATCTCACGCTAATCAACCACTTAGCACAAAGACTGGTGCCCAAGTACGCCCGGTGCCCAAGTAAAGTGCGTGTACTGATGGATCTGTGCTGGTGATCATGGAAAAATCATCAAAATTACAATTTTACAAATTTATTTAGAATGTCATAATTATTGAAAAGTAATTGTAAAGTTGAAATGTCATTGTAAAAGTTGAAAAATGTATGATAATTGGTGAAAAATGTAGAAAATGACTGGAATGTTTGTCGAATGTGTGAACCCGCAAAGGTAACGTTTTAATGAGCCACTACTTACAGCCAAAAACAGTCTTCGATGTGATACTTTATGTATATATGAATATTTATTTATTTATTATATATTTATTTGATGTAGGCATTCAAGGCACTTTTGGAGGGGGTTTTCCAATGGAAAACCCCTATAAAACCCCCATGTGTGAACATGAATGCTAGTTCACTAGTGATCACCTTCACAACCCGGAATGTTGCCCGGACTCGATAGTTTTTTTGGGTCGTAAATACAAGTACAATGTTCGTATTTATGACTAGGGTTCAAACGGGATTGACTTTTCGAGATCGGGATCGGGATTGGGGTTTCGGGATCGGGATCGGGACTGCAAAATCCCGGAATTTCACGGGATCCGGGATCGGGATCAGGATCCCGTTTGAACCCTATTTATGACCCGAAAATTATCGAGTCCAGATAACATTCCAGAAGGTGATCGCTAGTGAACTAGCATTCATGTTCCTGTTTGAAACCTAGTCAAGTACGCAACCGCCACGGTGCACAAGTAATGCACAAGTAAAAAGCTGCACTGTGCACAAGTAAACATCCGCCCAGGCACCGGGCATACTTCGGCACCGGGTATTGAAACTTGGGCACTGACGAACCGTCCATCCATCCAACCCCCTACAAAATTCAAATTCAAAACCCACCGGGCTCATGGTCATTGGCTCATCTGACTCGTCGAATTCGTACAAGTCGCCCCGGCCCGTTTTATCCTCGAAAAGATCCTGCTGATCCTGCCCATCATAATTGCAATTTTGGTCAGACCATTCGTCGCGCATGAACCACGCACGGGCAGTAATGGGTTCCCCAAAGGCACTTCCAACGACGATACTTCTGCAAAAAGAACATTGAGGAGTGACGACACCAATTACGCTACCAGCTAAATTACGACGACACCAATTACCAGCTAAAGTAAACTCGATAGCTCCACCTAGGGTTCAAACGGGATCGCGATCCCGTATCCTGTGAAATTCTGGGATTGAGCAGTCCCGATCCCGAAACCCCAATCCCGAAACCCCAATCCCGATCCCGAAATCCAAAAATACCAATCCTGATCCAGAAACCTTTCAAATCCCGATCCCAAGAATCTCCCAAGTCCAGGATCCCGGAAAAAATAGTGGGAATGATACAGTTGGGCAAAAACCAAACAAACGGCTGGCCGTGGCAAACAGACACGACAGAGCAGTTTGGTTGATTGTCGTCCTTAGCGGGCGGGGCTGGCGGACCCCATCTGGGGGCACTCACAGACCCTGTAAAATGCCATGAAAAATGTCAAGCACGCTTTGTGGTGAGACTAGTGATGGAATGGCGCCATCGACGCTTGGCGCCCTTTTCCTGTGGCGCCTGGCGCCCACTTTCTGAAAGGCGCCATGGCGAAACATTTTTGTCTATAAACTCGATAGCTCCACCTAGGGTTCAAACGGGATCGCGATCCCGTATCCTGTGAAATTCTGGGATTGAGCAGTCCCGATCCCGAAATCCAAAAAAAACAATCCTGATCCAGAAAACTTTCAAATCCCGATCCCGAGAATCTCCCAAGTCCGGGATCCCGGAAAAAATAGTGGGAATTATAAAAGATGGAAGCAAATGACAGTTTTGCGTGCAAAAATGTCAACGCAAACGCCCAGCGTGAATGAACAGTGACAGTGACAAACAGTGAGGAAAATCTCTATCCCTAGACCGCAATCCCGATCCCGTGACCCCAATCCCGATCCCGAAATCTCAAAATACCAATCCCGATCCCGATACCGAAACCACAATCACGATCCCGAAATCGTGAAAAGTGAATCCCGATCCCGAAACGTCAATCCCGTTTGAACCACCTAGGGTCGGCCGATGTTTGTTTTTATAAACGTTTTTTTTAAAAAACAACGTTTTATTTATTAAAAAAAATGACGTCCGAATGACGTTTTTAAAAAAACATTGGCCAAAATTTTTAGTACTAAGCACTAGGTATTTTGCAAAATTTTTGCACGCAAGCGCGCAATTTCACACACAAATTGACATTGGTGGTTGTTTTCATTGGTTTTGTGGCATTTTTAGTATCAAAGTATTCATTTCTATGTGCTACCATGGGTTAATAAGCCGTCATATGTTGCTGTAGTATGTAATATTGAGGTAATGTGCTTCCATGTACCTCCAGAGTGTGTAAATTCACTCCCAAAGTACCCACCATTTTTGGTGACTGGTCAGAAAGATAACACCGTTCATGCTGTAAACGACATCGAAAAACGTGGACGAACTCGAAAAACATTTTTACGCATAAACCGTATTGGGCAAGGGTTGTTACTCAAAGCGTGCCCGCTCAGGCCACTCTCAAAGTTTAAAATGCAATTTTCACAAAACTGAAAAACGTGGAGTTATCGAGTTACGGAAGGGAACTCCTCAATTACGCTACCAATTACCAGCTAATTACGCAACACCAATTACCAGCTAAAGTACCCACAAATCACCCACCACTCACTCAGCAGCCGGATATTCGAAGATATCCATTGTGGTAACCTCAGACAACCTCGTCATGTTGTTCCGCATATCAGCTGCTGCATTCAGCATCAGCAATCCCTCGTCCTCGGGAACCCCGTCACTGTCCCGGACATGTTCGAAAACATTAGCAGAAAATTCGACCTGCACGAAAACGAGCCGCTCATTTGCCACAAAAGTGCACTCCGCGACCGGCATCTGAAAAGGGTTTTGATAAAGTTTCAGGTTGTTTAATGAAGTTTCAGGCGGTTTCAAGCAGTTTAATGAAGTTTCAGGCGGTTTCAAGCAGTTTAATGAAGTTTCAGGCGGTTTCAAGCAGTTTACGAATTTTTCTAAAATATTTGGCACTGTTCCAAAAAGAGCAAAGAGCGAAAGCAGCACGAATAAAACTGCGCCAGCAACTCACTTCGGATTGTCGGCCCATCAGCGATAAGGAACGTCCAAGGAAGTGCGCGAGGCTATTTTTCCTTTTTTTTAATTTTTTCAGTCGCGAATTAGGCGGAGCTTATGGCTGTAGTTCTCGTAAAAGGCGTGGTTTTAACGTGAATTATTGGTCCCAATGTATAAAACATTACTTAACGTAAATTACTGGTTGATGTAAAGTGCGTAATTTTGGCACTACGCCATCCCGCCAAAATTTTCCTAACCCGGATCGTTCCAGTACCGATAAAAGAATAATAAAAATTCAGTCGATAAACGAGCTTGTTGACGACAACATGTCGCCGTTTTTTCATCCTCTCCTTTCGATACCACTAACCGGTCGCAATCGATACTCCAACACGCAGAAGTCGCACATTTTCGGGTACGCACCTCTGCGTGCCGCAGCCAACCCGCAAAGAGAGCGCGGAGCTGCTCCACAAGATTTACGTGGGTGTCGTCGAGGTGTCAACGTCAATCCATCCAACAACGTCCATCGGCGTCGGGTCCGTGCAGCGCCGCTACCCCCGGCACGCGATGCGTCGCTGACTGCGTCGCCGGCCGCGCCGGCAATTTGGCCGCCGTCCAACTTCAGCCCCGCCGCTTGGCGCTTCGGGACGGTCCCGCCAACCGCACGTTATCGTCCTACCGCTACCGTAATTTGCCGGACGTCCCGCGAGACACGATGGTCCCTGGTGCTTGTCGCCCGCGGGCGACTCGGCGCTAGGCTAGACGCCCGCAAAATAGCACCCTGCATATTTAATTGCGACAATTCTCGGCCTTTCAGGTGGGTTTTGGGACAATGTTTGTTGTGTGATTTAGTCACGGACGTGTTTAGGGGGATGTAATATGTGGCGCTCGGCGGAGATATGCAGTTCGCCTACAAAAATGTCTGCTTGAGTGCAAAGTTTCACAAAATGCCACAGGATGCTACAATTCCTTCACCGTGGGATGTACCGCTCAGTTTCACATACAAATTGACTTTGGTGGTTGTTTTCACTGGTTTTGTGAAATTTTTGTGTCAAATTACCGTTGCTGTATGCTACCATGTAATAATAAACCAGGTGATGTGTTAGTGTAGTTGTAGTATTTAATTTAAGCCAATCCATGAAAATTGAAGCTTTTACACCGCAGTGCTTTCAGCAGTGTTTTCATTGGCGTTATACATACGAGTTGACGTAAAACTGGCTTTTTTTGCAACCAGCACTTATAATCAGCACTACCACTTGTCCTATAAATTCACCTGCATATGTTGACTAAAATCATATCTGGGAACTTAAAAACCCATTAAAACTGTTAATCTTAAAGTACTGTCACTTGTCTGATATGGATACATGTTGATGTTGACTCATAAGCATATTAGGGAGCTTTTTAAAAACGTATCTTAAAACTTTTTTCATTATCCCTGATAGCCATACAATGTTATGTGTAGTATGATATAGCATTATAAGTCTGATTTCTGCCAAAAAAGCATATTTATGTTGACTCATTACATTTTGGGTCATACATATGTTTGGGACTTTGAAGGATTGTGGGTATGAAATAGTGAAAGAGAAGGCTCATAGATTCAGATGTTTCATTTGGGTGTTTCACACTGTGTAAGTATGTGTGAGCACAGTGGGGGATATTTAATACTACATTAATATAGCCTGACTTATTATTACACACTAGCATGAAAAATGGAAGCTTTAAATGCAAAAAAAACTGATGAAAACAACCACCAATGGTAGTTAATGTATGTAAAATTATGTACGTATGTAAAATTACGAGCTCATGCCAAAAATGGCAGAATAACTGAAACCTGAGATAGAAAATTACAGAATAATGCAGTAGAAATACCTGCAGAGGTATTTCAGTTTCCTGTGGGGGCTAGATAGCAAATCGCCCTTCAAAGGGATAGATAGCTGAAATTTTTGTTTTGGGGGTAGCGGTAGTTCAATACAGGCTTTTTCAAGGTGTTGAAGGCAGATTTGGGGAAAATGGCGCAAAATAGGTGAAATTAAGCTATAATGACTATATAAAAAGCACATATGGTACTGAAATTAGCTGAAAATAGACAATAAGGAACATGAATTAATGATTTTGAAGGTTAAAATCTATAAAAATGTATAAATGTGTACGATTCTGAGCGAAAGTTTGATGTGACAAAATCGTTCCTGGCCGATTGGCAAGAGTTCAGGGGATAGTGGCCGAAAAATTGCCCCAAGATAGATAGATAGACGGGCGATTTAGTGGGTAACCCCACCCAACCCACCCTTTTCTACCCCTGAGCACCTTCTCCAATGGGTGGACACCCTCCCCCCAATTAGCCATCTATCTACCCCGGAGGTTGCTCGGCTCAGCTATCTATCTATCTCCAGGTAAATTTTTTTGGCTACTACTCTGATCCTCTGAGCGCCCCCCCCCCAAAAAAAATCTCTCAGCTATCTATCTACGCTGAACAAATTTTGAGTGATTTTTGGTCAATTTTGACTGTAAATCGTTAAATTTTGTTAATTTTCACTTTTCAAATTACTATTTTCGGTTATATACATGATTATATCCCTGCTCCAGCCTCCCAGAAAAATTTTCCGAGAGAAAACTTCCTTGGTGAGAAGCGATTTACTACCTATCCAGTGCCGGCGAGGGTCAAAATCCTGGAGACCCCGGATAAGTACTAAAATGTTTTACTGAGGTTGTTTAAAAAACGCATACGATTCTCGCGTTTTTTGGTCAAACAGTTAATAAAATAAAAACAATTGAAAAAAGTTACGTCATTCCTTTGGTCACTTTGGAGCCACTTGGCAGAAGCTGTCGATTTCTATGAATTATATGGCGGTGCACATGTGAAGATGTTAGGGTTGGAAAAAAATCAATTTTTGAAGACCTTGATTTTTTCATTGAAATCTGATTTTTTTTCTTCAAAATCGTCCAAAATGGAGGTATGGAAAAATAAGTGTGTGTTCAGTGTCAGACAATGTATTTTCATGACTATTTTGGTGTCATCAGTTGAAAAAATCAAGGGCCATCCCTAGAGGACGTAAGACATTTTTCTGCGACCCTTCTAACTGGATCTAACCAGCTTCTTCATGTAATGAGCCAAATGAGTAAACAAAATCATAATTGTATTTTCCTAAGACAATGCCATAAATAAAACGTCCATAGACAATTCATGTTATGATTCTTGAATGATGAAAGTTGGACTACTGATCTTGAAAGCTTAAAAATAGCCGCTTCTGAGAAAAAAGTTTAGGCTACTATCCTTTCCCCTCAAATCGGCCAGCTCAAATCGGCCAAATCTGTAGCGATGTTTACATCAATTTCGTCGATATTTTCGCCCAAAATCGGTAATTTTCATACTTTTTTGTGTACTTTCACCTTCGAAATCAATTGTTGATAAATATGCCGCATTGCCTATTGAAGCTTTTTGTGTTTTAGGTTTTGGTTTAAGGTTATTGGTTTAAAGTTTTGGTTTAAGCTATTAACTATTAGTTATCAACTATTGACTGCCCATCCCTCTTTGCCAGCCGGCCGCGCCGACGCTGGAATGCCGGGCGGCGAGCGGGCCGCGGCGCACTCCTCCGCACCGTCGAGCCAGGCTGCCGCCGGCATACCTGAACTGCTGTTCCAGCAGGGCAGCGTGCAGCAGGCGCCCGCCGCCGCCAGGGGCCGCAAACGCAAGCACCCCGCCACGTGTGAGTCGCCTTGTGACCTCTGTTGGCACTGTGCCAGGGTTTGGTTTTTTTTCGGGTCAGGGTTCGGATCGGGATTGGGGTATTTTTCGAGATTTTTGGTATTTTGGATTCCGCGTTTCTTCTGAATTTTAGAAAAGGTCTAAATATACACAGAATGTCAGAGAAGTGGCATAAACTGCACATTGAGCTTTTCATTCACATTTATCTATGCAAAAAAAGTCATTTGTCAAATTTTTCCGCGCTCCGGATTGGGGAAATTTTTTATCGGCATCCGGATTGGCATTTCAAATTATCGGTATTCGGTAGCGATATCCCGTTTAAACCCCACTTGTTCGTGAGAACCTCGCGTGGCAACTTGCACACTGCGCAGTGGCGGCTGCTGCGGGCACGGCCGTCTGGCCGGCGGCTATGACGGGCGGCGCGTGGCCCCCCGCGGAGCAGTTCGGCCGCACCGATGGCCTGCTCACGGAGCAGATGCTGCGGCAGCTGCGCGCCAACGACGCCGCCTTCCACAACCGCATGCTGGGCAAGGTGATGCCGGCCGTCAACGACGTGCGCACCAAGAACGGCACGTCGATCAACGTGGCGTGCGCGGGCGCCGGCCAGCCGCTCGTGCCCGCCTCCACGCGCACCGCCAGCAAGAACACGCAGCGCAAGTTCGCCAACGACGGCGAGTACGACTTGATCAAGGGCGAGGTGCTCTGCTCGCCCTACAACAACCAGTACGAGGTGTTCGGCTTCTTGGGCAAGGGCACCTTCGGACAGGTGATCAAGGCGTGGAAGCGCGGCACCAACGAGATCGTCGCTGTGAAGATCCTCAAGAAGCACCCGTCCTACGCCAGACAGGGGCAGATCGAAGTCGGCATTCTATCGCAGGTCGGCATTTTGATGCCTCGGTGGGAAACACTAGTTGACATAGGAAACAAAAAAATTTCTTAAAAGCATCACACTTCAGAAACGAGGAAAATTCAGTGTCACTATATAAAATTAGTGCTCTATCATATACGAAGGTTGAAATGACATAATTTACCAAAATTTGGTTGACATTAATTTTGATGTCAACTAGTGTGTGCGGGCCCACAGTGCGCTTGCCTTGGTACAGTACCCAACTAATGCCGCGCTTTTCAGTTATCACGAGAAAATGCTGAGGATTTCAACTTCGTGCGAGCGTTCGAATGTTTCCAGCACAAGTCTCATACGTGCCTCGTGTTCGAGCTGTTGGAGCAAAATTTGTATGATTATTTAAAGCAGCACAAATTTAAACCATTTCCACTCAACCATATCAGACCAGTTGTGCAACAGGTGTGTTCAGGGCGCGTAGAATTTTTTGGATTATTTTTGTTGTTTTTATGTAATTTCTGTCATTTTATGTCATTTTTATGTCTTGGATCTTATTTCTGATATGCGAATGATGTCATCGAAAATGCTTTCTTATTAAGTCAGCCATTTTGATAATTTTTGTATCCTATCTCATTTTATGTTCCATTCACGTATCTCATTCTGACAGCGCGTTACATAGGTTCTGTTTACATTCAAAGAATTACAAAAATGACAAATTTACGTTTTCCTGCAACGATTTTCTAAACGTGTAGGTCTCTGAAGATTTGACGCTGAAATTTTGCTGGAAGCACCACTCAAAATCACCTTCAATCCTCTCCCCAGGTACTCACCGCATTAGACAAGTTGAAGCAATTACGGCTAATTCACGCCGACCTAAAACCGGAGAACATAATGCTCGTCGATCCAGTGAACCAACCGTTTCGCGTCAAAGTGATCGACTTCGGCAGCGCGACGCACGTGGACAAGGCCGTCACGAACACCTATCTGCAGTCGCGCTATTACAGGTGCGTGTCGGATGGCTGTTTTGATTTTTGTTTGGTATTTATGGGGTGTTTGGTTTGTGAGAAGTATTTTGGGGGTTTTTCGGGTGTGAGGGCAGGTTTCTACCGTGGTAGATTACTGTATTACCTCGAATAACTCCCATGACAGTTTTTCTGAAGGTTTGGGGTACTTTCATCTTATTTATTATCATGTGTCCGTAAAGAATGAGTGCAAAATTGCACTTATCGTTTGTGCTGTTTGGTTTATTTTTATTTTTATTTATTCGGGAAGTTTCAGGCTGTAAATTTATCCAACGGGAGTATTTTATGTCAATCGGCAAACTTTGGTTGTTATTCGAGGTAATACGGTAAATAAAGTTCATAGTCCCACAGTCTTCTCGCTGTTTGCTGCTTTAGCACGTTGATATGGCGATAGGGCGGGCAGGTTTGCCCAGTTCTGTTGTTTGCCTTTGCCGCGTCGCGCTGTCCGAATGGGCACCGTCTTGCCCCTCATATTTTGGCTTTTTAAAATTTTACGACAATGCTCTTTGATGGGATTTGATGCGCCGCCGCCCGCACCTCTGCCCTCCCAGCGGCGCGGCGCCCGCGCTGGTGTCGCCCCCGTCGCCGCTGACGCACTTCGCTTTGGTGGACTATACTTTTTATCGCATCAAGTAGTTGTGTGATATCTCAACACGCGTTTTCGGCATTTTCACTTCCCGTTTGAACGATTCCCGTCGCTTTGAAAAAAAGTCAATTTTCCGCCAATGGGCACGTGTTTGCCCGGCCGCCGTGTCTCCCAGCCGCGCGGCGCGGCGGCAGCGTTTGCACTGGTTTACGGCCGCGCGGCCCGCGCGTGTGGTGGGGCGGTGGGGGGGGGGGGGGGTCGCAGCGGCGGGGTGCGACCGCGCGGCCGCATCGATTCGAGTGGCCCGCCCGTGTTGTCTGCGTTTGCGTGTCTGCCTTGGTCCGGTCGCGTTGCCTGGCTGCATTCACGCAGGGGTCTGGTTCTTTTTGCCGGCGCGTAATTTGCTTCGGTTGAATATATTTATGCTGTTTGGATTTTTATTTCCGCGCCCGAGGCGACCTCAAATGTCGATAATTTCGGCGATGGAGATTCTTTTGTGATTTCAAGTGCTTGAGTTTTACATATTGTTTCGACAGAGCTGGGGGCTGAAACTTTACTCTTGAATGTGTGGGGTATCTCTGAAATGTGTGGGTTAGCCCCAAAATATGTGGGTTATAAAAACCACATCATCCCCTGGCATGTCGTCACCATGGATTGCGCTTTCAAGAAGGAAAGCCTGGAAGGAAATCGCAGTGCGCACGAATTTTTTGCCTTGTGTTTGTGTAAAATCGATAATATTTTTCGCAAAACGTTGTTTTTTTCAACTACCCGTCTTTTAATAAAACGGTTTTTCAAAACCAAACGCAAAATCAAATGTTCTATCTAACCACGGGTGTAATGCCCTATATAACTGAGTATTATGTGCTGGCACTAGGGATTGGAAAAAAACGTTTTTTTAATGACCGTGTAAAAAAACTTTTTTATTGAATAAAACCGTTTTTTTCCAAAACCTCCCAGACATGGTTATGGGTCAACATATACATGTATATTAAACAACTGACAGTACTTTGTGCTCATGGCCATATCTGGGAGCTTTTGAAAACATGGTTTATTTTAAAATGAAACCCTGTTTTTGAAAAATAACCCTGGGTTTTTTTAATAAAAAATCCCTGTCGTTGAAAAAAAGTGGCCATCATTTTTTTGGTTTTTTGGCCATCATTAGTGGTGATCTCTGTCAAAAATATCTGTTTTATGTTGACTTATTACATATTGCTTTTTGTCAAATGTTTGTGACCTCAAGTGAAGTCGGGCATGGAATAGTGTTTAAGTTGGTTACAATGGAAGGCTAATACATTGGTAGTGATATTTCACACTGTACAAATATGCAGGTGCACATAAGCTGTATATAACACCACAAGCTACTGTCACCTGTCTGGTATACCTGTATATGTTGCATCCTAACCATATCTGGAAGCTGTTGAAGAAAAAACGTTTTTTTTATAATAAAAAACACATTTTTTGATTAAAACACTTTTTTTTTAACCAGGTCATTAAAAAAACGTTTTGTCCATCCCTAATCACAGCTTATTCTAAAACAATAGTATGAACAAATATAAGTTACAAATATATATATAGTTTACACTAAAAATGGCTCAAAATAAATGGAAACACCTACGGTTGGCCGATGTTTTTTTAAACGTTTTATTTAAAACAACAACGTTTTTTTATTAAAAAAACACAAGGTCCGAAACGTTTTTTTTTATAAAAAAACATCCGCCGAAATTGTTAGTACTAAGCACTAGGTATTTTGCAAAAAATTTGCAATTTCACACACAAATTGACATTGCTGGTTGTTTTCATTGGTTTTGTGGCATTTTTAGTATCAAAGCATCCATTTCTATGTGCTACCATGGGTTAATAAGCCATCATATGTTGCTTCCATGTACCTCCACAGTGTGTAACATCACTCCCAAAGTAACAACATCCTTTTATTACCTTGTTTGATCACTATTCCGTGCCAAACTTCACTTGAAGTCACGAACGTTCGACTATAAAGTTATTTATGAACATGTCGACAAAAAATGGACATTTTTGACACAAATCAGCACTTATAATGCTATCCCAAGGCTCCACAGCCATTATATGGTCATATATAACATCACAGAGTATTGCCGCTTGTCTGATATACCTATATATGTTGACACAAGGCCATATCTGGGAGCTTTAAAAAAACGTTTTTAATTAAAAAACGTTTTTTTAATAATAAAAACATGGAGTTTAAAACCCTAGAATTTTTTAAAATTACCCTAAAAGAAGAAGTTAAAAACCCTCATTTTTTTCCAACCCTAGAAACACCACAAATGGTAGCGTGTATGTCAAATTGGGCCACACTGGATCAGGGGTATCTTGAATTTTGACCCTCCGAGTGGTTGGATAGATAGCAAATCGCTCCTCCGGAGGGATAGATAGCTGAAAAATTTTCTGGGGGGGGGTTTGGGGGGGGGGTTGTGGTGGTTCGATATATAGGCTTTTTCGGGGCATAGAAGGAAGAAAAGGGAGAAAAATCGCTAAAAGTAGGTGTAAAATAGCTCAAAATGGGTATACAAGAGCATATAGTACTTAAAATAGCTGAAAATAGGCAGTTAGACGCATGAACCAGTGATTTTGGAGGTGAAAATCTATATATAGGTATGAAAAATAGCGATTTTGAGCGAAAATTGGGGTATAGTTTCTGAAAAATCGCTCCAGATAGGTAGATAGCTGAGCGATTTGGGGGGGGGGTTTAGGGGGTAGTAGCCCAAAATTTTGCCTCCGGGATAGATAGATAGCTGAGCGGCCTCCGGGATAGATAGATAGCTGGGCGGTTTGGGGGGGGGGTAACCCCCCCCCCCAACCCCCCCCCATTCGAGACCCCTGCACTGGATGTCAACTGAATCCGTGTCAACTAAATGTCAACTGAATTTAAGTGATACTGTGATTTCAACTTATCTATCTGATAGAGCATAGTTAATTTTACATCATGACACTTCATTTTCATTTTTCCTGTTAAGTGTGATGCTTTTTACAAACTTCTTGTTTTATTCAATTGACACTGAGTTGACGCGAATTTGCGATGTCAACTAGTGTGTGTGGGCCCATTGCGCGCTTGCATGCAAAAAAATCGCAAAATAACTATTGTTTAAGTAAACACTAAAAAATTTGGCTGAGGTTTTTAAAAACAACTTCTGTGCTTGCGTTTAACAATCACCTTTAAAAAACCGGCCATCCCCACGTGGGACCAACCAACACTTAGTAGTTGATTCCAGCTTTACTACCTGTTTTTCACACGCCCTATGAGAAACCCTCGCGTCTGCAGCACTCCTCCTGGTGATCACCTGTCTTTTTCACCATTACATGTTGGCAATATGCCGACGGGCTGCGTTATATCACTCGTGGCCTTGCGACCAGCTCGCATTAAACTCATCGCGTGTGTACTGTGTACCTAATTAGACGTTTGCAATTACCGAATGAGGGGCGGGGGGGGCAGCTAAGCAGCCGTCGCGCGGCACTCCAGCAGGGATGGGTGCATATTGCGGCACGTGTTGCACGTGTTGCCGCGCGGCCGCAGCCTTGGCCGCTGCGGCGGCCGCGCCGCACCCCCAATAGCGGTGGCGCCGCGCATTGTATTCGAGGCGCATCGTTTCCTTGCCGCGGCGACCGTGGAATGCGGTGACCTCGCCCGCCGGCGTCGACGGCAGTGAATTCTAAATAAGAAATTTTTTCCACCGCGGTGCCCACGCAGACGCGTCTGAATGAGTGGCGCGTGCTCTTTCCGCGTGGCAAAACCGACGCACGAGTGTGCGTACACCCGGTCGCTGTTACTTGGCGAATACGTTAACGTGAATACTTATCAGGGGTTATGTAATGCTATTTGTTTAGTAAGTGTGGCAATTTTCATGTGCACTTGTATTGAAGTGGAATCAAAATTAGGTTTCCACTGGCGATCGGTCGGCCATTTACTAAAATCACGGAGGGTGAATTTCTACAAGGAAATGTATGTTTTACTTGAGGGGTGGGGGTTGGAATGTTATGTACCGAGTACCGACACCGTATTTCCTCTAAATACCCACTACAAAGTGACCACTCTGAATTAATACCCCCTCGAAATACCCCCCGTCTAGCATCAGGGGTTTTGTAGATTTGGACCCCCGCGGGGGTTCATATAGATAGCAAATCGCTCCTCCGGAGGGATAGATAACTGAAAAAAATTTTCTGGGGGGTTTAGGGGGGGGGTTCGCGGGGGTTCAAAATATAGGCATAGAAGGGAGGAAAAGGAGAAAAATCGCTAAAAGTAGGTGAAAAATGGGTATATAAGTACATATAGTACCAAAAATAGTTGAAAATAGGCAGTTAGACACATGAACTAGTGATTTTGGTGGTGAAATACTATATAAAGGTATGAAAAATAGCGATTTTGAGCGAAAAGTGGGGTGTAGTTTCTCAAAAATCGCTCCAGATAGATAGATAGCTGGCCGATCGGGGGGGGGGGGTTAGGGGATAGTAGCCCAAAATTTTGTCTCCGGGATAGATAGATAGCTGAGCGGGCCTCCGGGATAGATAGATAGCTACGGGATTTGGGGGGGGGGTAACCCCCCCCCCACCCCTCCCCCTACTGAACCACTGTCTAGAATGATGTATGCAATGTACATGATGAATTTATTGCTGCCAGTTTGCATCGCAGCTACACCTGTACTAGTCTGTATAACGATTTATCTATATTAATATAGATAGTCTGTATTTATGTAAAGTCCAAATATATCATATTTGGATGCATTTATTACCTTCTGGTTTTGGGTACTTGAAAAGCATATTCTTAACTATGAATTTCACGAAAATTTCTGACGAAATAATAAGCCCATCTCGAAATACCCCCCCCCTCAGAATCTGCACTATGAAAAAATAACCCCGGGGGTATTTCGAGGAAATTCGGTATTTGAATAGTTGTTATTTAAGATACATATGGGCTCATTAGCGGCTGAGTGATTTTGCATTGGCTTTTTCACTCCATCCACTCGTGTCCTCTTGTGGATACATGTCGTTCTAAATATTTATTGGATAATTCAAGTGCCGAACAATTTCATTGCAACCGTCGCATGAAAGAGCAATCGTAACTTTAGGGAAAGTATAATTGTAAGGTGTAAATATTTACATTCAAAACGGTCGATATTCCTTTTATTGCGAAATTTGAAACTTTAAGTTGATACCTAACGTAAAAAAATACATCAGCTAGAAGCTATTTGAGCACAACCGACAATTGTACCACAATGTCGCTGCGTACATTAGTACACTGTCGAAATTTGGGGAAACTCGTGAATCTGTTTTTGAACAGATTTGAATTTACCAATGAATGATTCTTATCGGCTTCAACAGTAGTTGACAAACGCCTCATTCTGATAAATTGAAGTGTGTTCAAGACAAATTTATGGAGTTTCCGAAATTGCGGTCGCGTACTAGTGCGCAGAGCAAATTCGTTGCAACCGGGAACTCCGTGCAACTATCCCGTCTAGCCTGTCGGAGGTTCGAAATGAGGTATTCCCAGACTTTACTGTACACTACTACCAGACCGATTTCGTCAGCCCTGACTCAAACTTGAATTTTGAACAATCGATTTCGAACCCCACGATCGCAGTTTTTCCGCCGCTGAAGTTTGACGTCTGAGTTTTAGCGGTGTCACTTTTTTTCAGCCGTGCCGTGGGTGCGTGTGCATCGGCGGGTTGTCGAGTGGGGGGGGGGGGGGGGGCTTCCTGTCTGGGGTGTCAAAACAGACGCGACGGAAATGAAAAAAACGGAAATGTGTAAAAAAATTTCCGCTACCGTAAATTGGAAGATAGAAAATGCAAATTTTTTCATGTGTTAGATGAGGAGAATACGGAATTGAAATGCCAGAAAGTGGAATTTTAGTGAACACAAAAATTAGCTCGATAGAATTTCTACTCAAGCTTTATTGTGGCCAAATAAAATAGAGGACAAAGTCGGTTATTTTGGAAGTGGAACATTGGATTAACATCATGGTTCGGAAAACAGAAAATTGTAAATATGTGAAGTTTGGAAACGAAAAGTGAAAAAATCAACAGCCGGAAAACGGAATCCTTTAAGGTAAAAAATGAAAACGCCTCTGAAAATCGGAAACGGAAATGGCAACGGAAAGTTGACACCCCAATCCGGACACACTACATTCCTTCACGCATGTGCCAAGTTTTTGTGCACTTTGGTCGCCGCGTGCCGTGCGTGTGTACTGCGGTCTCGCCTTGTTTTTGCCTTCACCAAAAAGTGCGTAATTGAATGCTCAATGAGCGTGAGGTTTCCAGACGTTGGGTTTTTATGTCTGCCTATACTACGTGGTTGAGAAATTGGGATGGGGAAATGAATAAATCTTCGGTCGACAAAAGAAAAACGATTTGCTATTTGCTCGAATGGTTCCCCCGCGGAGTTATTATTTCGTCAGACTTTTTCGTGGGGAGAACTGTTCGAGGGTGGGGGGAAATTATTCAAGGGGGAATTATTATTTCGTCAACATTTTCAAGAATGTTTCGATCAAGTAATTTCTCGAAATATGCGTAACTAGAACAATAACATACCATATTTGTTGAAATGTAACCAAACAATCGATCATACGATTTAAGGGGGGTATTATTCAATGGGGGAATAATTTTTCCTCACTCTTCTTAGAGGGGGGGGGGGACTATTCAAGCACACACGGTAAAAAAATCAACATTGACCAAGTTTTCAACTCAACCCATTCGGCTGGCTCGCAGGGCGCCCGAGATGATCTTGGGGCTGCCGTTCTGCGAGGCGATCGACATGTGGTCGCTGGGCTGCGTGGTGGCCGAGCTGTTCCTGGGCTGGCCGCTGTACCCGGGCAGCAGCGAGTACGACCAGATTCGCTTCATCACGCAGACGCAGGGCATCCCACCCACCGCGATGCTGCGCGCCGCGTCCAAGACGCAGAGGTGAGGGGTGGGTGTACTTAGTGACGCACGATGTGTGGGTTTTTTTTGAGGGAAACACTTCTTCGTGACGTCATCATTCAAATTTATTCAAATTCTTTAAAAAAACGCGATTTCAGGCACGAAAGATATGTTGGTTGTACTTGAGTCAAGTAACTTGACTCCGCTTTTTTTGTTTTGTTTAGCTGCATACATAAGTGTCCTGCTCACGCGTCATCGACTAAGACATAAGTAATTTTCGGTGCATACGTTGCGGTCCGCCGAGTATTTGATGCATTGCTTTTTGTTCGTGTCGTTCTTATTCATGTATTTACACGCGGTTGATTGCGATGAGTTATACTGCTGTACAGAGATGGAAGATAGACGGTCGCGGGTTACCTTTTGCCAATTTTCCGCGAGTTGGGTTCAAAAGCCCTTAATGGATAAATACCGCTGCGCCCTTCAATCACACCAGCCTTTTTCCACAAATTTTCCGCCATTAACCCTTTGATCTTCGCCGCACAGATTCTTCAAGAACGAGACCATGACCGTTCTGCAAGCGCACCCGCACGCCGAGCACCTGGTGCGCTATTGGCGGCTCAAGACCACCGACGAGCGGCAGCGAGAAATCGGTCAACGCTGCAAGGAGACCAGGAAGTACATTTTCCAGTGTCTAGATGATATTGCGCAGGTGGGTGGAATTTTGGCGATTTTTTATTGTTATTGAAAGTTTTGCATATTTTCGAAACGTGCAGGTGAACGTGCCCGATCACCTGGACGGCGTGGAT
The DNA here is from genome assembly GCA_964036195.1 of Sphaerolaimus hirsutus. NCBI lineage: Eukaryota > Metazoa > Nematoda > Chromadorea > Monhysterida > Sphaerolaimidae > Sphaerolaimus > Sphaerolaimus hirsutus. Next base: position 10,795,271 of record OZ038454.1, on the reverse strand, counting down.
AAACTGTGCGAGGCGGCCGACCGGCTTCATTTCGTCGACATGCTTAAGAAGATGCTCGAGATGGACCAAGACCTGAGGCTGGTGCCCGGCCGCGGCCTGCTGCACAGCTTCGTCGAGATGAACCATCTCATCGACTACAGCCGCTCAGACTAGTTCGTTTCAGCTCATCGTTGCTCTAGTTGTTCGCGTTGGAGTTCAAACGGGATCGGGATGCTGAGTCCGGCAAATTTTTTCGGGATTTTGCATTCCCGATCCTGAAACTATAATCTCGGTCACGATCCCGAAATCTCAAAAACGAATCCCGACCCCTGTGCGAAAAAATTTTCAAATCCCGATCCATAAAAAAATATAATCCCAATCCCTGAAAAATCTGCCAACTTATTGAATGCCATTTTTGCACTGATAAATGTTAACAGAAAACTCAAGTTTCCACTTTTCTGGCATTTAGTGAGGCATCCCGGTGTTTTTAGATCAGTTTTATGACAAATTAAATAAAACCCTTTAAAATCACAAGGTTTTTCACAATCCAAAATCGGCGCCACCTAAAAAAAACCTATCCCATTCACAGCGTCCAACGAGCTGCCAAGCACATGTCTGTATGCTTCCGCTCTGGCCGTCCCTTGAACAGCGCCCAGCAGCGACAACAAGCGGTCGGCGCCCCGCTGCAGCAGAACGGCTCGCCCATGCAGCAGGTGCTGTGTCCCAACGAGCCGCAGCCCGTGCCCGTGTCGCACAGGCCCACGCCTGGCCAGGGCAGGAACGTGGCCGCCGCGGCGGTGGCCGCGCAGCAGGCTGCACATAGAGAGCTCAATGTGCAGCTGGTCGCCGCGCAGCAACAACGGCAGATGCTCACGCAGGTGGGTGGCTTTGATTTCTTTGGGCAAGAATTCAGTCCGTTTCGGAATAGGCTTGGCTTGGCTTGGTTTCTTTGCAAACATTCCTTCAAATTAAATCTCATTTTTC
>OZ038454.1:10629308-10791808 GCA_964036195.1 Sphaerolaimus hirsutus | reverse complement strand
AAAAACACTCTCACATGTGAGAAGTTCCATGAAAAAGTATGCACTCATATGATATGAGGAGAAGTAATCGCTTTTACATTTTCTTTTGGAAAAGGTACCCAATTTTCTCCGAAAGACGTGTTTTACATTTTCTGCGCACAGGGTGAATAAAAAATGACCACCTATTTTTCATCTTGGAAAAGTGCAAAAAGTTAACTTCCCACGCCGGGGATCGAACCCGGGCCGCGCGGGTGAAAGCCGCGAATCCTAACCACTAGACCACGTGGGATGTGAACGAGGATGCCTTAACCAACGTTTTATATTGCCCGCAGGATCCGGCCCCGCATGGATACACCGATCAATCGGCGCACACTTCATCAACAAGGTTTGTGATTTATGCAGCACCTGTATGGCAGAATTTACCGTACCGTAATGAAAAATGGGATAATTCACCCTACCGTAATGCAAAATGGGATAATTTACCGTACCGTTTGCGACCCTTTGTGCTTGCGTGCAGGTGCATGGCAGAGGCGCAAGCGTTCGGCGGCGACGTGTCCAGCTCGTGCAGCAGCAGTCAAGCGCACACGAACGCGGGCGCGCTGCACGCGAGCAGCAGCATGACGAGCAGCATGAACGTGACCGGCGTCAGCGGCAGCTCCACCAACAGCGCGTTCGCGCCCGCGCCCGTGCCGCGCGGCTCGCTGCGACACGCCGACCCCGCCATCGTGCAGGAGGGCCCCCCGGTGCCGCAGACGAACGACTCTGCCGCGCGGCAGGACGACAAGCGCACCATGTGCGTTTGGTGTCGCGTTCGTAGGAGAGTTGTTAAAACGTATTTACGTTTACTCGATAAATACGTATACTCGAGTGTAGTACTGCGTAGGGTTGGCAAGCGATTTTTTTAAGCGATTTTTTTTTTAAATTCCGATTTTTTTTTTAAAAATCGCAACCCCTGTACCGATTTTTTTTTAAAAATCGCTGGCAAAATTTTTGGTACTTAAGCACTAGGTAAAATGCAAAATTTTTGCGCGCAAGCGTGCAGTTTCAGATAAAAATAACTTAATTTCTTGTTTTCACTGCTTATGCAGCAGGTTTGGTCATGTAGCATCTTTTTCTGTATGCTTTTATGTGTGTAGCATAAACTATGAATCATTAGGGGAAGTATACACAGTTCTGTGATGTGATTTCATCTCAAAAATCAATGCAAAGCCATTCATGTTCACATCCAAAATGTTTTAGGCAGTGTTCTCAGTAAGAACAAGAAATTCTCTACCAAGAAATTTGCAAATGGTCAATGAAATCTAATTCACACTGCAAATATAACAAATTATCTACCTCTAGAATTGAATATATTTTTTTCAAGCTTTTCCAAAGCTCTACAGGAGTTATACTTACACATAGGACATAACAGTACACAGAATATGCTTTTACATGGCTTTTTAAGTTCATTTTAGCCCCCTCAGGTTATTTAGATGAAAAATAGGGCTTATTTTGACTCCAGCGATTTTTATAAAAAAATCGATTTTTATTTAAAAAAATCGTTGTTTTTTTTTAAAATCGGGGTCGTTAAAAAATCGATTTTTTGCCAACCCTAGTACTGCGTAAACATTTTTATGTTTCGTCCCGAAAAAAATACCAGTACTCGCGTACTTTTCGTACCGAAAACGTATTTCGTATAAGCTTTAAGGTATATTGACTTTTCCAATAGGTGATTTTGAGTGTAAATTGAAGCAAAATCTCTAAAAAAATACACACTTACGTTTTCCGGTGAAAAAAGTATTGGACTCACATTTACTCATGAGTAAAAGTAAATTTTTTTTACAATTTTTAAAATTGTAAAAATTCAAAATTTGGTACTTTTAACAACTGGTTCGTAGTTCTCTAGTGTTCACACTTAACATACACTCAATTCGCCGCAGCGTGTCGTCGGGCGTGGGCGGCGCGGTCACGCTGGTGCACAAGGGCGGCCGGTCGGTGATCGTCAACGCGAAGACGCTCAACGAGGGCTCCAAGCAGTCGGTGGAGACGCGCAGCCCAGACTCGGTGATCACGCTCAGCTCGGCCAGCGACGACGACCCGGCCAACGCGAACGCCAATGCTGACCAACTGCAACATAAACAGTTGGTTGGGGCCAAATTTGTGAATTTTTGTGTGCAATTTTCTCAATGTACAATGTGTAATGGTGAATTTCGGCGGCCCGCACACCAGTTGACACGTGTGTAAACTGGTCTGTGTCAACTCAGATTTTGGCGTCACGTGTCGCAGAGCGATCTTCCAATGTGCTTGCTGTGATGTTTATTTTTCAACATTGCCGCATGTGCATTTGGAGATCGCTCTGCGACACGTGAAGCCGAAATCTGAGTTGACTCAGACCAGTTGACACACGTGTGCCAACTAGTGTATGGCCTTCAATTGTTCACAGAAACATTATAAATCCATTGTTCACTACTCTCAGATCGAACACGTCAATAGGAGAGGAGGTAAAGCCGAGTTTAGAGGAGCTGCTCGCCGCCGCGCCCCAGGGACCCATAACGCGCGCGCGGGCCGCCAAACAGCCGCACGAGTATCAGGCTTTCCAGGCGGCCCTGTGCGCCAGCACCAAGGTCACGCCCGGCCGCCGCGCCATCGTCAAGCAGCAGCGCGCCGGCACCAGCGAACACAACAAAGTGCGTGTAGATTGCGTTATTCGACCGGTTATGGTAGATGTCTGTTCAGTGTGGGCTGTCCCCTTGAGATCCCCTTGAAATTTTAATAAATTTGAATAATTCTCAAATGTTGCAATTTCATTTAGCAGATGCCGAAGCTTTTGAAAAACAGTAAAAATAACAGTTACGGTCCACACGCACTAGTTGACATCAAAAATTCGATTCAATAAAATTCAACTAAATTTTGGTTAATTATGTCATTTCAACTTTCCTATGTGTTAGAGCATTTTTATATCGTGGCACTGACTTTTCATTGTGTCTGTAAAGTGTGACGCTTTAAAAACTTTGTGTGTCATTTATTTGACATTCAGTTGACACTAATAATTATCTCAACTAGTGTGCGCGGGCTCTTTAAATCCCCATTTCACACACCTTCCAGCCGTTTCTACAGTGACTCCAGTGAGTACTCAAACCCATCACCCCCCCCCCCCCCCCGCAGGAGCAGCCGCGCGTCAGCGGCACTCAACAGCAGTGCGCCGACTTGTCGCCGCACAGCCCGACGGCGACGGCGAGCAGCGACTCGGACTCGTCGCACTCGCGGCCGCACGCGCCGCCGCCCGTCGACACGGTGGTCATGACGACGGCGGCGGCCGCCAGCGCCGCCGAGCAGCCTACTGATATGCCGTCGGTTTGAGCTTTGTGGCGCTTGGTGTAGTTGAGGGTGATGGATAGGGAGAGCAGGGCCGTATCCAGGGGGGGGCTGCAGCCCCCCCCCCCTCCCGGGGCGAGACCAAAAAGTGGCCGGAAAATGCGACTTTTTCAACGTCAGCGTAAAAACTTTTGCGCGCAAGCGCGCATTCTTCGCCAGACATAAGGTATTAGCATCGGATTTGCTCCATGTGGCCAGAAATCGTTATAAATACACTCAATGTTGTGTTTTTTTGCTGTTTTGTATGTATATTTACATACATATACAGCATTCCATGGCGCTGACGCCAACGCCAATGGCGCCATGGCGTGGCGCCTACTAATGGCGCCAGCGCCATGGCACCATTCCGCCACTATGTAGCTAAAATTTTAGGGGGGGGGCTGAGCCCCCCCTTGCCGGCCTCCGTAAACATCCGGATACGTCCCTGAGGGAGAGTGAAGGTTTTTAGTGTCATTTAGACTCTGCGAAAAGATGTGCGTGTGGCGACGAGATATTATATGATTGGGAAACTTCTGGGGAATCTGGAAAATAGCTTCGATGGTTCAGTCGCATATAAGACGGAGGACGTATTTTGCTGGGAAATGTTTTTTACTTATGTGAAGTACCAGTAAAAAATCGCATTTACATTTTCTGTACTCGGGGTTAGGGTTCAAACGGGATTGACTTTTCGGGACCGGGATCGGGATTGGGACTGCAAAATCCCGAAATTTTCGGGATTCGAGATCGGAATCCCGTTTGAACCCTACTCGGGGTTAGTAAAAAATTTCTACATTTACATAATTTTGAAAAAAGTACAGTAATCTTTGAAAAAAATTCATCAATTTTAACAACTCTAATCTAAGCCATGCCTCGCATGATTTCAGGGAAACTCTGTTCCCGCCCATATCTGGCGTGTGAGCCGTCCATCGACTGCGATGCTGGCACTGGCGCAGGCGCCATCACAGGTGTTAGGTTCTGCTGGCTGTCTGTTGGAACGTTAAATACTTTTTCGATTATCTCCCGACACTGACTGTCATTATTTCCCTCTTTTTCTATTTATCTGTAGGCTTGGCATTGTAATAATTTTGCGTTTCACCTTTTTTTCTAGTGTTATCGTTAAACTCAGTTAAAATACGTTTCGATTCGGTGTGCTGGAGGGTTTTTATATATTTTGTTTTTAACGAAATTTTCATTTCGTTAATTGTAATTTTTTAGTGTGAACGTTCCATTTTATACAAAGTGTAGAAATCGACGTTAACTTTTTGTTGATAAATACACGCACCACTAGAAAGTACTGTAAAAATCGTCTATAACGACCGTTGAAATTGGATACTCAAGGATTTAATTATGCATTAAGCATGGTTGCAAGGTCTGAAAAATAATTATATTTATTTGATAAGAAGCGTCTAAGTGGTGTGTGAGCATTTTTTCAATATTCATTTAACCCCTCAATGCTGCTTTGTATTGTTGTAAAAAATGTACGTTGTATTGTTTACACATATTTTTATCTGTAATTTATTTCGTTTTTGCTTGATTTTTGCCTTCTTCATACGATAATGATAAGTGTCTATTTTCACGTCATGGCGTGTATCGATGCGGAATTTTATTACCCGACATTATTCCGACAGCCCGATTAATTGTGTTTCTAATGCCGCAGTCGGGTCGGCCACGTTGAACCCGACATAGGGCAAATAATGGTGCTTCGGACACTAATTGACTGCCGATTGCATGCTGGGCGGTCAACTGAATAATCTAGACATTTTGTCCTGTAACTAAGCTAAAAATACATTTGAAGCAGTTTTGAGTTGATCGCCCGTGTTATTTGGCTGGCTGCCAATTAATGTAATACGTAGCCATAATTTCATATGTTATCTCATCAGTCGGGCTGTCTGTTGAAAGTGTCGGGCTAATTCAAGTTCGCCCCTGGTGGGTATTCATAGGCGAAAACTGCTCGTGGGTAGGGTTCAAACGGGATCCCGATCCCGAATCCCGAGAATTTTCGGGATTTTGTGGTCCCGATCCCGAAACCTCAATCCCGATGCCGAAAAGTGAATCCCGTTTGACCCCTACTCGTGGGTTGGTTGACCTAAGCGTGAGCTGTGGGGGCACACGAGCCACCCCTATTTGTTATGTGTTCAGTGCACATCAATTTTGTGTCCCCGTTAGTCCCTAGATTTCTATTTTCCAAATTTTATCCTGTGGGTGATCGCCGTTTTAATAATTTTTTAATACATTTTTTGTACTGTATCAAAGTGCAGCATCAGCGTTGAATATTTTTAATTGACTTTTTTCATTTTCATGCGGTTTGTAACAAAAATAAATCAACACGAGGGATTTGTTGCATTGAGATACTTTACGAGAGTTGAATTGTCAGTATGGTGGTTGTCTTACATATTTTCTATCTCGTATTTGCGTCTCGTTATCGTGGGACACCTATCGGACTTTGTTTATTCGGAATTAGTGGGACAGTAAAATACCGTTTGCTATTTTAGACCTAAGTTAGGGCTTAACTTACGTTAAGTTAAGCAAATGTAAGCCGATCCTCTAACAGAAAGAATTGATAATTACAAAATGTCGTGCGCCGGATCATAATAAATTGGGGGATTACATTAAATATGTAAATATTTCACATGTTCCATCCATGTATTGACTGTCCCAATAATTCCGGGAAAAAATCGAGTATATTATTTGGCAAAACGTTCTCCTGTAGCCATAGAGAACTCAACCCCATTAGGTGTTCACTGATGCTTAAAGCATACACGGTGTGCATAAATTGTCAACTCTCGCTGTCAACGAACTGATGTAAGTATAGATTGACAGATTTTATGCTCACCGCGTTACACATTGAACTCTTTATCATTGATTTATTGCTTGAGCGTGAACTTTTCGCTCGTAGACAGAATTGATTCACCTTTGATCTTCAACATATTGCTTGAGGACGGGGAGTTCTGGGGGCACTCCCAGAATCTGTAAAATGTCAAACGTCATGCAAAGTGTCAAAAGTCATTGAAAATGCCCCGTAAAATGTCAAACGACGTTTGCAAATCTTTCAGGGCATTTTCCATGACCTTTGACACTTTGCATGACATTTGACATTTTCCAGGGTCCGCGAGTGCCCCCGGCTGGTGATGCCCGAATTGTGCGAGCGTATCGCGAACGTAGCGAGTGTATATCCCGCTTGACTGTGAACTATCTCAATGAGCTATTGCTTACCCGCAAGCACAGTCGTTTCAGTTGACCCGATTTGTTAATTATCTTTCTCCGAGGGACTTCTTTTTTTTTTCTTTTTTTTTGTCGTATCAGTTGACATTTTGTGCGTGTTTTTTTGTAATGATAAGCGCTCGCTCATTTGTCAGATAGACGATGACTGTTGACAGGCTTTCTGTAAGTGCGTTTTGTTAGCGTATTTAGTTGTCTAAATCCACAGGTTGTCCTGATTTTTTGGTCAATTATGAATATCTGATTTAGTATTGTTTCAGCGTTGTTTTATCGTCAGGGGGCGATGGTAGAAGCGTTATTTTTAATCATTTTCAGCCCTACTTCATGTAAATTCATTAGCGTTATTCAATCAACTTTTCACACTCGTTTCTACCAGACTTCCCTTTAATTTATATTTATATGAATATGTTTACGCTATGTTATTTGCCTATATTTAGGTCGTCCTGCGGAATGCTTTGCATTTGCTTGCGTCATTTTTACGTTGAGAACTTTGTATATTTACACACTTTAGCTGTTCGGAAAGTGGCGCTTTTATTCTTATAGCTAGGGCAGTTAGAGTGCTACAAATTCTTTTTTTTATTTTATCTAAATTTATTTTTTAAACAGACCGGCTCGAATCACTATAAAAAATTATCATTCTGTTTATGCCATATCACTGTGGCTGCTTCTGATTTTGGCGCCGCTTTCCGAACAACTCACTAATGACACTTGTCATTTTGCTAATATTTTTCCAGAAATAACTGAAAAATTTTAAAAAATACTCCGTGTGTGTTGACAATTTTGTAAGTAGCCGTATATATCCTTTTCACTCGTCTCTACCCTTTCTGGTGTCATGCTGTCGTAACAAAATAATCATCCTCTAAATGAAGATTTTGAAAAAAATTGACTTTTCGTTTTGAAAAGGTCGCATGATTTCGATTTGTGCTGGTTTCCGCAATCCCTGTGCTGATGTGCTTTTAATTTCCTCCAGAAAAATACATAATTTCCCTTTCGTAACGCGGCTGACATCTACTAGCGAATAGCTGCGGTTGCGAAAAAACGTATTCACGAGTTTTTGGCGACGCTATCAATAACATAAGTAATACTTTCAATTTGAGTGTGTGGGCGGAGGACGTAAGTTATTATGAAGTACTGTAACAAATTATGCCGTGAGAGCCATGGAAATTCTTAACAGCAGCCCCCTCTAATGATGTAAAAGCATCGGTGCTGGTGCCGTGCGTTAATGATAGCACCGGACAGATTTTCATAGGCTGTAACTATTGTTGCTTGCATGTCCTTATTTATTAGAACAGGAATATTGCACTTGATTTTATCGCAGTGTGTTTTGAGAAATTCGAAGGGAAATGTAGTTGAATGTCGCCGGTGCTGGTGCCATTTTTTTCAGAATGGTGCCGGTACGGTGCCATTGTTTTGCTGGTGCCCCACGGTGCCTGCCTGGTGTTTTTTTTTGCAATGGGGGAGGGATCTGTCAGATGAGCTGCCATTTTTTCCTTGCCTTTAACATCCAATTTTTTCACCCACCCACCCAATTTTTTGAAATCAATTTTTTGAAACTGGTGCATCAATACCAAAATTCTCGTTTTACGTATTCGTCGGTGCGGATTCTCTACGGATTAGATAAAAGTTTATTTTAATTGCTTACGAACGCTAGGCGAACCGCATAAAAATTTGCGAGCGTGCGGTCCTTCAGTTAACATGCTCATTTCCTGCTTGTTACCCACCTGATTGAAAACTGACGCATTCGCCTCATCTGTGCGTCATGAGATAGTGTTTCGTCAGCTCGCCGCTCATTTGTGGGACTAAATTTGCAGTGCTTTAACCGCGTTGAGAGGCTGGTCGGTCACAATACTCGCCGCGCGTGAGGATGCGTAAATGCGAGCACTGGCACACATTGATTTTGCACAACTTCGTTTTCATTTGCAAGTGCTTAACTACACTGAGTAGATTGCTGGCGTAGATTTGTTGCAATTCCTTCGGTCTCGCACTGAAAAATTTCAGGTAAAAATTACGTCGCTATACAACCCCGAGCGCAAGCGAGCTTGTACTCGCCCGATCGATCTGGCAGCGCGGCGCGAAGCTGCCGCAGGAATGGCCGCCGCGCGCACCTGGCCCGGCCGCCGCGTCGCGGAGAACGAACGGCCGCGCTTCGTAATGAGCCGCCGCCGTCGCCGCGTCGCCTACGCTTTTGCGGCTGTCACCGCGGCGGCCGATCGAGTGCCGCTTCGAGTGACTCAATTCAGCGCATTTAGCGGCGGTCCTAAGTGCCGGCGGCGCGCGGCTAACCCCGCGCGACAGTGGCAAACTTAGTGTGATATATCGATCGAGTGGCGGCCCTCGCACGGTCGGCTGGCGCCGCTGGCCGCGCAGCGCACTCTAAGTGCGCGTTGTTGCCGTGCCGCGCGTGTCATGCCCCTGAGCGCATGCTTATGACCCTGGTTTGGGCTGCCGCGCTGCCGGGGTGGGACCGCCCGCAGCTGGCAGCACATTTCACCTCGTCCGGCCACTCGACGTCGGTGCCGCACCCGCGCTTGTTGCGTCTCTTTTTCTGCTTGATTTATATCGCGCCCGGTGGTCACGCACGAGTGTCCCACGCTCATTGATGCTTTCGTTTGAGCAAAACTTGACGTTTGGTGCTTTTTACTCCTTCAATTTTTGCCACGGTGTAGCCACCTGTGTGATTTAGTATTTACTGACTCGCTAACTGCAGCTACACTTTTTCAATTTGTTTGCGACTGCCTTGAAATAGCCCCGTGAAGCGCCATTCAGTGATTATGTTATTTCTTCACCTTCAAGGTGAAAACAAAAAGCACCCATTGTTTTGTTCAGAAATTTGCGGGTCACTCAACTTCTCCAGCTAACGTCAATTTCGCGCTCCGCCTACTGCAGCACGTATTTAATTTTATGTGCCGCTTTTCATTTTGAAAAGTGTTTTAAACGCTTCTGTAGCAACTTTTATTTGAATAAGTGTCAAAATTTTGCCGTCATAGATGCAGAACCTGGCAAAGTCGCAACCATAGTTTCAATCCTGGCACCAATCTCGTTTCCGGTCAAACGACGAATTTTTTTAACATTTCACTTGACACGGCATTGAAAACATTTCACACGCAGTTAACGATGATTAAACTTCTTTATTTGGCGCTTGGCTGGGTATTTGGAATTGTCTTCTGGTACCAAATTAAATCCTGACTGGTAAAAAGTTACAGACAACTTCGTAATTGGTATAAAACATGTTCTAACGTAACGAAGTCGTTGTTTCTAACGTGTGATCTGCAGAGTTGCGAAAGTGTATTTACACTTACCCAAAATACCCGGGTAAATGGGTATTTATATTTACACTTACACTTTCATAAAATACCCGTACACTTTTTTACACTTTCCTGGGCAAATTACCCGGGTACAGAAAGTGTATTTTTTTTCTTTCAGATGGCCCTGTTTTATGCTTTTGAGAAAGCATAAAACAGGTTCATGTACAAAAAATAACTGCACAGTGCACATATGCAGTTATGCATTGAATGTAGAAAATATGGCATATGTGCAAACTAGCACTATCTCTGACCTTTGAACAGTACCCATGGTATTCTACAGATCATCATACTTTTGTAAAAAGGACAAGATCAATTGAAATTCACCAGATGGACACAAAGTCGACTGGCTTTTGCATTGATATTTGCTGCATGTACATTCTTGCATTTAAACAGTGTATCCCATTGCTTAATCTGTAAAATATCAACACTGAATAAGTGCCATTATGAGGGAACTTCATACCACTACAGTATTTGTTACAGTCTGAAATGTTCCATAAAAAGCAGTAAAATGTGAAATAATGCATGAAAATGACAAATAAATTGATCTCAAGGTGAAAACAGTGGTGTTTCTAATGCTCAACAGTGTGACCTCTTTCTAAAAAAATTTTTAAACTTACACTTTTTTTACACCTTCCTAGGTATTTGTAAAATATTTTACACTTTTGGTATCCATACTCAAAATTTGGAAAGTGTATTTACGCTTACACTTACACTTTCCAAAAATACCGGTATTTTAACAACTCTGGTGTTCTGCATTGCCCGGATCGCAAACCGCAGCTTTTGTCATTAACATTCTCTTTAACATTAACATCAAGTCATTAACATTAACGCCACTGCGAAACAAAAAACAAAAAAAACAATCCCGATCACAATTCCGGTCCCGAAAAAGTCAATACGAGGTGGTGATAAAGTGACAATTACGCGTTTGCGTGAATAACTTGGGAACGAGTGGAGCTATCGCGCCCATATTTTCAGGGATGCTTTCTTATTTAGTGTTAATGTCGACATAAAATTTGACGTGAAGGAGCGATACCGTGACCGTTTGACGTTACCGTGTGGAGCGCCTAAGTGAGACATTCATTACTGAAGGATAGACTTTTTACACTGAAATTTTTAATTTGAATAGCTGTCATTCCATCAGCAATGCGCTGAGTGGGGTGAAAATTTTTATGTGGCACAATGGCAGAAATATATCACCTATAAATATCCGATCAGACCCATGCTTAATTCATTTTTAACAATTTTTGTCTTCACCTGGTTACGGACCCGAACTCCTTAGGTAATTACTGTAAGCCTCATTTAGCGAGGGCAGCTCAAACTGGCTACAAGTTTAGCTGTGTTTGTTCGAAAGCCGACCCATCTAGTTGTTATTTGTGCTGGCATGCATTGTATGTGTATTAATTATATTTTCTGTATGTACATGAAGTATGTATTACCTGTATTTACCTGTGTGCTTAAGTACATACATATGTAGAATACTGTAAATCCTTTCATGGTCTGTTGAAAGATACGTTTTCTTTTTGTATAAGTTGAGATTGTTTACTTTGTATTACAGATTTAGGTCCATGCATTTTGCTAGATCCACTAGTATATACCTGCATTATACGGTGTTTACCTCCTTGGGTAGTTTTACCAATGGTTTTTCTAATTACCACTGTCTCATGTCTGTAACCATGCACTCGCGTAACCGATTATTTGAACCAGACTGAGAAAATTAGCTGATACAATGGGGAATGCGCTCTCAAAATCCCCTAGTCTACAATATAGCCTTGGTCCTACTCCTACGCCGCCCGCGTATTATTCATACAAAGTTATTAATTCCGACGGGCGGCAACATGTGCGCACTAAAATTCGCCTCGGCGACTCGTTCATTTCGCCCGAGCATTGCGAGCGTGCCGCGCTCGCCTCTCATGGCCCAGTGAGTCCATGAATAACTAAACTCAAGCTATTACCTTCGATCGACTGCGGTCGGGGTTAGGGTTGAAAAAACGTTGTTTTTTTCAACGCTGTGTTTTTTTAAATTTTAAACGTTTTTTTCAAAGCTCCCATATATGACCTTGAGTCAACATAAATATATAGGTATATCAGACAAGTGGCAATACTCTGTGATGTTAGTTATGATCATAAAATGGCTGTGGGGTAGTGATGGAATGGCGCCATGGCGCTGGCGCCCTTTAATGGCGCCAAAGGGCGCCAGCGCCATGGCGCCATTGGCGCTTGGCGCCCTTTTCTCTGGCGCCACCTGGCGCCCGGCGCCATTACTTTAAATGGCGCCATGGCGCCATTGGCGCTTGGCGCCATTTTTGCTGGCGCCAATTTGGCGCCCGGCGCCATTGTTTTCGATGGCGCCAGAAATGGCGCCAGGTTGCCGAGAGTCAAATTGATTTTGGGGACTGTTAGGAGTGTTTTTCAAACATAAATACTGGCCAATGTACTTACACTAACATCTGAAATATGAAGCATCACTATCAATGTATCCATATACTTCCTTCACCTTCTTAATGCTAGGTATTCAACCCGCTTCTTAATGCTAGGTGTCCAACTTCATCTGCTTATGTCACGAAAGGCACATTGAATTGTGATAAAAGTGACAAATGTACAGATGTATGTGGTAAACATCAGAACCAATTTTTTTCCTTCAGAAATTTTGCCCCATGGGAACACATCCTTTGAATATCCACAAATACATTGAATGCCACTCATAAAGTTTTTCCTTGTATTAACTATATTTACTTACCCTGAATTTGTACCATTACACAAAAAAACTTTTTATTTTTATTTATTTTTACAGTTTGCATCATCAATTTTACAAATCTTTTGCATTGTTTCTACTCTATATGAAAAACAGTGATTTTTGACTGACCAAAAGTAATTTTTATCACACCCTTGCAAAATTGATAACCTACAATGTATTTTGTACACTTGAGTGATTGTATTTTGTTACTCAATCAAGATTCATGTGAAATGATTGTTTGAGATGAAATGTATGCCCTCCCATTCAAATACTTGTATCTGAACAAAGTTTACCTCAAGAAAATGTTATAAAAATTCATTTGACAACTTTATTTATGTATAGATGCTGTGTAATGGCTTTTTACCATCAAGGAAATGTAATAGTTACCACTGCTGCTCTATAAATGTGTTTTTTGTCAATTGACATGCTGAAATAGAACCTTCATTTGTTGGCGCCATTTTGGCGCTTAGCGCCATTGTTTCTGGCGCCCTTTGGCGCCTGGCGCCATATTTTCAGATGGCGCCGTGGCGCCATCTGGCGCCTGGCGACATTTTTCCTGGCGCTTTTCCATCACTACTGTGGAGCCACGAGATAGCATGATAAGTGCTGATTTGTGTCAAAAATGTCCATTTTTTGTCGACATGTTCATAAATCACATTATAGTCGAACGTTCGTGACTTCAAGTGAAGTTTGGCACGGAATAGTGATCAAACAAGGTTATAAAAGGATGTTGTTACTTTGGGAGTGATGTTACACACTGTGGAGGTACATGGAAGCACATTACCTGAATATTATATACTACAGCAACATATGACGGCTTATTAACCCATGGTAGCACATAGAAATGGATGCTTTGATGCTAAAAATGCCACAAAACCAATGAAAACAACCACCAATGTCAATTTGTGTGTAAAATTTCGCGCTTGCACGCAAAAATTTTGCAAAATACCTAGTGCTTAAATAGTACTAAAAATTTCGGCTAATGTTTTTTTTTAAAAACAACGTTCCGGACATCGTGTTTTTTTACAACGTTTTTTTTGTATAAAAAAACGTTTTAAAAAACATCGGCCAACCCTAGTCGGGGTCCGTATCTCGGGGCCGGGGGCAAATACCGTATTTAGTCGAGCCGGACCGGACACAGTTCAGCGCGCTTTTATCTGCGACCGGACCCCGGACCGGGCGCCCGGCTTTTTATTGTATGTGCACTGGCGCGCGCTCGCAGCGTGGCGCGTCGGACGACTTTTGTCGGGCGTTCGATTTGTATTGACACTTGGGCTCGCTGGGTCAGTTTTTTGGCCGGATTTTGGCGGTGACACGTCACTTTTCATGTATGAGTCTTACGTCAGCGGTTAGACTGTACCAAGTTTTTCCACCGATTTCCAGGCGTGTTTATTTTTTAAGCTAAATAGCATTGTTCGATTAAAAGAAACTCTGGCCGTGGCGTAACGCCGCAGTTCCCCGCGGATCCATCGAAAAAGTGTCAGAAATTCGTCGAACACGGCGCTGAGCACCAATTAGGTAAATCCCTACTACACAATCCAAGCTCACAACACCAAGTGTGCAGGCCACCATAAAAAACTCACATGTTGTCGGCGCTGCGGAAGTGCGACCGCACTCAGCGACTCATCAGCCTTCGCGAGTCGGCCGCCATGTTTATCTGCCAGCCGCGCTGCGCGCTGCGTGATTCTCATGCGCTGCGCTGCGCCGTAGCTACCTGGTCAGCTTGTTTGTCAGGTATACTCGGCGGACATGATACTCTGCCCTCGCACTCGTTTATGTCTCATGTTGGAAGCGTGCCAATGATGATAAAGCGTGCGATTTTTGTATAAAAGATGAGAACATCGTTGTTGTGAATAAGTTCACGTATAGCGTTATAACAGGGATGACTTGTTCAACTTTTTATGAAAATCGCATGCGTAAAAAAATAGTTGGCACGCTTCCAGCGGGAACCTCGCGTGCAAGGTGTAAAGTGACTGCAGTATTCTCTTGGGCTGCAGTATTATCGCAGGTGGCGATTGCTCTGCTTGGAGGCTGTGAGATGATTTTGTTGTTGCTTCAAAATAAAATGGTTTCTATGGTGGTTTGTATTTGCGCAGGTGAAAGCGTCTTTTTAATATTTACATTGTTCAACTTGTCCGCCGCTTCCGACACACGCGGAATGCATACGTGCTCATTTACATCGTGTGTGGCCTGTCTGAACAGAGTCGAGCAGTGGCGCTAATGTGTTCGCGCTTGACCGCGCCCGCCGCGGCGCCGCCGCCAACCAATGGATTCATGGACCATGCCGCTGGCCAACTACTCACACCTTGCGTTTCAGGATAACCGTTCAATGTTGCGAGCACGTTCTGCCACGTTTTGCACGTTTTTTCTGTTTTAGCACCTTTTTCTTTATTATTATTACCTTTAATGGTCGAACTGTTGTGCTAAAACCTCGCACCCTTCGACAGTGCACTATGAGGGTATATAAATTCTAAGATGCACATGCTTAGGCAACTTTTTTAGAATTTGCAGTGTTTTCCAGAAATCGGGAGCACCGCGTAAAATGTTTCAAATATGTAAATATGTGACTGAAAGTGACAAATGAAGGTATGAAAAATAGCACAATCGCGTTCCATACACGTTTCCGCGCTGATTGACGCTATGGTAATTGGCTTGTCGCCATGTAAATTTAGATACCGCGTCAAAAGTGCATGCTCCCGTTCTGATTGTGCTGCCAGCTTTTTGCCATATTTACGTAGTTACCACGTGCCCGCCCACAAAGCGCAATGGTGTAGTTAAGGGCTTGCCAGGTGCATTTAATTTGGCTCGCGGCGCCGTGGTCGCTGCTACCCCCTCGTATACACACGAATACATATTTATGTACTTACATAATGGTGCGCGGGCGGGCTTAGAACCGTGCACAGCAGTTGACGCGATCAGTGCCCGCGCTGTAGCTGTCGGATAGGAGCCGTGCCGGAACTTGCCGCACTTCATCGCAGTGCCCCCCCCCCCCCCACGGCGTCATTACAGTTTTCCATTTGGCCCGCGCGCGCCGGGTCGCGTGTGATCATCGAATAACACGGCGGCATGGCGTTGTTTGAACAGGCCGAGCTCGCCGCCGTCGCCGTCGCGCTGCCCACTCGTTTTTCCCTGCCATTGCGCCATTAGGAACCCAGTAGTGGGTTTTAATGCATATTATGTAGTGTCTGTCTCTCTCTCTCTCCCACTCTCGATTTTATGGACTGTATTTAGGTAAAATATTTACATGCTTTTCTCCTTTCTGTTGTCATTCGATAGCGATCCTTGTGAAAGAAATTTATATGAATATGGAATTACTAAAACATGATTTAATGTGTGTGTTTTTCCGTTTGGTTGTTCTTTAGAATAACTTTTGAACGTCGTCAAACATCTGAAACGTCGGCTCTGATCATGATGGTTCATTTATTTTTTTACTCGTTGGTAAATACTTGCAAACCTGTACGTATGTACCTGCATTTGCCTTAAGTGGAACATGGCTATACGATTTTTGATCACCCCGTCGCAGTTTTTAGATTGCAACGTCATTCGTTCAAGTTTTTTTTGCATTCACCTAAATAATTGTGCTTTGTAAATAATCAATAGAGTAAAACTTCATGACTGCATTGTATGTATTTTAACACCTTGTCGAAGAGGGCTATCAAATTGGCGTACGTATTTCCAAGTGTTGGTTTTCACGATTACAAAATCGGTGTAATTCTTCAAGTGTTGGGTTACCAATTACAATGCGAGGGTTTCCAATTATTATTCATCATCACCATGCCCCATTTTGCCCCGCAAGAAAAATCCGTTGCTGTTTTTTTATTTTATTATGACGACAATTTGATCAATAGGGTGGACTCTTACATAAATAAATGTTGGGAGGTAATTAATCATGTATCCACTCATGTGAACGCCACTGATGGTAAAAACATACATTTTAAACACAGAAACTCATAAGCGTTAGTGTTTTTGTTATCCAAAGAAATGGAAACTCAAAAAAAAATAAAACTAAACTCTAATGAATTTTTTGGAGAACATGGAAACACAGAAGCAAAACTCTGTTTTTGTTTGTGTGTTTTTAATCAAATTCTATGCTGTGTTGAACTGAACAACATTGGTCTTTACTAGGGTGGTAAATACCGTATTACCTCGAATTAGCCCCCCCCCCCTTGAATAAACCCCCCTCGAAATACCCACCTAAAATTTGGCTGAGGAAATAATACCCTCCTCGAAATACCCCTCCCCCTAAAATGGAATGTAAAGAGAACGTACATGACAAATACCACAGTTTGTGATCTGTAACACACGTTAAAACCGATGATTGAGTGACGTTAGGGAAGAGTTTATGTGTATATACCGTCATGTTATGTTACATTTATTTATGTATTTATAGTGATATAATTGTAAGAGTTTAATTATTGTTGGTGGTTGCCAAATGTGAGTAATTTAAGATCAATAAAGTAATTTAAGTAATAAATAAATCATAAATAATACAAGATCAATAAACCATACACCAGGTACACAAGCTTGTGACAGTTATCCAAATGTTATGCAGTGCCTGGTAGGGTTGGGGAACCGAACCGAACCGAACCGAGAACCGAGCACAATTTTGGAACCGAGAACCGAGAACCGGAACCGAAAAAAATACCCGAACCGGAACCGAGAACCGGCACTTAGACCCGGAACCGAACTAAAGAACCGAAAGAACCGAAATTTTATACAATAATCGGCGGCCACCCCCCCTTCCTGGGTGAAAGTTGGAAGATGCATGACAATGTAACTTCCGGCATCAATTTTTGTGGTGATTTGTAAAAATTCTGCGCGCAAGCACGCAATTCTTGCTTCACGCGACCGGTGATTTCATCTCACTGGTCGCACAGCCTCATGTGTTCATGATCCTGCCTAAACAGCAGTCTGTGGGGGTCTGTGCCAGTGCGCATGTAAACCTGGTGCGCATGTAGGCGCATTTTCCCACATTTTTCCATCACACTGATATTTTAGAAGTACATTGGTACTGTTAATCGTACTGTTAATTCTCTATAAGATACAGCAAGTGGGGTGCCAGTCTCTCTTCATGTACATGTATTTACATATATATCAGAGATTTTTGGCACCAATGCCAATGGCACCAGCGCCATGATTAGGGTTTCAAATTTCCGTTTCCGCTTTTCTGCAGGAAATTTTATCACCTTTCCGTTTTCCATTTTACAACAGCTGAAATTTTTTTACCTTTCCATTTTCCATTTTCCGGCAGCTGAAAATTTGTTACCTTTCCGTTTTCTGTTTTCCGGCAGCTGAAAATTTTTTTACCTTTCCATTTTCCGGCCAATAATTTTTTTTACCTTTCCGTTTTCCGTTTTCCACTGAGTGAAATTTTTTTACCTTTCCATTTTCCGTTTTCCGGCAGAAATTTTTTTTTACCTTTCTGTTTTCCATTTTCCGTAAAGTGAAAAAATTTTACCTTTCCGTTTTCCGTTTTCCGTACAAAAATCTTTTTGACACCCTAGCCATGATGCCATTCCATCACCATGTAGGCAAACTTTTAGGGCGGGTGGCTGAATCCCCCTCCCGTACACAAGGCTCAGTAAACAAACAGACACCATGCTCAAAAATCCTGGTTATGTACCTGGCCCCCAAAGCAAGGGGTCTACATGCGCACTGGGTTTACATGTGCACCGAGTTTTGGCCATCTGGGGCATCTACACCAATGCCAATGGCGCCATGGCATTGCGCCTATGAATGGCGCGAGCACCATGACACCATTCCGCCACTACAGGGGCAAAATTTTAGGGGGGGGGGTTGTTTTATGTTGTTTTTCCTTCGCTCAGCTTATATTTTTCTTATTCCCGATTTTTTCATTACCCGATACCCGACTTTTTCATTACCCGGAACCGAAATTTTTGACAATTTGGAACCGAAAGAACCGAACCGGAACCGAACTTAAGAACCGAACCGAGAACCGGAACCGAAAATTTTGAGGAACCGAGAACCGAGAACCGAACCGAAATTTTTTAGAACCGAGAACCGAGAACCGGAACCGAAAATTTTGAAATTCCCAACCCTAGTGCCTGGTGGCTGTTCCAACAATCATGCAGTGTGAAATTGGCAGATTTGTTATTTTATTTACTCATAGTTTTGGAAAGCATAAACATAAACATAAATACCTTTTTTAATGTTGTATATTTATGGTAAAGTGTAAGGTATTTAAAAAATACCCGGCACACAAGTGTAAATGCAAAATAATTTCGGATGTATCCTGTTGTTTCAATGATTTAAAAAGCAGCATTCTTGTAACACTTCAATCATGAGGTTATTACATGAGGTCCGCATTCTATATGTATTCATGTTTTGAAACATGCTGCCATGCTATGGTGTAATTGATGGCGCTTTAAGCCCATGTCCAGTGACAATGATATTGTCACTTAGCACTTCCATGTTAATCCATTGTCAGATGTGTTCAACTGAATATTAGACGTTCTGAGACAGACCTCAGACTAGTAGCTCAAAAACTTGAAGGTTCATAGCATATGCATGTTTAAGTAAAGTTCGATTTCAAATCAATTCTCCAGTAACCCATATGAAAGTAAATATAAGTACATACATATTGTAAAAATTGACACAGATACATTGCATGCATTGTAAAAATTGCACCTTTTTCTACAAGTTTTTGGATACAGTGCATTTACCGTATTGGCTCCACACACGCTAGTTGACGCCAAAATTAGCGTCAACTCAGAGTCAACTGGTCAAAAATTCAATTGACTCTGAGCCATTTACAATATGTATCCAAAAAATCCCCTTCTTTCATTCTACATCAATCGACTTCTCAATATTTCTTAATCAACACAGGTAAAAAATTAAAAATAGTTATACTTAAAACAGTTGACTCTGAGTTGACTCAATCGACTTCTAAAAAGTAGCGTCAACCACCGTGTGGAGCGCCATTACCTCGAAATACCGCCATGGGGGTTTATTATTTCGCCAGCAAAATTTGAGGGGGGTTTATTCGAGGGGGGGGGGTATTTTTTCGTCAGAAATTTTCGTATTGTACTAAAGGGTAAGCATTTTCGTACCCAAAACAGGTAATAAATGCGTTCAAACTAGGGTGTCAAATTTCCGTTTCCGTTTTCCGTTTCCGCCTTTCCGCAGGAAAATTTTTTACCTTTCCGTTTTCCGTTTTCCGGCAGCTGAAAAATTTTTACCTTTCCGTTTTCCGTTTTCCGGCAGCCAAAAAATTTTTACCTTTCCGTTTTCCGTTTTCCGGCAGCTGAAAATTTTTTACCTTTCCGTTTCCGTTTTTCCGGCCCATTTTTCCGTTTTCCGGCTGAAAATTTTTTACCTTTCCGTTTCCGTTTTACCATGCCATTTTTCCATTTTCTGGCTCAATTTTCAGTTTTCTGGCATTTTTCCATTGTTTTTCCAATCTGTATTCATCTTCAATTGGCTCATCCCATTGTGTTGTTTTTGTCTCTTGGAGCAGCATTGACAACTGGGATTTCAGGGTCAGTGAAACAGGTGCTGTGAACCCAATTGGGTCATATGCTGACACCAATAATATATTCAAGTTTCGTCTGGTTGGTGTTGTGATGCTGTCAATTTGCAATTTTGGTGTTGATATTGCCAGCATGTCCGTTCGGTGATTTTATTTCATGCCCATTACTGCGACAATTTTATTCACCTTTGGACTCCTGTTGTTTTCTGCTATTTCATTCATGACTGATCTGGAGTTTGACAGCCATTCCCTCATGTTCATAGAACATTGGTTAAATAAAGCTTTGACTTCGTAATATAGTTCTAAAGCTTCAACTTCATTCGTGACACTCATGATGAAGTTATCAACATAAATGTTGTTTATTATCATCGCCAACTGGTTTCGTTCCCCTTCATTTTCTTCATATTCATAAATGTTGTTTATTGTCACATTTAAATGGTATTTTATGACTGCTCCCAAAATTGCTGGGCTGCAGACAAGTCCAAACAGTACGCGTTTAAAACGAAGTACTATTATATTATTTTCAGTTACTGGTTTTGAGGCATCTTTCAGCCAGAAAAATCGTGTGTAGTCTCTAGCTTGGTCATGCAATCCTTTTTGCAAAAATGCCTTTTCAATATCGGCAATTAATGCTAGATTGCCTGCCCTGAACCTCAGGAGTAGGCCCAGTGCTAATGGTGTGGTAATTGGTCCTCTAAAAAGGCACTCGTTGAAACTGGGCTTACCTGCCGACCCATTGTACACGATTGTGCATGATGTTGATTTGCCCGGTGTGATTACTGGCTGGTGTGGCAGGTAATGAATCCCCTTGTTGTCTGTTTTGTCATCACAGATCTCAATTATTCCCTTTTCTAGTTGGTTATCCATAACTTTCTGGTATTGTTTGTATAAGTTTGGATCTTTGTTGAATCTTCTTATCAGTGATTCAAACTGCACCAAGGCTTCTGCTTTTCCCGTGGGCAGGTCACTGATACTCTCTTTATACGGCCAGTCAATATAGTATTGTTTGTTGTTGTCGTTGAATTTTATGCTATTTATTATCATCTCCTCTGCAATGTTGTCATCAATTGCATAGGAGTCATCAGTGATTCCCACTGCTTCTAGACTTTGAAATTGTCGTAGTGTTTCCTTTCCTATGGCCACTATGGCTACTTTTTGATGATTTTTTGTTGGTTCAGTTAAGCTTGAACTATGAGTGAAGTTACAGGCATGATCCATAGTTGCAGAATGTACAGCTACCACAATCAAAGCCAAACAGGCAAACCTGCATGCAGGTTTTCCTTCTGCAAATTTGTCTATTCCCATGCTAATTTCACTTTATTTTTTTCCGTTTCCGTGAAAATTTTGCTTTCCGTTTTCCGTTTTCCGGCATTTCATTTTTCCGTTTTCCGTTTTCCGGCCGACAATTTTTTTTTACCTTTCCGTTTTCCGCTGAGTGAAATTTTTTTACCTTTCCGTTTTCCGTTTTCCGGCAGAATTTTTTTTTTACCTTTCCGTTTTCCGTTTTCCGTAAAGTGAAAAAATTTTACCTTTCCGTTTTCCGTTTTCCGTAAAAAAAATTTTTTGACACCCTAGTTCAAACAGGACATATTAGGAAGTATCAATGTGCATCGCTACACAAACTAGTCTCTATTAGTGATGGAATGGCGCCATGGCGCTGGCGCCATTTGAGGGCGCCAAAGGGCGCCGCGCCATGGCGCCATTGGCGCTTGGCGCCCTTTTTTCTGTGGCGCCCTTGGCGCCTGGCGCCCACATTCTGAAAGGCGCCATGGCGCCCTTGGCGCTTAGCGCCCTTTTTCCGTGGCGCCCTTGGCGCCTGGCGCCCTGCTTTAGAAGGGCGCCAAAAAGGCGCCAGCAGGGTTTCACGGTGAGTGCCGTGTAAACGACAAAAATTGAAAAACGCATCCGTGGATGATCTAAATTCGCCAGAAAAATGGACCGTCTAACTTGCAAAATCATAAAAAAAGGATTTAAATCGTTGCACTTAGGAAACATTGTTTGGAAAGGTCTATTTGCAATGAATGGATTGTTGTCAAATGACAATTTCCATTGCGTTTGAATTCGTCATGTGGATTTTATTCGAAAAATTTTTGTTGCTAGCCTTGTTTTTGTTCATTACATCCTGGAGAACGCGAATTAAAAAGTGAATGCGCGTACGATGGTGCTGTAAAACATTTTTAGCACACGCATGGTGTTGTAGGCACTTTTTTATCCTGGCGCCCTATTTTCCAAATGGCGCCATGGCGCCCTTGGCGCTTGGCGCCTTCTTTCCGTGGCGCCCCAGGCGCCTGGCGCCCACTTTCTGAACGGCGCCATGGCGCCCTTGGCGCCTGGCGCCCTTTTCCTGTGGCGCCCTTGGCGCCTGGCGCCCTTTTCCTGTGGCGCCCTTGGCGCTTGGCGCCCACTTTCCGAATGGCGCCATGGCGCCCTTGGCGCCTGGCGCCATTTTTTCTGGCGCTTTTCCATCACTAGTCTCTATGTGTAGTTGCGATGCACTTTGCGGTCGCAATAAATATATCGGTCTATGCGGTCGCAATCAATACATCGTGTACATTGCATACATGATGTACTTCATTCCAGGGGGGGTACTTCGAGGGGGGGGGGGTTATTATTTCCCCAGCCCAGTTTGAGGGGGGGTTTATTCGAGGGGGGGGGGTTAATTCAAGGGGGGGGGGTAATTCGAGGTAATACGGTAGTTTGCTCTGAACCATCGTTTGATGCGTAAACTACTTCCATTGAATCTCTATTTCTGTGTAAAAAAACTGTTTTTATGCAAAAGTATACTCGACGGACCGCATGCTATGCATTTTTCTGAAGGAAACACTCCATCATGACGTCATCATAATTACAATAAAAATAATACCAGCAAAAAAAAGAAAAAACCCGACGGGAAAAAACATTCCTCGTTTGTACGCGACTCCTCCTTTTTATTTAAAAAGAAATGTTTTTCTTTTTGTGAAAGTGCGTACATATTTAAGTATCCAGCTCGCGCGTTATCGACCAAGACATAAATGATTCTGGGCGCATACTTTGCGGTCCGCTGAGTATACTTGAGTTTTCACTGGAAAGACAGAAGCAAACACAGCGTTACTCGAGTTTTTTGCAGTGCAGAACAAACTCAAAACACAGGTATACAGTTTTGAAAAACACAAAACAAAGAAAGTGTTGTCTAAAATAAACTTCCCCATTGTTGATCAACGATCAATGTCATGTGTATGTATTTAGAATGTCTATAACACTGATTAGTACAGCGCTTTACTTGATAATTGAATGTATTCATTTTCCATGAACGCCATGAATGTCATTTTCCACCTGCAGGGCATGTTGAGTAGACTTTATCTCTTTGTCAAACGCATTCACTATGCGAATTTGTTTCATGGCATCGGTATCGTCGCAATGAGCTTCTCGAACACACCCTTTTCATTTCTCTCACAAAAGGTGCGCAACTGACGGGATACTGTATTTATAATGATTCACTACCACTGTAAATTCCACAGTATCCGACTTTTGTTTGGACTTTCTCCAATATCAGAAGCGATTTCTCCTCGCAATTCATACCCCGCGTCATTCGAACAGAGTGTGTGTCGCGTACGGAGAAATAATAGCCGCGGATAAAATGGAAAAATGAAACTGCCAGTCTAATTGTATGCATGCGCTAGCTCGCGGCGGCGCGGCGACACCCGGCGGGCTGAGGGGCGCCATTTAGCCGGTGCGCTAACTGCCGCGCAGTGGCCCCGGTGCTGTAGCCGCGAGCGCCATGCATCCTGTTTCTCTAGACTCGATGTTATTTTACTGTCCTGTAGGTAGTGATGGAATGGCACCGGGAACCGGTGCCCTGGTGCTGGGCACACCAGCACCGGTGCTGGTGCGGTGCCCTTTTTTGAGGGTGCCCTGCCGGTACTGGTGCCATTTTTATAGAATAGCACAGGTTCCGGTGCGGTGCGGTGCCACTTTTTTGCTGTTGCCAAAGGTGGTAGCACCAGGACTAAATTAAAAGGCATCATGAAAGGCACTGACCAAGTGTTTATCCGGTGTAAAATTTTGTCCACAGCATGTGCTTTTCATATTTGAAAAACAAGAACAATATACCCAACTGTTTTTAGTCCAATTTGGAAAAACGTTCCATAAAATATACTTTGAAAGCTGCCATACCCTTCTGAATAGGGAACAAACAATTGAGTTGTATTTTAATCATGAATATTACTTTTCTTTCACCAGTTTGTTCATAATTAGTTGTCAGTTTATGACTAAAATTTAGTTACATTCTCTGTAACTATCAATGCCAGTGAGTAGACAATATAGTGACAATGTGTATTGGAGCATATAAAATATTTGAGCTGTCATTCGTAATCATTCTAATTGCTTCAAAAAGGTGCTCACCACATCATTCTAATCATTTTTAATGCTCAAGCATCGAAATCGGTAAAGAATTCGTGAAATATGCAGTTCCGAAGTGCGGCCTCTAAGAAAATACCTGATAAATACTAGGGAACCTCCAGCCCGGTGCGTTGCCTTTCGGCGCTAACACCGGCAGCTGGCCGGTGCCCCACGGTGCCGGTGCGGTACCATTTTGCCAGTGCCAAAGATGCCAGGTGCTCTTTCTAAGGAATGGCACGATGTCGGTGCGGTGCAGTGCCATATTTCCCGGTTCCTTTTCCATCACTACATGAAGCTGTAACCAGTTTAAACATTTCAAAAGTAAAACAGGCCGCAATTTAAAATTTGCCCAGTCAGCAATTCGTCACCGATAAGTTATGAGCAGAGCTGTGCAAATGCTGATGTTGTAGGAAAACGTAAATGCTAAGAAAGTATAAATACCCGAGTATTCCGGGTAAACGTAAATGCGTTTTCGCAAATCTGAAGTGTTGACACTTACAGCTTACCGGGTCCAGAAGAAAATTTCTCATCATCGAGCAGTTGATAAGGTGATTACCGTTGCTTTCTCCCCTTGAAAATCCCTCATATAACCTATTTTACCTATTTCGCCTATGACTTTCGATGAGGTAAAATACCCACCCACTGGGCACTCAGAAAAACGGTGCCAGTTGCAGAAAGGACCACAGCTATTTACGTTCGAGTCTCCACTGGTGTTGTGCTGGCGCCGTCGCGCCGCTGCTAAGTTGCCTCCAGCGGCATGTCAGCCATAGCGTGGAATGTGCGCGTGATCGTTAATCGTTATCGCAGCCAGTGCGCGCACGCTCCCCCACCCTGTTGTGCTTCACTGTGAAAAGCGGGCGTGTCTCTATATTTTCTGTTAATTTACCGCACAAGGAGGATAAGACGGCAATATGACACACTCGTGATTAGGTGTGCGCTTGCAGGCTTTAGTTATGGCGCGCGCGAATGTTTGCCGTTGCATTTCCGAGCTCAATTTTCGTCTTACCGTATATCCCGGAATAAGACCCACATTGAATAACTGTTCCATTGAATAACACCCCCCTGTTGGCCGAGCGGAGAAAATATTATACCCCCTTGATTAACTCGCCCCTATGTGATCGGTGGAAAAGATTTTGGGTCAATTTAAAAAACAATCAATGAAGTCAGACATACCAAATAAAGCTACTCCAGGCTGCGAATGCAGTGCAGTGTGTGAAACGAAAAATACAACAGAATGTTAGCCTATGGAACGACAACAGATACATAATGTAATTCTGAGGAACAATAACTCCTCTCCCCTTGGGTAACACCTCCACCTTGAATAACTCACACTCAAGAACTCTTGACGAAAAAATAACTCCCCCCTTGGGTAAAACCTCCACCTTTAATAACTCTCACTCAAGAACTCTGAAGAAAAAATAACTCCCCGAGGGTCTTATTCGAGGATACCTATACGGTATCTGTATAGTGTAGCCTGAAAAATGATACTCAACGGTTGACTCAACTCAAATGATACTTTTGAAACACACAACGTGAAACTTGAATGTTGGTAAGGCACGGGCGCATAGGGCAACTCCGCAACGGGCAACCACAGCTATTTTTGTACGTCTGGCATCTGTCACACTGAGATCAATATGTACCAAAAATTTACAAATTTTTTTGCCAAGATGCATTGGACCAAACTCACAATATCAACTCGATCATAATGATTGTACGAGTAGTGACCAACGATGGGTAAGTTCTCCAAAAAAAAACACTTTCTGTGTTTTGAGTTTTTCAAAAATGAATACCTGTGTTTTGAGTTTTTTTCTCAAAAAAAACTTGAGTAACTCTGTTTTTATTTCTGTGTTTTTTGTAAAAACTCAAGTTTTTTGAGTTTTTTACTAAAAAACTCAAGTTTTTCCCCAAAAAACTCAAGTTTATCCAAAAATTCGGATTTACGGCATTTCGATGTGGAAACAGTGGTTTTCTTATAATATATTGGTTTTGCACAT
The DNA here is from genome assembly GCA_964036195.1 of Sphaerolaimus hirsutus. Classification (NCBI taxonomy): domain Eukaryota; kingdom Metazoa; phylum Nematoda; class Chromadorea; order Monhysterida; family Sphaerolaimidae; genus Sphaerolaimus; species Sphaerolaimus hirsutus. The sequence continues at coordinate 10,765,378 of OZ038454.1, read as the reverse complement.
GTTTTAGCCCCACATAACATCTGTGTATTCATTCAAGTGTCAAAAAAGTCCATAAAAATGTCCACAATGAGGACATCCACTCCACATCACAACACCAGCATCAACAAAATGCCCAGAAATGACAATTTACGCAGTACTCCAAAATTCTTCAATGGATGTGCACTGTATGGAAGGCTACAGAATTGATTTTAACTACAACTACTGTATTACCTTGAGATGGGAGTTTATTATTTCACCAGCAAATTTTGACAGGGGGGCTTATTTGAGGGGGCGGGGGTTATTGTTTTGTCAGAAAATTTCATAAGGATCATGGTAAATAGTAGGCATTTACATACCCAAAACAGGTTATAAATGTACAAACAGGATATATTTGAAATAAACGTGTAGATAGCTGCACAATCTAGTACAGCATATGTGTAGCTGTGATGCTAATTAGCAGTAATAAATACACCATATAAATATTTACATCTTACATGTACATCATCCCAGAGGGGGGTATTTGGAGGGGGGCCTATTATTTTGCCATTCCATTTTGAGGGGGGTTTATTCGAGGTAATATGGTATACTGAAACATGTTGAAACTGAAATTGTCAATTCCATCAGGATATGTGCAATTGTGCATGCAATCTTTAATTTCTTCTTTGTTCCATAATAAAATATGAATACATTCATGTACATATTTTTCACAAATACTATACATGCATATCATATCTTGTTTAATTAGTTTAGCTGAATTCATGTGAATTCAACCACTTCGCTGAAAAAACTAAAAAAACTCAAAAAACTTTTCTGTGTTTCCGTGTTTCTGTGTTTCTGTGTTCTCCAAAAAAAAACTCATTTGAGTTTTGAGTTTTTCAAAATTTGTGAGTTTCCGTGTTTCTGTGTAAAACAAAAACACAGAAACTCAATGAGTTTCTGTGTTCAATTTCTGTGTTCTTTCCATCGTTGGTAGTGACACCTGCCTTATCTGACATGATCCTATTATACTTATGATTTATCCACATCAAATGTGTCGCACTCAATTCCTGCTCTTCGTGCATTCCATTGCATTAGCTGCCTTATAACTTTGCCCTACTAATTACTCGGTTGCCCTATGCGGGGTTGCCTCACACCATGCAGCCGTTGGTAACTAAATAGTATCGAGTTGAGAGTTTTTTCCCAGGGATCGCAGAATAATACGCTACTATTTTCAAAAGTGTTTATTTTTCAGATAAACGGCAATATATTTCACGAATGTAACAGCGCGCACACTGCCGTAAGCTACGATTACAGCTTGACGGAAAATAGACAACGGAAAATTTCAACGGAAAAGTGCTTACATGAGAGTGGCTGATGATATAGGTCTCAATATAGGATATTTTTCATGGATAACATATTTATCAATACCTTCATTGTAATCAAAACACAGCGTCAACAATCACAGCTGGATCGAACTAAAAATTTGAAAAATTATGATTTTCCGTTGTCCATTTTCCGTCAAGCTCGTCGCAGTTCCTAGTTCGTTTCGATATCGGTGCGCCGCCAGAAAAGGGCGAAATCTGGAAATAATGCGAATTGTGTCGCGGGTTTGAATGCAAACGAAGCCGTTGAAGTGGGCCGCATGCTACCGTAGATTTATATACGGCCATGTTCAAAGCGACCGAAAATGTGCGGGTGCGGGTGGTAATGGGTGTATTTTAGTTTGAGTGATTTTATAAATGCGTGACCAATAGAGAGGGACAAAATTAGAATGACTGTCAAAATGTGTAATCTACAACCGATCCTCAACTCTGAAAATGGCAACTGCGGCAAAAGAAAAAGCCCCTAAACAACCAACTGTCAGCGGTACGAGGAAATGAGTTATTTTGTTGTGCTATGTGTTATGAGCTCTGTTGGAACAGTTACTGCTGCGGTCCTTTCGCGGTGCATGGGTTTCCTGTTAACTTTCTCCATGCGGAGGCTAGCTTTTAAGCGAGTATTTTACTAGAATATTCATACGCTGTTCCCGGTGGGGGGCTCTACGCGCCGTCAACTAAACTTTTTCTCATACAAAAGCTTTGGCGGCGTGAAAAACCTTTGCGTACTGAATATGTCTCTACACCGAGGTGTCATTCCAGTGTACCCTGAGAAATACCATACGGTAATTGATTAACGAGCGCATTCCCCCTTGTATCTTTTTATCAACGATACGCAGTCCATATCCCACAATTTTCAATCATTGTTGACAACACAGGGGCGCCCTTCCGCGTGCCCTACAGTGCGCTAGGCAGCCTTCACTTCAGTAGATTAAAAACGGGCGTGCATCACATTTGGCAACAGGTGTCCATGCTCTTGGGAAATTTGACACGGGCGGGCGCCGCGCCGCCAAGCCAACCCTTTTACGTAATGTGTGCACTGCACGCTGCGGCCACCCTCTATCTTGCTCTCACGGCGAGTGTGTTCCATTTTTCATCCCAAACGGTTGTCAAGCTCACGTTTTACATGTAAAATACTCCATTCTACTTGCCAAAACATACGGTTGTCAAGCCCTAGTGTTGCACGCACAGTAGTAGAGCAAATAGGCAGTCATGCCACCGGCGTGCAAATGTCAATGTGTGAACCAGCCTGTGGACCTTAACGAGCAAGTGTCAAGTCCACAAGGTGCTGGGCAACCGAGAAGAACAAGTGAACGTTTGAGTTGGATGTGTTTTGCTTTTATGTGACCACCGTCGCCCTGCAACACGGATCTCAAAGTGTTAACATCTCAGATTCATTAATGGGCCACCCTGTAAGGCAAATGAATTGAGGTAAAAACATCCACTGAACTAAAACCCCAAGTGGGCAATACTTGATGTTGGTTGAAACATAATAAACTGCCGGCAGATATAGATGAGCGTTTAGCGATTTTTCGATATTTCTAATTTTTTCACGGCCGCCCTTCTTACGGGGACCGTGAAAAAATTACAAATATCGAAAAATCGCTAAACGCTCATCTATATCTGCCGGCAGTTTAGTTAAGGATTCTGCACAATTACTCAAACTTACTGAACTGGGTAATCAAATGTAAATAGAACTGTAAAAATAGATAGAATGTAGGGCAACTACAACAGTCCCCCCCAAGTTCACCCTACGGGGGGAACTGACAAAAATTAGAATAAAAGAGTAAAATCAAAAAATGTAAAAAATAATTGTATTGTAACCAAAATAACAGTCAAAATTTACACAATCATATTGCACCATGTATCCTCCTTGCAGTCATTTTCTGTCCTCCTCCCTTGTTCACAAAGTTAATCAAAAGTTTTGTATAAATAAATGATCAAAACAAAATTGAAGAATCAAAATTATCACTTTGTTTCATGTCATCATGTCATCTAATCTTGTACTCTGGAGTTTTCCGGTGTTTGTGATCCATTTCCATCCTTTGACTTGCATGTCTTGTGCTCAGGCTGGTGGAACTGTACCATGCCATGCCATATTTTCTGGTTCCAGAAAATGCGGGAGAAGTAATTTCTGGGCTGTGGATGGGTGTGTCCGGTGATGGCCCCATAGTCAATGTTGATTTGGTTCATTTGCTGCCAGTATGTGTGCATACCATTGGACTGATGCACATCTTTGTTATCTTTTGGCTTTGCGGCATGGACATAATGTAGTGGGTTGGGGGCCAGCCTGTCCAGAGTTTGTGTGTGCGCATTTGTGTGGGTGATTGGTTGCACCATTTTTGTCTGCACAGCTGGCATGGGTGTGTCTGGCACTGTTGGGCTTACTTTCATCACTGGATCTGGGTGCATGATTTCTTGTGTGTGCCGTATGGAATGCACCTGTTCCTTGTGTGCTCCTTTTGGGCCTGACTTCTGCCCCAGTCTGCTGCCAGTCCTCTGCTTATTTCCACTTGTCGACACGCATTTGCCAAATTTTTGGGACAGTCGCTCTAGCTCACTGTGCATTGTTTGCACGATATGAAGCTTGCCAAAAATGGCTGCCCTTCCGATAAGGAGTGGATAAGCAGATGGCAAGAATTTGGTGAGTTTTACTACGGCTGACAATGTGTCCTCATGTGTGACTCCATCTGGAGTTATGTGCATTGCTGCGATGTCGTAAGTTTTCAACCATTCAGCCTTTATGATGTTCCCTGCTGTGCGGATGTGACTACCCGTGTACAGGCGGAATTTGCTTCGCTCTGTGCTTGGGTTGATGCCTGCTTTTGCCCATACTGATTCCAATGTAGTCTCCTCAATGAATAGACTTATGTTGCATCCTGTGTCAATGTGCCCTATCACTGGGACTCCATGTATACTGATGGTGGCCATTGGGTCTGGGCTGGTGGTCAATTTGCAGTACGGTATATCGTCTGCTTTCGTGCTCGCAATTCCAGGTACCCAATCTTCTATATCTCCCCAATCATTGTCACTTTCGACATCTGACAATTTTTCATCTCCAGTCTGTGTCGTGTACCGGCTTGCCATTACAGGCTCTTTGTTCATGGCAATCCCGAGTTCTGCGCATTTTCGGGCCATGATTTGCTTGGCTTTTTCATCGGTTTTCCCTTGCCTTTCATTGTTTTGCCTGATGGTGCGCTCATGATCTGGCTTGAATTCTGGAGATGCCGGGTTAATGAAGCATTTGCTGGGGTGGTGGGTCATTGGATTTCTGTGCAGATAGTATGTGCACCACGGGCCTTTGTAGTCCCTTGGGTCCATTGTGGCGTGTACTTCAGCTTGCACCTCTTCAGTGCTGCATGGCTTCTGTTCCGGTTGACCCCGCCATTCTGTTTGCCAATTTCTGTTTCCACTGTATCTCTGCCAGTTTCTGTGGCTTTGCTCTTCTTTGCGCTGGGTGCGCATTCTTTCGACTTCCACGCGTGCAGCATCCATTTGTGTTATGGCCCTGTTCAGTGTGCATGCTTTGTCCATCCAGTGGGTTCAACACATGTACCAGCACGAGGAGGGTACTAGTTTAGGGACCTCTGAGAATAGTTTATCCCCGATCATTTGTTCGCGGTCTTTGTCGGACATGGTCTCGCTGATGTGGTAGAACTCCGCGCTCAAACGGGTGTGCAGGGATGATACTGATTCCCCTGGTGTGGCTTTCAAGTTGTACCAGTCTGCCACTGAATAGACCTGGTGCTCCTGTCTGTAGGCTTCGGTTAATTTGTCAACAACGTACAGGATGTCGTGGCGCCTGGAAATGCAGATTGCCAAGTATTTCTCACTGGCCTTTCCGGTTAGGCATTGCATGAACACGTTGTTCCAGAACAGTTGTTGCATGCCCTCTGGGACGCCCATCGATTGCTGCATTACCATGTGTAACCAGAACTTGAATGGGCCAGTGCTGCCCTTTTGGTCGCCGTCAAATTCGATTTGTTTCTTTGCGGCCGACGCGACATGTCCTACACTCATTTTGTCTTGTGGGATTTTGAGTGAGCTAAGCCATGTCAGTCCGTCACCTGGCGATAGTGCATATAGCTCCATGTATGCAATCATTTGTTCCAAGATGGAGCCCGGTGGTAATGTTTCCAAATGCTCGTCTGCTTCCCACGACCATGGGTCGGTCTGGTGGATTGACTTGGTGGCTGCGCTGCTTGTCAGCGGGTCTGCACTCTGTTGCTGCCTTTGGTTGGCCAAATGGTCCATTCGTTGCTCAAGATGCATGAATTGTTGTTGCATCTGTTGCTGCAGCATGTCCATCATCGCTGCGAAATCGGGCGTTTGTTTTTGCATTTTGACTTCCCGCCTCGGGTCGGTACGTACTGTGTGTGTGGTATTTTGCTTGAGCAAATTAGTGGCGTAGTGCTGATACTTGCGTCGTCTGGTTCATCTTCGGGGTCCTCCATCGTGATATGGCTGTCTTTGGTTGCCCCGAAGTACCTTTCCGCCATCTTCAGCACTTTTTTCGCCATCGTTTCTGTCCCGTCTTTCCAGGGTGTGTTGAATTTTGGCCATTTTTTCTTGGCCTTGGTGATCGTGTCATCCCGAAATTGGTTGAGGATGTTTCCCGTGTTCAGTAGTGCCCACCTGTTTTCGGTTGCACACCATTCATTAATTTTTTCTGTGAACTCGCGCTCTGTGTACGTTATCTGTTTGGCCGTTGAAGGGTCTGCTGTTTTTGAGCCCGCAGGGGGCAATTCGTCTGCATTGGGCATGTTAAGTTTGCCCTGCGCTCATGCGGCGCGCCACACTAATCATGTTAACGGTGTGGTGAGAGTGTTTGCCGGTGCGCAGTCGGCTGGTTTTATTGCGCGTGCAGGAATCGCTGCTTGATGCCCGGGTTGACTTTTTTTTTTTTGGGTCCGTTTAGTTCGACTGTACAGTCACCATGTTGCACGCACAGTAGTAGAGCAAATAGGCAGTCATGCCACCGGCGTGCAAATGTCAATGTGTGAACCAGCCTGTGGACCTTAACGAGCAAGTGTCAAGTCCACAAGGTGCTGGGCAACCGAGAAGAACAAGTGAACGTTTGAGTTGGATGTGTTTTGCTTTTATGTGACCACCGTCGCCCTGCGACACGGATCTCAAAGTGTTAACATCTCAGATTCATTAATGGGCCACCCTGTAGGGCAAATGAATTGAGGTAAAAACATCCACTGAACTAAAACCCCAAGTGGGCAATACTTGATGTTGGTTGAAACATAATAGTTAAGGGTTCTGCACAATTACTCAAACTTACTGAACTGGGTAATCAAATGTAAATAGAATTGTAAATATAGATAGAATGTAGGGCAACTACAACACTAGACATGTTTTTACTTGTCGAATTAGTGTGACGCTTGTCATGCCAGAGTATGCCAGTTTACGTGCCAAAGTATTACAGTTTTCAAGCCCTAGACATGCCAAAAAAATAAGACACTTTTCATACAAAAGTATACCAGTTTACGTGCCAAAGTATCACAGTTTACAAGCCACAGTAATTGTTTGCATCATATTACCAAGCATTTTTCACTTTGTGAATCAGTGTTCAGTGTGAATCAGTGAATCAGGTTTTTGTCATTGCATAATACCATTTTCCCATGTAAAATTCACGTATCATTTTTTTTGCCAAATATGCCAAATAATTAATTGAATATTTTCAATGTGCCAAATAATTAATTGAAATATTGTTAATTTTCTATCACTTCAGTTTTAGATCATCATCAATTTTCCATTAAATTGCAGGTATGGCAGATTCTACAAGTACAGGTTCGAAAATGTCTGTTTTGGATTAAGTGTGTATCATCTTACCGCATGGTAAAAAGCCCTATACAAATAAATTGGATGGCAAAACTTTGGCTGGTAAAGTGGAATACTACAGCAAGTAAAATAGCATACTTTAGATGAAAAACGGCACATTAAATTAGCATGTAAACCATCATAATTAGCTAGTAAAGTAGCACAAAATACTCAAGTTTGGCTTGAGAAGTGGCATACATACAGCAAGTAAAGTGACACAGTTTGGATGAAAAATGGCACACTAGAGCAGCAAGTAAAGTGTCACACTTAGCTAGTAAAGTGGCATAGTGCAGCATGAAAACCGTGAGCTTGACAACCGTAAGGGATGAAAAGTGGAATTCTCTCCTCACGGCGGCACTTGTTCAATACTGTGCGGGTATTTACGTGATATCACTCATTATTTTATCGATTGATTCAAGTTCAGTACATGTGCAGTGGTGAAAGTAGGGCGGGGTGCTTGACTCATGGTCAGCACACAAAATATACATACAAAGCATGACTGACACCTGGACAGTGTGTGATGGGCAGAATTTGAAGCAATCGATCAAATTTTACGCAGTGCCGTCTTGCTGCACAATATTGAACAACAGCATCCTGAGTACAAAAAATTCTACCCGTTTGCAAATTTTTGTAATGCAGTTTCAAGCTCAAAACATGCTAATGTATATCATTGAACAAAATTTCTACATTTTTAGGAACAAATTTGGTGAATATAACCATGAACATTTTTGGCCGATGTCGAAATCTTTTCAGATCATCTAGGTTCAGTGGTTCACTGTAGGTACTGTGAAGTACTCAAAAGTATCTTCTGAATAATAAACATTTCAAAACACCCATTTGTAGTTTGAAGCTTTAATTCAGCTATCACATAACTGACCCACACCATGGGACCACAATCTGAGCAGTGCCATGTTCATATTATAATACTATAGTAATCTTTTAAGATGGGATATAACATGATGATATTTTCTAGAAGTTTTTGTTGTGAATCATTCCTCCCATCTGACCATTAGGTACCTTCTTAAGAGCATTCCTAAGCTTAGAATAGCTTTGGTTACCCTTTCCTGACTTATGAAACATGAACAAAATGAAGTGTGTGATTACTTTTCGTTCTAGAATTGCCCATGAATAACATTGAAAAATAATATTTTGCATGTGCCTATTTTGTGAACTATCCCCCGCGTTAATCAATGGCCATTTACCTGGCATTCATGCTTCTTTTCATTGGTTCGACCCCATAACAATGCATGTTAGCAGATTCCGGACTATTATGAAACGTTGGTATTATTGTGTAAGTCTTTGTAATCCGTGCCAATAAAGAAGTCTGGTAGTGTGAAATACCTTTTATACGAATACCGTATTTCCTCGAAATACCCCCCCCCCCCTCGAAATACCCCCCCCCTCGTTTGACCCCCCCCCTCTCGAGACCACTATGAAACAATCACCCCCCCCCTCGAAATACCCCCCCCCCAAATTGAGTGTAAAGAGAACGTACATCACAAATATGGCAGTTTGTGTTCTGCGTAGTGCAGAACACACGTTAAAACAATGTCGGAATCACGTTAGAACAGTGTACATACCATCTACATACTAATATTAGTCTACAGAACCTTATAAATGGCGGTTTTTGTATCATTTTTCGACGTCTGCGTACGTTTCAGACGACAATTTCGTACTTGGTTTTCAAAAATTTTCTTGTGAAATAATAACCCCCCCCCCTCGAAATACCCCCCCCCCTCGTTTGACCCCCCCCCTCTCGGGACCACTATGAAACAATCACCCCCCGGGGGGTATTTCGAGGAAATACGGTATCACAACCAATAAATAAGCCGAAACGCTGTACTAGCTTCGCAATTTTGAGATGCTCACGATGGCACAATGTGTTGCATCCGTTTGCAGGAAGGGCTGACTAATTAAGCAAGAACTAATGATTTGAACGAGTTCCGCATGCGCACCGTCCGGCCGGTGCAATGCGTCTGTACCCGTCGACGATTCACAGCGCGTGCAGCCTGGCCGTGGGCGGCGTGGCGCTGCGCCAGTGCCAGCTGCACCAGGTGCCAGTCCCGGACGATGTAAAATGGCCTGTAAAATGTCAAATGTCGTGCAAAGTGTCAAAAGTCATGTAAAATGCCGCGCAAAATGGCAACTCGCAAAAATGGAGTTGCCATTTTGCACGGCATTTTACATGACTTTTGACACTTTGCACGACATTTGACATTTTACAGGGCATTTTACATGGTCTGGGACTGCCCCCAGAGCGACGGCGGCCACGGCGCCGGCCACAGCGGCCACAACGGCCACTCGCCCAAGGTGGCCATCATCAAACTGCAGGTGTTCGCCAAGGACGGGTGCTACTTCGCGCTGGACGAGAACGCGCTGCATGAGTTCCAGCTGCTCGAGGCGCGGGGACAGTGCTCCGCGGTCGAGGTGGACGTGGTTAGTGCGTATTTTATCATATCGCTGGACTACAGCGCGAACCGTATATGCTCGAATAAGCCCCCTAATAAGAGTAAATAAATAATAGGTTAGCGGGTGAGGGAAGAGTAACTCTTCCCTCGAATAACTCCCCCCCTGTTAGCCGGGTGAGGAAAAAATAACTCGAAATTCGTATGACTATCCCCACTTTGATGGGTGTGAAAGACTTCCATATTTATGAAAAATGTTGTAAACATGTGTATTCTCTAAAAGATAAGTCAATATTCTGCAGTTAGTGCTCGCTTGTAATTTATTGTTTCAATAATGGAATTTGCAATCAAACTTCTGATTCAAGAAACTAATTTAACCGCAAAATTCTGACGAAAAGAATAACTCCTCCCTCATAGTATTTATAATGGATCCAGGGCCAACAATAGCAAATGGGCTTCCTAAACATACCACACTCCCAATACCCCACCACACTCTTATTTTTACCCCACCCCAAACCCACAGGTGCCAAAGTCCAAGATCCCCTCCTTCCTATTCGCGGCGGCAGTATGCCCGGCGGCGGCTGCAGTCGCAGCTGCAACTGCAGCGCGCGCGCACGCGTCCGGCGACGCGTCCGACTCGTGCGCCAGCAGCGACGACGACGACGACGACGACGACTCGGACGCGAGCTCGACGCCCGGCGACCATCGCAGACACGCCAGAGCCAACGGCAATGGGAGAGCCGGCCATCAGTGCGACGACTATTTTGAGAGCGGTGAGGTTGGGGGTTGTTTGTCTACAGGGGATTTTGGGTAAGGGCGAAGGCAGCACTTGAAAAAGTTCCATATGTCGTGTGAAAAGTTCCATATTCGATGGTCGTAGACGTAGTCTCGATAACCGATGACAATGGATAATAATATTCTAGAGTACCTAACTTAAGAGTAATTTAGAGTAACAGCGATAAATTGTCTGCTAATTGTTATGTCTGTGCCTAAGTAATAGGTATATAATTACTTGACTGGAGTATGAAACTTTTCACTTGACATGTGGAAGTTTTTAGAGTGCTATCGTGGTCATCACAAAAAGCTGTGCTTACGGCACGCTTACGGCCTTTTTATTTTGTTTCTTCGACACACCTTGGTTTTGTGTTCGTCAGCCCCCCCCCCTCGCACTGATTAAGACGTAGTCGCTGAGTTTCAGGGTTCGATCCATATTGCATTGGCGTTGGTCATATTTTTCTAAGTGTCGTCACTTTACACAAAAAATCTATATTTATCTAGCTAAATAGCTGCAGCCTGCAGGCACAAGGCACTGACAAATCCATCTTGGACAGAACTACCTAGCTATTCAATCAAATGACATCAAATTGATTAGGTAAATATACTAGTGAAGTTCAGTGCGCATTATCTACCCATATTTATTCGAAACCCGAAGACCCTTTTGAATAATTCCCCCTGTTGGGAATTATTCAAGTAAATACGGTATATTCCTAAGAACGATTTGTTCGTGTAGTCGAATACGACCATATTCAAAACACATTAGCTGTGATTAATTAAAGATTAAATTAAACACAAGATTAAACACCGACTTTTCCCCACAGAAATGATGTCATGCGCGTGCGGCGCGGCATTTTTGAGCGTCAAGGATTTGACCGAGCATCAAATGAGTCGGAAACATTTCGGCTGCTCCGTTTGTAGCAAGGCGAGTTTCACATGTTCAAGCTTTTGTTTTTCAATTTGGAGATACCTGAAAAATTGGGTCATAAATGAGTAAAACACCTACTTTTCTCAGGTTTTCCCCACGATGAAACAGTTACAGACACACGAAATTGATGCCAGTCACAGTTCGGATGTCGGTTGAACGGAGGTTTGCTTAATGCGTAGCTAAATGTGTATTCTTACTCGACCAGTGACAGTTGATTGATTCGATCCTACCTACAATAGTATTTCGCACATATTCACTAGGGTAGGGTGGCAGACGGTGCGGCTTTGCGGTAAACGGTACAGTACGGTAAATTTTCCATTTGCGGTAAACGGCATGGTACGATAAATCTGAAAAGTACGGTACGCGGTACGGTACGGTAAATTTTCTAAAAATGCGGTGCAGTATGGTAAATTCTGCCACTCTACACTAGGGTGTCGACGATATCACTTTTCGATATCGATATTCGGTACTTCAAAAAAAATTCCATATCAAAAATACCAAAAATTATCAAAAAAATTAAAGATACCGAAAGTTCTCGATATTCACTATTCAATACGAGATATCGTCGCACTGTGCTGTTTAAAAAACAACAACATTTTTTCACTACTTTCTGGTCCATCACTGAGTCAAATAACGTTAAATATGATTAACATTGGAAATTGAATAACTGAATAAATAGGTAGATCCCCGAATAAGTTCTCTGGGGGTTACTATTAAATCTGATTCTTTACTGGACCGGATCGATTTATTTTAACATTTCATCCGTAAATGAGATCTGTAAATCGTTTTTTTATCACATCAGTGTATCAGACACTATTTTTTCCCAAGGGGAGGGGACTTATTCAACTACCTTTGGTGGTAATTTATTCCGGAGTGAGTAAAGCTTTATTCGAGACCGAATTTTCAGAAATGCTAAATATTTACTTGTATACTCCGGTTACTTTACACCTTGCACGCGTGGTTCCCGTTGGAAGTGTGCCAACGATGGTTTTAACGCATGCGAGTTTCATAAAAAGATCACAAAATTGATTGTTGTTATAAAGTTTTGTTATTAACATAATCACATCGATAAATTTTTACATCGTTTTATGGAAATCGCATGATTTAACAATCACTGGCACGCTTCCAACACGAGACATAAGTCAGTGCGAGGGCAGAGTATCATGTCTGCCGAGTATACTACCGTTTTTATTCAGTAATTTCTTGCCTGAAACGAACTCTACAGTGACAGACTGAACAGTATACCTATTCATGTACCTATTCATTCTTTTTTGAGTAAACATAAATACCTAGGTATGCTGAAATATTAGTTTTGAAGCTATTTTTTCGACCATTCAACTCCATGCGTACATATCATACCGAAAGAGACACGTTCCTTCTGTACAATATTGTGATAACATAGGTACCTAATTATATTTATTTTACGTAGGGTTCAAACGGGATCCCGATCCCGGATCCCGGATCCCGTGAAATTCCGGGATTTACCAGTCCCGATCCCGATCCCGATCCCGAAACCCCAATCCCGATCCCGATCCCGATCCCGAAATCTCAAAAATACCAATCCCGATCCCGATCCCGATCCCGAAAGTTTTCAAATCCCGATCCCGATCCCGAGAAACTCCCAAGTCCGGGATCCCGATCCCGGAAAAATTAGTGGAAATTATAAAAAATGAAATAATGACGTTTTTGCATGCAAAAAAGTGGATGCAAACCCCCAGCGTCAATTTTATGCCACTTTTCTGGCATCCAACAGTGTTTTGAGACCTTTATGAACAACTGTGAATGCCAGAAAAATGGCCAAAATCTCTATCCCTAGAACCCAATCCCGATCCCGGAAAAATGCCTATCCCAATCCCGATCCCGATCCCGTGACCCCAATCCCGGCCAATCCCGATCCCGATCCCGATCCCGAAATCTCAAATTACCAATCCCGATCCCGATCCCGATCCCGAAACCCCAATCCCGATCCCGATCCCGATCCCGAAATCTCAAAAAGTGAATCCCGATCCCGATCCCGATCCCGAAAAGTCAATCCCGTTTGAACCCTAATTTTACGTGGTTTTGTACATTATTCCTTTATTGTATCTTATATTTTATAATTTATTGTAAATACGCGCATCAGAAGACATATTGGCACTGCGTACATTAGTTTACTGCTAGATTTTGGTAAACTCATAAATCGGCTTTCAACGCATGGAATCTGGAATCAGTTATTCTCAGTTATCAGTTATCAGTTATGGAATGAGTTATCAGTTCACTGGAATCAGTTATTCTCAATCCACATCAAATGCGGAACTCTAAAAGCTAGTTAAAAGCCGATTTATGAGTTTACCAAAATCTGGCAGTAAACTAGTGTGCGCACGCGCAGTCTTCATTTATGTAAATACATATTTAGAGACATGTTTCCCACATTAAGGACATGTAATTAATTCACTCATGTATATTCTTGAATGATATTTGCTTTGCGGCAGTTACTTCGTCAATTCTTATTAAGTTATTTCAATGGGTTTCAATGTTTTCAAGAATACACGGCAAACGTCTCACGAGAAAATTACCTTTTTGCTCTAGTGGCATTGCTTAGAATTTTATTTGAAACTCGGTATTCTACAAATTGCAATATTGATCTGACAATGCATACCTATTCTGAGGTTGTGGATCCTAGTCACCTTCCTTGTGTTGTGATGTTGTTTTTATAAGTTGACCTTCGTGTATGAAGTTGCTTGTGATGTGGTGAAATTGAGGTGCGCAATTCAGGCACAGCTGTAATTCACCCAATTTTATCGATGCATGAATACATAAGCTATACCAGTGATAAATTTATTTATTTAAACAATGTATTGATTGACCTACACCCATTCACCTGTGTCACAAAAGAAACATGAAATTTACAATGATAACTGACCGATGGCGTCTTCAAACGAAAATTGACATTTTCAATAAGAATACAACATTGCATATGAAAATACTTCATATAGAAACTACATATAAAAAACGACAGATATACAAACCCAGATATTCATAAAAAAGTCCTAAAAAATGAAACTTATCAAAACCCGACAAGCATCACCCTACATCCGCTCAGCTCCTTCCAGCCCAGCGAGCGCCCAAAGCCCCATTCCTCGGCGGGCAGGGACAATACTGGGCATCCTTGCCCGGCTCCCCCTCCTCGCCCTTCGGTCCCTCCTCGCCCTCGATTCCAGGGGTGCCCTCGATGCCTGGCAGGCCGTCGGGACCGGCGGGACCGGCTGGTCCCACATCTGCGCCGTCGCCCAAGTCGCCCTTGTCGCCCTGGTGGGTAGGGAAAGGGTGGGTTGAGGGACTTGAATTGAGGGTTGTATGTTGTAACTGGACGGGCAGAATGCTGTACAATGGGTGCTACCATATTTTCATGAATGAGTTTGCGTGAAAAATTGGTCACCAAATTCACCCAAAGTGGGGGCGATGTACCGTAATCTGATGACAAATTTCTTATGTCTGTCCGTTTATTCACATGGGATATGGTAGATTTCATAGTAAAGTGTACCGCCAGTAGCCTTCAAGCAAACTCACAGCCTCTCCAGGACCTCCAGGCTCTCCCTTCTCTCCGGGCAGGCCGACCTTGGCCTGCGCGTCGTTGCCGCGCTCGCCCTTCTGTCCGCTGTTGCCCAACCTGCCCTCGCCGCCGGGCGCGCCCATTTCGCCGGGGCTGCCCGGCTGGCCGTCGCGCCCGTCCATGCCGTTCATGCCCTTGCTGCCGCGCATGCCGCGCGGGCCGGGGCGGCCGGGCGCGCCGGGCGGACCCATGGGCCCGTTGGGACAGTTGAAGCAGTTCTTGTTGGCGTCCTCGCACGACTTGTCCTCGGCATCCTCGCCATCAGGACCGTCTTGACCGGGTTCGCCGTCCTCGCCGTCGTCGCCGGGCGCGCCCTTCTCGCCCGCCGGGCCAGGGGGGCACTGGTTGTTCTCGTCGCATTCTGCGAGTGTCGTTCGGTGGCTTTGGCTTTGATTTGCAGCGGGAAATCTCACACCTTGTAAAGTGTACCTAGTGTCAAGTGTCAAATGTCATGTAAAATGTCGATTAAAATATAAAAGACTGTACTACTGGAATTTCATGTCATTTGACAAACTTGTATGATATTTTACATGACATTTGACACTTTACTTCACACTTTACAAGGTGCGGGACAAGGACACTACGAATGGCATCTAGTAATGGAAGTGCCACTTACGACACAGATCTCCGGAACCGCCGAAACCGCCGGGTCCGCCACCGGGTCCGAATCCGCCGCCGGGGCCGCCGGGCCCGCCGGGACCGAATCCACCGGGACCGCCGCTACCGGGACCGCCGCTGCCGGGACCGCCGCTACCGGGACCGCCGCTGCCGGGACCGCCGCTACCGGGACCACCGCTGCCGGGACCGAATCCACCGGGACCGCCGCTACCGGGACCGAAACCACCGGGGCCGCCGCTGCCTGGACCACCACCTGCATGCGCATGTAATCTTTATACCTATCTTCATGGTCGAATGTCTAGGTTCAAATGGGCCGTATTTTCTCGAAAAATACGCTTGTCTAATGGAGATAATGGAAGCCCTCTCTACAATAACCCTTCAAGAGGGCGTGAAAAAGACAAGCAAATGATGAAAACATTTTAGGCAACCTAAGATGATACAAACAAAACTGAGTGAAGTTATTTCCCGGTATTTAAGTTTAAAAATGATAATCGAATTGTTTTTCCAATCCTACTTTCGTAAACGTGTACTTTCTTGAATTTTTTTTCGGGTTTCATTTCATCCATTAAAATAAAATGACAGTCACCAACCGCCGTTAGGTCCAAATCCATTGGGACCGCCGCCGGGACCGAAGGGGCCGCCACCGTTGGGACCACCAGGGCCGCCGGGACCGCCGGGACCGCCGGGACCACCAGGACCGCCGGGACCGCCGGGGTATCCGGGAGCAATGCCGTTGCCGCCGCCAGGGAGGAGGCCACCGGAACCTCCGCCATTGGGGAAGAGGCCGCCTCCGCCAGGGCCTGTGTTTGGGTGATAACTATTTAGGTAAATGACTAAATGTGAGGCTACCCTTGGCAATTCGCATTCACTCTTTTATCTGAGGTCTAGTGTGTAAAATACGCAATGCGCAGGCATTTTCGAACTAAATATGATTTTACTGAAAAATTCGAAAAGCATTTTCAAATCCACATTCAAACGCTTCAAATGCTTCTTTCTAAAATTGTCCAACTTGTATTTATATTTAAAATTGTGAAATTGTATTTATAAATTGTATCCATTCTTATTTTTCTGCATTCTTATTTTAATTCAGAAAATGCATTCTTATTTTAGTACCGTATTTGCTCGAATAACATGCCATTGTTGTTAAAATTGGACATTTCATTTGTTCAATTGAATCATATTACTTAAACAGGGACTTATTTAAGGGGGATTCTGTCCTCATTCTTACAGGGGTAATTATTCAAGAGGGGGGAATTATTCAAGCATATACGGTACACAAATGTTCCACAAAACAAACCATAAGCGCCGCCAGCGCCGTTGCCGCCGCCGGGAAGTATACCCCCGACGCCGCCGCCGGGACCGCCGGCGTAGGCCTGCCGGCGCAGACGCATCGCGTCGGGGTTCGCGCCAGCCGACATCTCAACCATGTCCGTCCACAGCGTGTTCGTCAACGACTGCGATTTGGATTTGGATGAAGTTGTTTGCAAACGACATTACGCTCTTGAATTTTGAGATTGTTGGATGACTGTTCGGTTTGTGTTTTTGGTACGGAAGATTAGGTGTTGAAAATTTGAAAGTACTTTCAACAACTCTGGTCAAAAGGGGCATTTAAAATGGCAAAAAGATAAAGAAGATTTAATTATTGAACTTTTGACCGTTTGCATGACAATTAACAAATTTTACATTACATTTGCCACTCAAAGTGTCACTTTAGAGGGTTTTGAAGTCGCTCATATCAGTCACAAGTCACAAACACACAAAACGCACCCTGAACTGCGCCATGTCCTGGTCCAGTTCCACCCAGGCGGCGTTCACCTCGCGCATGACGGCCGGCGTGAATATGGCGCAGGCCAACAGCGCCGACACGGACAGCACCGTGGCCGCCGCCGTCGCAGCCGTCACCGCTTGGCTGCTCATTGTCGCTGATGCTACTGCAGCTGGGGGCAGTCCCGCACACTGTGAAGTGCCCTGTAGATGTCAAATGTCACGCAAAGTGTCAAAAGTCATGGAAAATGCCCTGCAAAATGGCAACAGAGTTGCCATTTTGCAGGGCGTTTTCCATGACTTTTGACAATTTGACATTTGACATTTTTCAGAGCATTCTACAGAGTCTGGGATTGGCACCTGGTCGATTCTCCAGTTGCAGTCGATCCGATTACCTACTCGAGTTCACAATGAAGTCTACCGGCAGCGGGCGCGCTCTTTTATACTTCCGACCACCTTGCCGCGCGTCAGCGACGCGACTGGCACGGCCGCTCATCCGATAACTGCGCCCGGCCCGTAATCGGGCTTCCCCCATTCATCAATCATTCAGTCGCCGCCGACCCAATTTTCTTTGCGATTGCGCGCGCGCGCGCGCGAAAAAAGACTGGATTTTGAGGTGATCATGAGCGCATTATTCGGGCGACAGGTGGAATTTCCCACCAGTTCAAACAAAGCGCGTTTCATTTTTGGCGATGGAAAGGTAGGTGAAGTAATTATCGAATTCCGCAATTAGACGGTGGGTGACACTTAGAACTGGCTTTTGAAATATCCACATCACCGCGATTTTGACGAAATTTCGGAAGATGTAAATAATAAGTTGATTGCTGAAGGTGATTCTTGCCGCGACGATTCCCATTACGAAACAAAAGGCAACACCGAAGGGGCGCAGAGTTGGCAAATTGTCACTGATATCAAATGTATTTTTGAGTATTATTAGTACATGCACAGTACATTATTGACAGCACTATTCATCTGTCGGACTAAACAGTGACCTACAGTTGATTCATACCTACATCAGCTACAAAATATGACATTTTTACATAAAAAAATTTTTATTACGTCTTTGCCACCATCAAAGAAATGGAGTTATTCGAGGAGAAATTGATTTTTCCCGTCGGCTAACAGGGGGGCGTTATGGGATCTTTCCTAGACAAACTTTTTCGAGCATTTACGGTATTTAGTTTCAAAGGTGTACATACTTTTAACAACTCTGCGGATGGAAATACCGGGAGGTCGCAATCACACGCAAACTAAATGTACATTTTTTAGTCAACACCGGAATGACGCGCGCCGCTGCAATGATCAGTTTCAGTATTTTACGATTATGTCCTATCAAAGGTCTCCCACGTGACCCGTGCCCTGTTTACATATCTTAAAATCACTATGCACACCTGTTGTAGTCATGTTTATCTCAATGTTGACAAAGTCACTGGATGATAAAGATCAATGTTTGGAATTCCGTTATTTTGTTTGTGATACTTAGTTGCGCAATAATGACAGGGGCAATAGGATTGAGATGGATCATTTTAGTGGAAATAACGGCGCCACAGAAATATAATATTTACCTAGAAATATAATATATAATATTAAATATACCCTGATAATTCAACACTATACATGCGCTGTTACTGTTAGCGTTGGCAGAGTGTGAATGATAACTCACACATCGTAAAATTGTTGCTGTTAAAATGCTTTATGTTTAAAAATTTACAAAGTATTTTCCCAGTACTTCATAAGAGTTCATAAATCCAAACAAAAAAAGAAGATTTTATAACTGAACTTTGCATGACAATTGACACTTACTTTACATTTGTCATGACAATTGACACTTTGCATGACATTTTATATGATATTTGACACTTTACTTTACAGGTTCTGGAAGTGCCCACAGGTCTCTCGTGTTACGTGCGGGTGGGATGCGTCACTAAACCATTACGACACCCAATCAATTTATCGCTAGTGATAGTACGATACGAAAAAGTCTTGGTAGTTTGCTACATTTTATATTAAAGACAACAAAAACTGCCAAGTGCTCGAGAACTCAATTGCGTACGATTTTTTTTATTGGGTAAACATTACATTACCGAAAATTATTTAGACAGCAATTTATTTCGACCATTTAAAATGATATCTACAATAACAAAAATTACAATATCTACTAAAAAAGTGACAACCACGATTCAAGTAATCACACGAGACCATAATCTTCCACAGGTAGCAACCGAGATCGCTTCAAACATTGCTCCACCCAGTCCAATCTCACAACGGGAACAGAAACATTTGGCGGCCCACCCTTTGATGTGTCATTAGCCACCACCACATGTGTAGCCTCTTGTAGCGACTGCACAATCTCCGCTCCAAAAGCGGCCGCGAGCCGCGAAAGGCGGCGCGCGTGTGCATTGGTGGGATCAATTCCGTGAAGGTAGAGTCTCGTGTGCTCGAATAGAGTCGCCCTGCTGGCATTGGCTTTGGAGGGTGCTTCGGTTTTATTGGTGTGACTGCTGTGTGGCTCATCATTGGAACTGGGGCTGCCGCGAGGAGAGACGTCTGTGTAGATGGGAAATAATATTACATAGATCTACCGTATTTCCTCGAATTACCCCCGGGAGTTTATTTTTTCAGAGTGAAAGTTTTGAGGGAGGGTTAAACGAGGGGGAATATTTCGAGGTGGGGTTTATTAGTTCGCCAGAAATTTTTTCAAACTGCCACTACTAATTTGTTGTTTGTAACGCACGCAGACGTATTTAAATAGAAAAATGCAACAATAACCGCCATTTCGAGGGGGGTATTTAGAAGAAATACGCTACTCCAAAATGCAAACCGCCACTGGCAGGCATAATAAGTTTCAAGCAAAAACACAAAAACAGTTCGCTCACCACCATTCTTGACTTTTTTCGCCGGCGGCTCAGCATCCGCTTTCCGTCCGTTTTTTCTATCAAAATAATACACATAGAGCGGCAGGCCCCTGTCGCACAAGTGCTTCCTGAGCAGCCGCTCCACGCTGTACCACTGGACGTTGGCCATCCTGTAGCCGATGCGCGGCACGTGCACGCTGACGGGTCGGCCGCGCCGCACCGCCCAGTGCGCCACGCGACGCAGACTGCGCTCCAGCGCTTTGTAGTCGATTGTGTCTGCGCGGGTTGGCATTGCATTGACGCAGCAAAAGGCGCTGTACCGGTGCACAAGTTAACCCGGTGCACAAGTAGCAAAAGTAGTAAAAGGGCGCAGTAGTGCGGCGGGGGGGGGGTCGGTGCACAAGTAAACCGGTGCACGAGTAGCAAAAGTAGTAGAAGGGCGCCATGGTGCGGCTTACTTTGGCGCCCTCAAATGGAGCCATTCCATCACGAATCATGTGTATATTTGATGTTTTTGGAGGGGGGTCGCAGGGGTTCAATATATGGGCTTTTCAAGCTTTAGAAGGAAAATGGGAGAAAAGGAGAATCGCTAGATACAGATGTAGATAGCTGGAGCGTTTGGGGGAAACCCCATTCCAACCCCGATACTGAACCCCTGCAGTGCCCATGAAAACCCCGTGCTCAAGTACGGTGGGCCGTACCTGAGAACCGGGTCGACATTGGTACTTGATATTGCTACTTGTACACCGGGTAAACTTGTGCATGGGGTTCTAGCCGCAGCAAAATGAGAACGGTAAGCGAAATATCTCAATCTGATGCACCGACCGCGTTTCTTCGCACTTTGTGCCACGGACAGGACAACGCATGTAGGACGACCTTCGAACACCAAATGCGCGTCGCCCAAGTGCAGGTCACGCATTTCTTTGGCTGTTTTGTACGCCTCGGGAATCACGTCAACCTCGAATCGGCTGCACAGCGCATCAAAAAGACCGCCAGTGCCCCATACGCCTGGAACATGACAGGATCATCTTACAATCGCATTACATTATCCTTTAGGTAAGCGTGCACGCAGCCAATTGTTAAAATGCACTTACTGGAAAATACACATACTCGAGTACTGGATAAATACATTTACATATACTTTAAAAAAGTACCTGTACACACCTGTACGAGTACTTTTGAAAAGTACACAAGTACAGAAAATGTATTTAAGAAACTTCGTATCGCAATTTTTTGTTGTTAAAATAAAGAAACTTTGAAGAAATCATATAATTCTCCCATAAAGATACTAAATAATCATTAAAAATAACATCCGTTATGTGTTCCACTGTAAAAATCGCTCTCACATATAAAAAGTATACTTGCGTTTACATTTTCCGGGAAAAAGTACTCGATTTTACATTTTCCTGGGAAGAAGTATTTTACTCACGTGTACACACGTGTGTACGGGTAAAAAGTATGTTACATTTTCTGTACTCAGGGGTGAGTGAAAAATATTTTACATAAACATATACTTTGAAAAAAGATCAGTAATTTCAACAACGCTGTGCGCAGCTGTTGCAAACAAACCCGAGTCGTCAACGACATGCACGACTAGCATATCCGCGTCGGTGGCGCTACACTCGGGTCGAGTCACATCGCCCAGCACGAAGTTGATCGCAGCGGCGGCGTCACCACCCTCAACGCGCTCGTCTTCTGGGGGCTCGGGCAAGTTCGTGCTCGTGTAATCTGTCGCGTTAGTTGTCCATGCATACTTGCACCAAAGAACAAAATCGAAAAAAATGTACATTTTACCGTATCTCCTCGAAATATACTTGGCGGACATCACACATAGTATGGAAACCTACCGTAACCCATCTGAATGGTGAACCAAAAGTTCCACAGTCTTTCATCATAATATTTTATTGTTACTGTAGAATAATTCATTACGAAATTTCTCACAAAGTTTGATTCATTTAATTATGGTAGAATTCTGCGCGAAGCAGGGATAGGAAAGGGGGGGGGTTGGGGGGGGGGGGTTACCCCTAA
Organism: Sphaerolaimus hirsutus; assembly: GCA_964036195.1. Taxonomy (NCBI): domain Eukaryota; kingdom Metazoa; phylum Nematoda; class Chromadorea; order Monhysterida; family Sphaerolaimidae; genus Sphaerolaimus; species Sphaerolaimus hirsutus. The sequence goes on along the minus strand of OZ038454.1, from coordinate 10,743,254 downwards.
CCCCCCCCCCCAAATCGGCCAGCTATCTATCTATCTGGAGCGATTTTTGAGAAACTATAGCCCAATCTTCGCTGAAAATCGCTATTTTTCATACCGTTATATAGATTTACACCTCCAAAATCACTAGTTCATGCGTCTAACTGCCTATTTTCAGCTATTTTTAGTACTACATGTCCTTATATACCCATTTTTAACCTACTTTCAGCGATTTTTCTCCTTTTTTCCCTTCTATGCCTATATATTGAACCCCCGTGAACCCCCCCCCCCAGAAAAATTTTTAAGCTATCTATCCCTCCGGAGGAGCGATTTGCTATCTATCCAACCCCCCGGAGGGCCGAAATCTAGAATACCCCTGGCGCGAAGTATGCGCTCCTTTCGGTATACCTAATTTTGGGCGGGGGGGGGCGGTAAACGAGGGAGGTTATTTTTCGTGGTCGAGGGGGTGTGTATTTCGAGGAAATGCGGTTTAATGGAACGTACTATTCTCCTCCCAATACGTAGCCGTACGTTCAGCGCGGCGCCGCTGTCGCTCCAGCGCGAGTTCAGCCGCTTTTCTCTTGCGCTCAACTTTTTCCTCTTCAGTTAATTCCAATTTGTTTCGCTGCTGCAAGGGCGCAGGCAGTTCCTGGTTCGTGGCCCGCGGCAGCTGCGCAGCGATGCCTTCCAATGCTTTCAGATCGGATTCATATTCCGTAGATTGAGTGGCGCCGTCAACGTTCTTGTAGTCGCGGCCGTCGAAGTAGTAGATGCTTGAGGTGGCTGCCCCTGCCGCCAATGTGTCGCTGGATTCCTGCGAAGCCGATTGGTTAGAGAAATGACGGCAGAAAATCAGAATTGTTAAAAGTAAATACTGAACTTTTTTCAAAGTAAACGTAAAATATTGATTTTTACTCACCCCTACCGGTAGTACAGAAAACATAAATAAAAAATACCTTGATTAACATTTTAGGCCTTGAAAATCACGATATAAAGGCATATACCAAATAGGTTTTCTGCACTCAATACTTTAAAAAGGAGAGTACGGGTACTTTCTTTCAGAATGAAACGTAAACGTATTTACACAGTACTACAATATACGTATTTTTCGAGTAGGGAAACGTAAACACGTTTAAACAACATACCATCTGATCAGCCTGCACTGGCAGCCAGCAACCATTGTCATCAGTGTCACCCAATTGTTTGGTGAATGCATCATCGAGGTCACCACTCTGTTGCTCATCAGAATGCGGTTGGTCCCCGTTGTCCGCCGCCTGCAGCGCTCCCAGACCGGAAAGAAGCAGACGTTTCAGCAACTCCTGGCCCATAGTGCCGATTTCTGATAGAGGATATTCATGTCGAAAAAAGATTCATGAACTAACTCGAATAATTCTCCCGGGAAATTGCGTTTTCGCCAGACTTTTTGAGGGAGGACTATTCGAGGGAGAGAGCTCTTCAAGGGGGGATTATTGTTTCGTCACAATTTTTAAGCTATTTCTATCAACTGAGTTCATGAAATATAACATTTTTGTTCAGATTATACACAATTGACCATTTATAATATGCCAAAAGGGGGAAAACATTGGAGGGTGGGGGGGGGGCGATTATTTTTTCATCACTCGCCTAACAAAAGGAATTATTCGAGTAAATACGATATTCATATATTCCGAATTCTGTATTCACGCGAACAGACTGCTTGAGACGTACCAGTGACGCGCGTTGAGTCATCGGTGTCGATGATAGACTCGCACAGACGGAGTTTGGCTGCAGCGCGCGCAGCTATCACTTCATCCACGGTGTGCCGCCCAACCAGACGGATGGTACGCACCGGCCTGTGTAAACGATAATGTGTATGATGACGGAATTGCATGTTACGTTTATTTTGGCCCACACACACAATAGTTGATGTCGCAGATAAATGTCAACTGAATGTCAACTAGATAACACAAATTTTTATTTTAAAGAACCACTCCTAACAGAAACAATGAAAATTGAGTTTCGCGATATAACGTTAACTATGCTGTATCATATAGGAAAGTTATAATCACATAATTAACCAGAATTTAGTTGACACGAATATTGATGCCAACTAATTGGGCCTTTTGTGCGGCATTACCAAGGGTGGCAGTCGCAAAAATTGAAGTATTATTAATAATCTCTCACAACAAGTTACGTCTTGCGAAATTCTTAAGCAACAGCAAATATAAATAATTACCGCGCTCGCTTAAACAAAGTCATGCTCAGAAATCCACAAAGTAGTCGAGATTCTACACCAACTTGGTCTGTCCAATGCGGTGCGCCCTGGCGGCCGCCTGCAGATCTACTTGGGGGTTGAAGTCAGAATCGTAGAAGATGACAGTATCAGCTGCGGTGAGGGTCAGCCCCAGGCCGCCGGCGCGCGTGCTCAGCAGGAACACGAAGGGGCCCTGTTCCTTGCTGGTGTTCCTGTTGAAGGAGCGCACGGCGGCGAAGCGCTCCTCGCTGCGCACCGACCCGTCCAGGCGCTCGTAGCTGTAGCCTGGGGGGAATGAGGGGTGATACAGATTTGAAGCGCCGCGTTTTTGTGTATTGCTTGTTCGCAATGGCACTTTATTTTTATTAAAATTCAGATTTTTTCAGATTCAAACATCAGATTGAAAAATCAGACCAATTTAGCAGCTGAAAAAAAACTTTTCCTCATCTCTATCCTTTGTGCACAATTACAATATTTATGTCTGCGCAATTGTTTTCGTAAAGTCGTAAATTATCATTCGTAAAAAGCGATGCACTGATACGAGCACCAATAAAATACACACTTAACGCATTGTACAGGAACATAGTAAATTAACTCTACAATGGCACCACACACAGTAGTTGACATCGAAATCAAATGTCAACAGGTTCCGATCACAATTCCAAGTTTGCATCTGAACGCGTTCGTTGGCTCGTTAGCAAGCTTTCAATTGGGTTCGGAACCAGTTGTCTTTTGGTGTCGATGACAACTAGGGTTAGCGGGCCCAAACACTCAAGCAAACAAAAAAACTCACGCCTGAGGGTCACATAATCCTGCAATATGTCAAGCATCATCGTACTCTGTGAAAACAGCAGCACTCGATGCCGGCGCTGATGCAAATAGGCGAGCAGGCGGTCGAGCACGAACAGCTTGCCGCTCGCAGTCACCAGGTGCTCGCCCTCGGCGAACGGCTCCGGCTCGACGCCTGCCATCGAGTTCAAATGGTGTTCGGGAAATGGGAACACCCTTGATTAACTCCTCCTGTTGGCCGAGTGAGGAAAAATAAGACCCCCCTTGAATAATTCCCCCTGTTGGCCGAGTGAGGATAAGATAAGGACTAACTCCCCCTGTTGGCCGAGTGAGGAAAAATAAGACCCCCCCCCCCCCTTGTATAACTACCCCTGTTGGCCGAGTGAGGAAAAAATAAGACCCCCTTCGATTAACTCCCCCTGTTGGCCGAGTGAGGCAAAAATATCTATCTTCTTGAAAAACTCCCCTAGAAAAATGTGTTGTGTCAATTTAGAAAACAATCAATGAAGTCAGACAGTCCAAATAAAGCTACGCCTGGGCCACAAATGGAGTGCAGTGTGTGAAATGTAAAATACAGAAGAAAATTAGCCTACAGCCAAGGACGTAGCCAGGGGGTGGGGGGGCGGCAGCCCCCCCCCCTTCCCGGGTCGGACAAGAAAATATACCTGAAATGGTGCTTCCGTAAAGCGATTTTGTCGCCAGTCCGGAAAAACTTTGCGCGCAAGCGCGCATTTCGGCGCCGCACAGTATATTTTAGTTATACCTGTGGTTTAGGACCACAAAAGCACTGAGAATTCGCCCGTCGCTGTATATGTATGTAAAATACAGCACAGCACTATTTGGCGCCACTGCCAACGCCAATGGCGCCATGGCGTCGCGCCTACGAATGGCGCTGGCGCCAAGGCGCCATTCCTTTACCACAGGGGTCAAATTTAGGGGGGGGCGCCGCCCCCCCCGTTCGCCGAGCTCCGTTTACAATCCGCCCCCCCCCGCCCCAAAATGAGGAAAAAATAACTCCACCATGAATAACCCCCAACTCAAAAACTCTGACGAAAAAATAACTGAGGGTCTTTTTCGAGGAGATGCGGTAAATGCTTCGTATATGAATCACGAATATGGTTCGATGTAGGTACTCCTGTGTAATTGACTAGAAAAATAACACCGCTTGAATACCCCCTCCCCCCTAGGTTGTTAAACTGTCAATTCTGGTTGCTGTGTGGTAATCGGTACGGCAAATCTTCAATTTGCGTTGTGAACTCTTTATTCAGAATTGTGCGGCAGATGAAGAACCTGTAAAGAAACTTACAGACGTACCTGAAAACAAATACGGATGATTGACGCACTTGCGCAGCTGGGCCAATGTGTTCAGCATATTCTGCCGCGTGCCAGAACCGGACACTTGATCGAATAGAGCTTCGCAAAACGATACTTATTAACATTAGAATGTGTATTCAAAAACAGGGTAGCCTACAGTGGTCCTTAGCCAAAATCGCCTTGTACATGTTGCGCTGCATAGGCGACAAATCGGCGTAGATTAGAGCGTCGGTGCGCTCAGGCAGCTCGGCGCACACCTGGCCTTTGGTGCGGCGCAGCATCACCTCCGCCATACGGCGACGCAGCGATGACAATGCTGTAGAGTTTGAGTTTATGTTTTTCTGTATTGACGTAAGTGCAGTCAACTGGGACAGTGAAACTTCGTCAAATTCAGGTGGATGTATCAGAAAAATGATCTATATTGGACAATTTTTCAGAATATCTATTCAAACTAAATATAAACAATATTTAACTAAAAAATGGTTGCAACTTCACACGCCTCTTCGAAAGCCGCCGAAATTCGGACGCAAACCTATCCGCAACGCAACAGCAGAAATTTCCGACACTCACCCGGGTCATTTCCCTCAATGGCAGATACATCAGTTGAAGGTGGAAAAATGCCGGGCGCGACGAGCGCGAGCAGCGTGTGCAACTCGGCCAAGTTGTTGTGCACCGGCGTGCCGGTCAGCAGCAAGGTCCACCCACGCTGCAGCGATCCGATGGCGCCGTGGATTTGCGACTTGCTGTTTTTCAGTCGGTGCGCCTCGTCCACGATCAGATGGGACCATTGGCGTTCGGTGTACCAGTCCACGTCCATCAGACACACATGTGAATTAAAAAAAAACGAATCCGTTGCCATGATGAAAAAATTCCGTGATTTTCGCGCAAATGGGGGATTATTTGAAAAGACAAAAAATCCCAGTGACTGTATTTACTCGAATAGTTCCCCCTGTTAGAAAAGCGGAAAAAATAATTGTTAATAAAGCATATTTTATGAACCTAGTTGATAGAAACATGCTTGAAAATTTTGACGTTATAATAATTCCCTCCGCTTGAAAAGCCCCCCCTCAAAAAACTCTTGACGAAACAATAATTCCCCGTGGGGGGATCATTCGAATTGATACGGTACCTATAGATTCAATTGAGCCCTATGCTACATATTTATATTTATGAACCCATTTATCAATAAAATCCTGGTGCCGCGTTGCCACGCCCACCTCATACGTTGTGACGACAACGTCAACGCCGCCAGACGCTATATTTTGCCGCAATCCGTCCCGCTCGGCTGCATCACCACGGTACAATAAAGCACGCAAGCCACGACCGAACCTGCGCCGGTTGCACCATGCTGAATGTAACAGACAGTCTAGATTCATAGATTCAAGCAGGTGTTAATTCCGCAAGTGGAGAAGTAAAAAAGATATTAAGTGAGAAAAATAACTTAGTGTATTTTAAAGCGAGAAGAGAAATTGACAAAGGTGACAAGAAAACGGTGAAAATGTTTGCGAATTTTTACTTGCGATTTCACGGTCACCTTTCTCTAAAAGTTTTACCTCACTTCTAAGGTGGTTTTTCACTTCTCCACCTGCACAATTAACCCCAAACAGCACACCTGGCGATCTCCTGCATCCACGAGTCAGCCACGCTGAGAGGACAGATCACCAGCGCTGGCCACTTCGGAGACTCTTCCGAACGCAGACAGGCTACAGAGCACACGGCCTGGCAGGTTTTGCCTGGAAGATCACTACAAGGTAAGAACTGCAGTTGAGTGCGGAAAAACTGGTGAAAGCCCTGTCAAGTCGAGTGTCAAACGTCATACAAAATTGTAATTAAGTAATAAAAATATTTTATTGACATTTGACCCATGCGACACACTTGACAGGGCCCTCGATAGCCCCCTGATTGATAATGAAATAAGACAAAACGCAGCTCACCAAGCCCCATCTCATCAGCCAACAGGGCGCCGTGCTGGGCGTGACGGCACCGCATCAAAAACGATACACCGTCGAGCTGATACTGACGCAGCTGCAGACCTACATTAAACATGAAATACAGCCAGAACCGGCCTCAACTAGCTGGACGTCAACTGAATTCATGCTCCCACCAACTTGATGTCAACTAAATTTGGGTTAATTCTGCGATTTCAATTTTCTTATGCGCTAGAGCACAATTAATTTTACGTAACGGCACTAACTTTTCATTGTCTGTTAAGCGTGATGCTTTAAAATTACTTTTTTGGCTATTTAGCTGACGTTAGTTGACATTCACTTGATAAAAATGTTCGATGTCAACTAGCGAATGGGGAACAAAAATCACAGCAAAACGGAAAAGCCTAATGAAACACACCGCTACGGGCCAAGCCATCAACCAAGGAACTGACAGATTCTGGTAAAGCCATTGTCGCTTCAAGTCTGACCAAACAATTCAATCGCTACTCCTTTTTATACCTAATTATTACACGCCCTCACCAAGGCAACGCTCACGCCGAGAGCAAATGCATGTGCATGCGACTAGAAACACAACGGAACATGCACGGGCGAGTTCTCACGCGCACGGCATTGACGCACCCGCACTGGAGGACAGATATTTATTTATTTATTTACGCGCTGCTATTGTTGGTAAAACACCGAGTGAGGTAGACTGGCAGAGGAAAACAAGTTTTTTTCAGTGTAAAAACGACCGTTATGTTAGCTTTATGCGATGCTTTGCAAAGTGAAAATAAACACACAGACGCAAACACAGTTACACGAGTAGCTCAGAGGTTAAAATTTCATTCGTCTCTCTGTACATGCATGTATTGAGCGGCAACTCTCCGAATAAATAAATATTTTGACGAGCATTTTCACATCCAGTGACTATGAAAAAAACTTAAAAAATGAACACATCGAAGTATCGAACTGTAGCACGTGTCTAGTAATGGCGCACGTCACACTGACATTTTTAGTTATGCGTCGGTACGTTTTTGGTACAGCGCGGAACTGATATTTTCAAAAATTGTATTTTTTTCGAAGGGATAATTTCTGCGATGGGTGTCTGTTTATTCCAAAAATTATGATTTTTTAAAATACAATGCCCACGCGTGAGTAACGAAAAACGTTCGAATGCGCAAAACTTTCAGTGTACCATGCCAAACGCAGTGTAAATTATTAGCCAATGAAAATTCCTAAATTCCACGGTACGAGTCGGCTCCACGGCGCCCTAGAGGATTGTTTAACTCATACCACAAATGCGAAGACAATTTTCTTTCCCACCATCAACTACACACCCTTCAGACAAAAAAAACATATCAAAACGTATCCTAATGTGCCAAAACGTATCCAAATCTCAACTCCACGGCCAGATTCTAGGGCCCTTCTCAGGAGTACTTTCATTGGGATTCGGGTTGTCCTCCTGTTTGGCCTGCTTGTAGTACTGGGGGTCCTTGGACACGGGGTGCTCGTGGTGCTCGAAGGCCGGCGACGTGTCGTAGTACATGTAGGGCGCTGGGGAGGCTGCCTTGTCCTGTGAAAGGGGCATAGTATTGACTATTGGTGACATAACAGATGGGGGGCCAGGGGAGACTCCATTCACGAATAATGATAGTAGGAAATGCACTGCCTACAGGTACACGAATCTCTTATATGCCTATAGAATGATATACGTGCAAACTTCGCGAATTTCAATCCAACCCCTGAAACAGTGACGATGAAAAATTACGGGATTTTGTGGTCCCAATCCCGATCCCAAAATCTGAAAATCCCGATCCCGAAATCTTAAAATCCCGGCCCCAACCCGAAAATTTTCAAATCCCGTTTAAAATTGTGAGAAAAAAATGACTTTTCGCACCAAGAAATTTGAACCTAAGTATCCAGTGTGCCTTTTAATCGAATTCATGTGTTAACAGTTAGACTGTTCAACTTTGAGAAAAACCCTCTTTACCTTAAGTTAGGCCAAAATCCCGAATCTCGCGATAATCCCGATACCGAAATCACAAAAAAAACAATCACGATCTAGAAAAGTCATTCCCGTTTGAACCCTAGACAAGGCGCCCATCCAGACCTGGTAAGCGATCCTGGTTTTCCAAAAGGACATGTCATAGTGCCCATTAACAATTTTTTCCTTGTGCTCGTTGTAGAGGCGTTCGCGCTCGGCCATGATCTCCGGGTGCCGGCGCTCCCAAACCAGGCGGTGCTTCATTTTCATGTACGCGTCGCGGGCGTCCGCTTCCACGCCCAGTTCCCCGTCTGCACATGGGTGGCATTTTTTAGATTTTAAATTGAAAGTTGAAACTAGATCATAATCCGTATTTTTTTAATTTGTCTCAATTTTTCACTGATTTTTGCTGAGTTTCAAACCTAGTTCACTTTTTAATTTAATTTTCAATGAGTGGTCTTCTCGACCTTCTGCGCAGATTTTTAGGTGTTATTTCTTGTAAAAGTGTCAACACTTTGAAAGGGGCAAGTGACATCAAGTGAAGCAGCTCCAGATGCCATTCTGTGGATAACTCAACTTCGTCAATTTCGGACTTATCAACCTTCAGAAGTACACGCACAAATTCAATCAAGCACCAAACCATGTAACAAACATTTGATGAAGTGGTTTAGCTCAGCCTCCTCATAATCCTCGAGTGCCTGCGCGCAGGGCGAAGCGTCCATATTGTTATATTGCAGACAAGTTTCGATTCGACGTTGCAGGATGTTCAAAATGTTCCAATCGATGTTCCTGCAGAATGGGTGGTTAAAAATACATATCGCATATAAATATACTCCAGCGACATTACACCTTACGATGAAATTTACCATATCCTATCTGAATATTAAAAAAACATAAATTTTTTATTCGTGTTTATCAAAGCAATTTGATAAATAAATATGATGAATTTTTTTTTAATGTTTGTTCTTTTTATTCAGACGGGATATGGTAGATTTCATTGTAAGGTGTAATGTCACTGGAGTATAAATACAAGGGAAGCCTAATATGCCCAAAGACACGATCACTACCACCCAGGTATTCAAAATGAGTATTATACCTGTGCATAAATGTTTTGAATATTACTTGGTGCATCACTAAAAAATGCTGGCTAGCGATCGATTTCAAAATGGGATTTATATTGGTATTAAAAAAATGTTAAAATATTAAAGTTAGTTTCTTAAAATGTTGCCATCACTAGCGCTATTGGGAGATGGATTTTTTCATTGCGCATTTCTCGATGGATATAACACACAGCATTCCCACACCGGAAGCCGTTCGGTACCCCCTTATGAACACCAAGCCAAGTTCATCATCTGTCGGTTGCTCACAACAGTAACCCAAACAGACTTGTCCAAGCGGAATTGCTCATTGGCCTCGTAGATGCAAGCGTAGTCGCGCACGGAGCACTCGTCGATTTCAGGGGCGCGCGATCTCCGCCGTTGGTAGTATGGCAACTTGTAGCGATCCTGCAGCGGCTCCGCCACTTTTTCTGTAATTTGATTGTGGACATGTGAAATGTAAAGTGTAATGACATGTAAAATGCACGGGGGAACCATAATCCAAGTGCGTATAATCCAATCAAGCAAAATCCAAGCACCTTTTGCGCATAATCCAAGCACTTCTGGTGTCAATTCCATACATATTTTTGGGTCACCAACTGCAGCATAATTCAAGCAAAAGTTAGGCATAATCCAAGCACTGTTTATGGATTTTAGTGTGTTTATGTATTTATAGATACAATACAGATTTAGTGTGTGTGCAGCATTATTATGGATGTGAAAAGTTCAAGTGCAGGTCAGTGACATCAACTAAATTAGTGTGCATTGCACTTGCGTAGCTTTGTGTCATGTTGCGTGCAGAGCAAATTATTTCCAAGACAATAACCTGCCATATTTGGGGAGCTGGATCACCAGTAGTACGCCTTTAAAAGACGCAATGCCAAGCAACTGTTGGAGCAAGCAAGTTGTGCTCCAACAGTTGCACTTGACTATTTCAGTGGTCTGTTGTAGATTCCACTGAAATACAGCCACCCTTAGAAAATATGTTTCAAGAACTGATGAAACATCAATTTTGCGGGTTTGAGGTTAGAGGTACTCCAGGCATTTTTAGGGACATCAAAAGATATTTAGGTTGAATATGGGGCCAAACTGAACCCGCAAAAATTATGTTTCACAATTTTTGGGGGCAATGAATGCACTAAAATTGGAAACCTCACCCAAAAAATGTTTCACCATTTTCAGGGCCTCAGCGACCATGGCGTGGTTCTATGGCCCAACAAACCACACCCATTACCCACCCTCAAAAATATATAATCATCAACCTCCATTCGTTAAGGCCACACTTCGTCAAAAATTTCAATGATTACCAAAAATCATTGAAACATATTTCTTGCGGGTTCAGAACACCATGGTCAGAGTGAGTTCCCCAAATATGTTGAGGTAGACACTCTGAAGACTCTGAATCTGTAAAAAATATGTTTCATGATTTTTGGGGCATCCAACCAAAGTCAGCTCCAAAGGTAAAGAAACGAAGCTCCATCTGCTGGGGCTGAAAATATTTTCATTTGCCAGTCCTATTGAAGAATCACTGAAACGTGATTTTTGCGGGTTCAGATTAGGATTGAAAATATTTTTCCAAAAAGGGAATTGGCATGGATTCTTTTTCAATCCGCCATTACTCACTACCGATAATACTAGGGTTGGCAAGCGATTTTTTTAAGCGATTTTTTTAAAAAAAATTTCGATATCGCAGCACCCGTACCGATTGTTTTTAAAAAAAATCGCTGGCAAAAAATTTTGGTACTCAAGCACTAGGTAAAATGCAAAAATTTTGCGCGCGAGCGCGCACTTTCATGCAAACAATCCACAAGTTGCTTTTTTCATGGCTTTGACAACACATTTGGGGGGTGTAGTACCCATTTATGTGTGCTTTCAAGTGTGTAAGGTAGGCTGTGAATTATTTTAGGAAGTATTCATAGTTATGCTTTGTGTTGTCACATCAAACATTTATGCAAAATGCATCCATGTTCACTTCCAATATCATTTATATTTTGTTCTGAGCAAGAAAATGCTTTTTCTGCAAATAATATTGCAAATTGTCGATGAAGTGTGATTCACGTCACAAATATAACTATTTAATTACATTTACACTTAAAAATAACTGACTTTCAAGCTTTTCCGAAGCTCTACTGTACTTATATTAGCACAGAAAGTATAAGTGTGCACTCCCTACCAATTTATATAGCTTTTATTACCCCCAGAGGCGATTTTAGGCAGAAATGGGGCTAGGTTTGACCCCAGCGATTTTTATTAAAAAAAATCGATTTTTTTTAAAAAAAATCGATTTTTTTTTAAAAAAAATCGGGGTCGTTAAAAAAAATCGATTTTTTTCCAACCCTAGATAATACTCCTACCCCATATTTGTTCAAAATGGACATAACAAATTGATCATATGCCTAAAGGGGAGAATTATTCAAGGAAGGAATAATTTTTTCATCACTCATCTTATAGGGGGGAATTACTTGAGGGGAAGGATCATTCAGGGGGGATTATACGATCAAATATGGTAATCACTTTGTCTTAATTCTTAAGTGGCTTTTTGTTCCATTCCAGAACTTCATAAGTTACACACCTGTGGTACAATATGGTGCATACATGTCTGCACTACATGATGCTTTTCATCTTGATTGTGCCAACATTGCATATTAATTACACAAAATATGAAAGCGACATCATAAAGTACTTTTCTGTGGGGCATATGCAGTGGGTGAGATGAATGATGGTTGGATTATGAGATTTTTGCTTGGATTGTGCCTGATTTTTGCTTGGATTATGCTCGATTTTGGGAGGGGTGGTTTGCTTGGATCATGCGGCATTTTCTTTGGATTATGCAGCACTTTTGTTTGGATTATGCCTGATTTTGTGCTTGTATTATGCCTGAGTGGATTATGCACACTTGGATTTTGATGCAGACTCATTTCACGCTTGCGCTCGAATTTTGGCATTAGATTCTTGCACAGTAGTTTCTGAAACGGTATGCATTACAGCAATTCCGAACATGTTCTCAATTTTTCTGAATCAAATAGACATGCATGAAGATTTATTCATCGATGTTCTTGCAGTATCACTTCATCATTATAACTGCCACAATCTTAACAATAAGGCAAATTGAATTATAGAATTGAATTGATATCACATTCGAGTAGGCCATGACACAGCTGTCAATGCTGCCAGACAGTGGTAAAAAGGTAAATGTAGCCGCAGCATATGAATATAAAAATATACCCAGGTCCCAGTGCGATGCAAAACATAATTAGTGGATTCAGCACGCAATTGAAGAAGCCAAGTGACAAAAATCAGCCAGAATGCACCCATTACACAATCTCACCTCTAAACTGCGTAACAGGAAAATCGAACGCCTTGTACAAGTAGTACCGGAAGCGGGGGAAAATGGTGCCGCGCGAGTCCAATTCGGTCATCTTCCAAAAGGCCTGCCAGGCGTGCCTGTCGCGCAAACGTCGCAGCTGCGCCGGGGTGACGCCCTCGGTCTCGGCGTGCGCCGTCGCGTCGCCCACGCCCCCCGACGGCATGGTCGGCTCCGCGGCGGTCGGCATCGCGATAGGTGTTGCGCGTTGGTCGTGATTTTTTGAATTTTTTTTTTGCGAGTTTTCGGTTTTGTGGTGTGTGTGTGTTGTGTTAGAATTCTGTTTATGTAGCTGGTCGGTTTATGTAATTAGGTGGCCGGATTTTTCGTATTTAATCTATACTATATGATGGACATGAGCATTGTTTCCTTGAATGCTGATTGACAGTAAAATTGTGCGCCCGGCTGTAATGTAAGTTTTGTGCAATTTACATTTAACGTACAAAAGTGTCTCTACAAAGTTACATTTATTTTAGAGCAAACGAATAATAGTTAAAACCGCATTACTTGCGCATTTTTCGTGAGACCTTTTGGCTTGTTTAACACAATTACATCCGTTATAAATTTATTGAAATGGCGCATGGTACTTTTTCTTCTGGAATCGTGGCTTTATAAACCGTAATGTTCCTGTTAGAAAAACACTATCTACAGAATAAGTACGAGTGTCACACAAACTACCATAATTTCACGATTAATACAATCAATCAAAAAGACAACGACCTTGAATACCTGAGCTCACTCATACAGTTTCAAATCGCGATGGCTGCACCTCCGTACTCCGGTTGGTTCCTAATTTGTTAACGCTTTTGGGCAGCCTTTTAAAAAGTTGTACAAATCGCAGAGAAACCGGGCGATCACACACATCCGATGGACAACCCAGGTAAAAATGCCGGCAAATGTGACATTTGGCTTTATTTGGAGCAGGGTTCAAATTGGATCGCGATCCCGAATCCCGATACCAAAAAATCCAAACATTCCCGAGCGGAAGGATAAAAAAGTGTATAAAAACCGTTTGTACTGAGAAATGTGAAATTGCGCATTTTATGTTACTTCTCTGGTCCAGTGCGTTTTTAGACATTTTTGTGAACGAAAAAGATAAACGCCGAATCGCAAGAAAAAAGTTTCACAAAAATCCCATTCCAAAAATTCTAAATGGAATTTCCGGATCCATCCCAATGCCGCTTCCAATCCCTCCCACTCAATCCCCTCTAACCCTAACCCAAGCTCCCCAAACCCCCAATTCAACTCGGCCTTACTTCCCAGGCTCCTACCCCTCGGCCCCCGGCGGGCAGCAAACCACGGTGATGGTGACCACCACGAACCAACTGGCGCTGGGGCCGCGGCCCGTCAACTGCACGTGCCCCCACTGCCAGGCGCAGGTGGTCACTGAGGTGTCCTACACGGCTGGACTGCTCGCCTGGATTATATGCATTGTCCTGCTGCTGTTCGGGTGTGTGGGGGGGGGGGTTGGGAGCCTGTGAAGTAGGGCTCGAACTCGACTCGACTCGTGACTCGAGGGTAAAATTGGGTACCGACTCGACCGGAAAAAATGTGGGGTTGCGACTCGACTCGAAATCGAGTTTCGAGCCCTACTGTGAAGTGTCCTGTTGAAGGTCGTGCAAGTGTTAAATGGTGTGAAATGTCCATGAAAATGGCAAGCGTACGTTTGGCATTTTGGCGACTGTTGACACTTTGCGTGACATTTGACGTTTTAAAGTGCTTTTTACTGACTTTTGGCACTTTGCACGACACTTCACATTTTGCAGGAGTGCCCACAGATTTTTGTTAACTTTTACACTTTGGAAGTGCCCCCAGATTTGTGTTCACGATGTTCACTATCGTTGTTACACATTTCACCGATTGTCCACAGTTTCGAGAACTCGTATTTACCCATTGCAGCTGTTGGCTGGGCTGCTGTCTGATTCCATTCTGCCTGGACGACTGCCAAGATGTGGAGCATCGCTGTCCCAACTGCAAAACATTCCTGGGCACCTACAAGCGCATCAATGTTTGAGCGCTGACTGATGACTGTGTGAGGAAACAACGCCTGGCTTTTGTACGTGCTTGCGTGTTTTGTATTTGGTGTGTTCCGAAATATTTGCAGCGCAGTTACATTTCATTCCGCATGCAGAATGTTACGTCAATTATTTCTATTAGCCAATCATTTCTCCATTTGTGAGGCTAACGTGCGTACGCATAACGCTGTTGCTAAATAGCTGCGAAATGACGTTTCCGGAATATACCAAGCATTTTTCAATCGAATAGCTCCGTTGTATTGTGTTTAATCATTTATATCCGTCAACCAGACTGGCAACAGTTTGACAGACGCATGGCATATCACTAGATTTTTTAATCCGCATCGTGTATGTTTGAATAAATTAGAATACACTAAAGATTAGAAATGGCAAGTCAGTTGACTTGTTGCATAAACTGGTTGACAGCATTTTTTTAAAGTGGTTGGTTACGCATGTCTGTACCGGATTGTTATGGGATATAACTTTCTGAGCTATATGTCTGAGGGATTCATTCCAGCGGATATGTGAAAAGTGGATAAACTGTTCTAAACATTCCGGGTCAGATAAAGTTTTTGTTTGACAAAATAAATGGTTTCGGCTTCACCTTATTATACCCTATATGTATTTTATGTAAATTTCAGGCTTACCTTAGGTAAATATATATAAAGTGCCGTTTATCTGTTTAGACGCGGTTTATGTTTAACTCCCAAAGTTCTATCGAAATATTCCGAAGAGTGCACCAATATGCTTCTTGTGTTCTTTTGTTTTAAGAACAAGTGCGTTTTTTAACTTGTAGATTGCATCTTGCCACTTCAATATATTGAGTAATAAGATGGGGACTGAGGATGTAAAAAAAACGTGCTTAAATTTTGTCTGAGGTTTTTATTAAAACGGTTTCGATGCATGCATAAAAACCGTTTTTTACTCTTGGAAAAGAACGGCCAGCCCGTATGGGGGCCTTTTTTATAGTGTGGAATAGGGACAATTTTTTGTTGTAGAACATCACTGAAAATTTTCCAACAATATTGATACCCAAAATCTGTCGAAAAGGTGATCCAATTATCAAGTAATCATGTATCGAAACACATCAACGATGAATTTTGTACCTCTAATCGACGGCGTAAATATATTTTCTCTCTTGCCTTTTGGTTATTGATCATTTCTCGTAAGACATTTCAGTAGTTCTGAATATTTACTTTTTTATGTATGTAGTATTCACCAGTTCTTCGCACGATGGCAAATTTCGTTTATGGTTATGGGACTTAAAATTAACTTTCGCTCGCTCCTCTGCCTTTGTCACCTTGATAACTTTATTATGATTATCTAGAAAAACTCGCTTGCACACTTTTTTATACTGTGAAACATGCAATCAACAATCGTCGGCCAGGAGGCAGTCCCAAGCGCTGTAAAGTGTAAAGTAAAGTGTCAAATGTGAAGTCAAATGCAAAGTAAAGTGTCAATTGTCATGCAAAGTTCAGTAATAAAATCTTTTCTTTTTTGTTTTGATTGACTCTTTAATTTGCATTTGACTTTACATTTGCCAGGGCAAAAAGCACCATTTATCCCAGATAACGTGTAGTGTTTGATGGCAGGTGGGATAGATAGACGAATGAATCAGTCAAGATAAATTTTGAAATGTTGAGTTCAACGTTCCGCATGCGTTTCACAAGCGCGTGTGTGTGCTGTTCGGCCCACTCGAACGTTTTGCCAGTGAACGTTCGCACATCAGCGGCGAAAATTCACATTTATCTGTACTGTTAATCTCATAAAAAATGGCTAAAGCCAACAAAAAGTGGACACTGCACCGATATTGCAGTCAGGTATGCATTTAAATGCAGAAAAGAAATATATCACTTACTATCCTACGGTGTGTTTGTGAGTTTGAGCTCTGAAAAGGAGTATATCACTTAATGTTACAGTGTGGTTGAGCTCTTAAAAGATATATATCACTTAATGTTACAGTGTGGTTGAGCTCTTAAATGAAGTATATCAAATGTTTCTTCAAGGAGCACTGGTGAAGTACAATTTCACCCAACTTTATCACACCAGCGTGAGCTGTGTGGAAATGATGCACACTTCAGACATACAAAAAGCTCACGCTGGTGTGATAAAGTTGGGTGAAATTGTACTTCACCAGTGCTCCTTGAAGAAACATTTGATATACTTCATTTAAGAGCTCAACCACACTGTAACATTAAGTGATATACTTCTTTTAAGAGCTCAACCACACTGTAACATTAAGTGATATACTCCTTTTCAAAGCTCAAACTCACAAACACACTGTAGGATAGTAAGTGATATATTTCTCTTCTGCATTTAAATGCATACCTGACTGCAATATCAGTGCAGTGTCCACTTTTTGTTGGCTTTAGCCATTTTTTATGAGATATACTTCTTTTTGGGGGCCACAGGCCCACGACGATATGTACAGTATTTATTATTAATATGAACAATGATGTCATGTGCTCCATAAAGTACTTAAAATTTAAATATCTTTTTTTAACAAAAAAGTATAATGTCAAATTAAAAACAAACAAAAATAATAATAAAATAATAAATAATAAAATTTATTAAGAATTTTTTATACAAAAAAATATGGAAATCATCCTGAATAAAATAATAAATAAATTTTAAAAAGTATAAAATGATAACAAATAAACAACAAAACAATTACAAATGTGCAAACTTAGCAAAAGTTAAATACAATTATAAATAACAGAGTAAAACAAATAAAAAATTAAATATGAATTAAATATTATCAAAAAATTATTTTAAAAATGAATTAAATATTATCAAAAAATAATTTAAAAATAATTTTAAAAATAAAAAAATTTAAAATAAAATTTACTATAAAAATGAAAATAATTCAAACATAAAAATCTGATAATGAGTCCTCAAATTCAGGTTTTTATTCTACCAGCAGTCTGTATTGCGTATATTACACAAAAAGCGCAAACTTGAATAACTTTGCTAAATGTCAACCAAAATTGACAAAAATGGGCTCATTCGAAAGCCCTGGTCCCTGCGCACATCAACAATTTTTTTTTATTCCCTTGTTTGTATTTAATTTTTTTATTTATTCATTTTTGAAGATTTCAAATGATTACAGTCCTAAAGTGGGCGGAGCCTGTGAAATTTTTTTTGATAAAATAATAAATGGCATCATATGCTCTTTCATATGAGCCATCATCCAGGAAAATCAGTTGTGTTTCAGCGAAGTTATTCCACTTTGAAGAATTTCGGGTGAACAACAACAACAACAACAACAAGAATGCCACCTCAGAAATAAAATCTTGAATAACTTTTTTTTAACCCAACCAATCAATCTGAAAATTGGAGTCAGGGTACTTTCCGACACGGGCTTTCCAACGGTGTATACGGTTTTCTAATAGCTTGTCGCGTTCTAGAGTTTTGAGTTTTAATTTCTGAATTTCCGCATTTTGCTGTCCCTGACCATATTATGGGTGGGTCGCTTGCGCCCTCCCTCGGCAGCGAGGGATGGCGCTGGCGCGCCCACCCGATTTCTCTGTAATACAAATCTCTGATCGATTCCCATTTGATTGAAAATTATATGCCATAAACTTTACTACCACAGCTAGGGTTGGAAAAAAACGTTTTTTTTTAACTCGATGTTTTTTTTTAAAAGCTCCCAGATATAACCTTGTGTCAACATATATAGGTATATCGGACAGTGGCAATACTCTGTGATGTTATATATGACCATATAATGTCTGTGGAGCCATGGGATAGCATTATAAGTGGTGATTTGTGTCAAAAATATCCATTTTTCGTCGACATATCATTCGTATATCACCTTATAGTGGAATGTTCGTGACTTCAGGTAAAGTTTGTCACGGAATAGTGATCAAACAAGGTTATAAAACGAGGTTGTTACTTTGGGAGTGAAGTTACACACTGTGGAGGTACATGGAAGCACATCACCTCAATATATACTACAGCAACATATGACGGCTTATTAACCCATGGTAGCATATATAAATGGATACTTTGATACTAAAAATGCCACAAAACCAATGAAAACAACCACCAATGTCAATTTGTGTGTGAAATTGCGCGCTTGCGCGCAAAAATTTTGCAACATACCTAGTGCTTAGTACTAAAAATTTCGGTCGATGTTTTTTTATAAAAAAAAACATTTCGGACGTCATGTTTGTTTTTTTTTAACGTTTTTTTTTAAATAAAAAACGTTTAAAAAAAACATCGGCCAACCCTAAGCCCTAACCACAGCACTAGCTGCAGAATTTTTGATTGTGCTAAATAACAGCTTGTTACATTTGCTTGTGTAGCTGCATGTATTTTCTTTTTATCGTTAACGCATGCTGTCAGCCGTACAGCCGCGCTGTTTATCTCGCGCCATTTGGTAACTGCAAATTTGCATGAATATCAGAATTGCTAAATACTGAACTTTTCTTAAGTAAACGTCAAGTATTTTTTTCACTCACACCTGAGTACAGAAAACGTAAAGTATTTTATTTTTACTTTTACACTGCGTAAAAAGTGAGTATAATACTTTTTTTTCCAGAGAGAACGTTAAAACGAGTGTTTTTTTCAGTGAAAACTTGAAAATGGGTATTTCTCTCACAGAAAGCCTAAAAGTAACAACGTTTTCATAACAAAAATCGGTGTCTATTCACTTTTCACTCAAAAATACATCAAAAATGTGCTTTTCTCTAAATGTGTTTTTCTCTCCTGTAAGTATTTCATAGGAAAATGTCTTATGTTTATCACTATCTGTCTGGCAAAATGACATTTTTTGTCCCTTTGAATACGTTTTCTGTACTCGCGTACTTTCAAAAAGTACCGGTATTTTTTGGGTGGAAACGTTAACGTCTGCGAGTATACGTATTTATCTATGTAATTTACGCAGTCTGCGAGTATACGTATTTATCGAGTAAACGTAAATACGTTTTAACAACTGATTCACATGTCGATTTCCCGTCGAATGCCTGGCTGAACCCCGCTCGACGATACTGCACATGCATGGCACAGAACACACCTAGGTAGATCACATGAGCACTGGTGCCAATCCCAGACTCTGTAAAATGTCAAATGTCATGCAAAGTGTCAAAAGTTATGCAAAATGCCCTGCAAAATGCCAACTCGGTTGCCATATTGCAGGGCATTTTCCATGACTTTTGACACTTTGCATGACATTTTACAGGGTCTGGGAGTGCCCCCTGGACCAGCTTAGATATGGCCGCGACTTCTCAATCACAGATAGGACGCCTGCAGCTGCACTTCATCATCCACCGGCAGTCTCTGCCTTCTCACCGGTGGTGCGGGCGGCCGGAGCGTGTTGCGCGCTGGTGCCGTCCGAACCGGGCTGGGCGGCGTGCTTTGCCGCACTTTAATGTGAGGTGGCTCTGTTGTGGGTGGGGCCGAGCCGCGCTGGGTGACCGTCCAGCTAGAGTCCGGCCGCTGCACGCTCGCGTACGCGTTGTTGCCCTGTGTGGGTTTTTGATGGGCTTTATTGATCCCAGACTCTAATCCAGTGCCAATCCTGTAAAGTGTCAATTTTGTCGTGGATAGTGATGTGAAAAGCGCCAGATCTTTGGCGCCAAGCGCCATGGTGCTTTTCCGACCCATAACGCCAGAAGCGCCATGGCGCTTTCTGCTTTGGCGCTAGCGCCAAGCGCCAGCGCCTGGCATTTTGTTCCTGGCGCCAGTCAAAAATAGCGCCAAGAGCCATTGCGCTTTTCGTGGGCATGGCGCCACAGCAAAATAGCGCCATGGCGCTTTTTGCTTTGGCGCTAGCGCCAAGCGCCAGCGCCATGGCGCTTTTCCACTAGTCGTGGAAAGTACAGCAAAAATCCCTTCTTTTTTGTTTTGATTGACATTTTACATGACAGACATATGACACTACTTTGCGGGGTCTGGATTGGTTTGGTGGCCGCGTTGTGACGGGCTGTAAGTCGGATGCCTAGCGCTGAATGGCGGTAATTCGGAGGTGCTATGATAGAATTTTTCTCAATTGGTTTTTCAGCTCGAAAACATTTTTGTCAGTGGCAGGTGATCCGCTGTGCGGCTGGCACTCCACTCACTTTGAAATTGTTTGGGTTTTTGACAGTAGCGGAAATGGGAGGGTAAAATGGCCCTGCGCACACTAGTTTTCACACGAAACTTCGAAAACTCCTAAAAAGAACTTTGAACGTGTTTGCGTTTTCCACAAGAGTCATTTTTGATCTCCGTCAACAGTAGTTGACGGCCACTTCATTGTAGAAAACTGAAATGCATCCTTAGCTGTTTTTTGAGTTTTCGAAATTTCGTGTGAAAACTAGTGTGCGCAGGCACAATCGTGACACCTCGCGATAGTTTTAAGGACACGCTGAACGGCTTTAGCACCAGTGCCATTGGCCCCTACACACACTAGTTTTCACCGTGACTGATGTGAAAACTGAAATGGCGACATGGCGACATTCAACCTACTCTTATTGTATGCTATACGTGTTTTAGTTTTGAAATTTTCAAAGTTTAACTTTCATTAATTTCAATTCAAATTTAAAATTATTAAGTACTTCAACCGTGTTGATTAATTTGCACTTTAAAAAATTTTAGTTTTCACACGAAGTCACGGTGAAAACTAGTGTGTGTAGGCACAATATGAAAAAGTGACACCCCGAATGGCAAAATTTGCACGGAATTGTGTCGCACCGTATAACATTCAGAAGTGATAAGTTCACGCTGCATTTTTCACAGCCACAACCTATATAAAAGTATGTAGGTATGTAATTTGGTGATTTTGGGTTAAGGTTCGGGAAAAATCGCCCAAAGTTTCCTCCACTTAGAAAGACGAGAGTTGAGACATTTGGGGTCGGGTGTGAGGGGATAAATAGTAGCCTTGGCATCGATTGCTATTTGAGCAGCCTCCCAATGGGTCCCTCGCAAAGGGTCTACATGCCTACACCCTTTCCCATCACTAGTCCTCTTCCATCACTAGTTCCATCCTTTTCCCTTTCCATTAGGTATATTTTACCGTTGTCCGGGGACGTTTTTATAAATATTTTTCACGGTGGCTCAATGCACACGCAGCTGAACCCGCTGATCGTGTGAATGGCGCCAGAAATACTGCCGGTTTGATACACCGCATTGGCGCCAGGTATTTGCACGCAATTTAGATTTTATCATACTTGCGTTCACGTGGTTTTCATGCTATTGTATTTATTTACACTTCATACCCCTTTACGTGCCATTTCATGAAACATGACACAGTTTGCGTATATGTGTGTGGGTTTTGTTTATATTGTTCTCCTTTTCATCCCAATCATTTCAATCCTCTTTCCAAATTTACGTAAATTTCAAAATTTTGCGTATGTATTCTGCGTAGCTTCAATGAGGGTTTACGTGTAACGTATTCCCTCGAAATACACCCACCCCCGAAATAACCCCCAAGTCTGACCGAGCTTATGCAAGAAAATGATACCCCTCCCTCGATTACTCCCTCTCAAAATTTGTGATGGATAAGAAATTACCTATGGTTTGAATCTTTAGAGTGATTATTACTAGAGGCTCTACAGAACAACATGCATGCTCATGTCATTATGACAAAAAATATATTTTACATGAAATGACATCAATAATACCTACCCATGGGCAACGATGGAAAAAACACAGAAATTGAACACAGAAACTCATTGAGTTTCTGTGTTTTTGTTTTACACAGAAACACGGAAACTCATAAATTTTGAAAAACTCAAAACTCAAATGAGTTTTTTTTTGGAGAACACAGAAACACAGAAACACGGAAACACAGAAAAGTTTTTTGAGTTTTTGTGTTTTTTTCAGCGAAGTGGTTGAATGCACATTAATTCAGTTAAATTAAACATAATAAGATAAGCATCTATAGCATGTAAATATGTACATAATGTATTCATATTTTATAATGGTACAAAAAAGAAATTAAAGATGGCATGCACATCTCATGGTGGATTTGACAATTTAAGTTTCGACATTTAAGTATACCTTATTACCTTGAATAAACCCCCCTTGAATTAACTCCCTTCAAAATGGACTGGTGAAATACTAAGCCCCTGCCCCCCTCAAAATACCCCCCTCCGGGATGATGTACATCATGTATCCAATGTACATGATGTATTTATTACTGCTAATTTGTATCGCAGCTACACATGGACTGTACTAGGTTGTGTAGCTGACTACATGTTCATTTTAAATATATCCTGTTTGTACGCATTTATAACCTGTTTTGGGTATGTAAATGCCTACTATTATCTATGATCCTTACAAAACTTTCTGACGAAATAATAATGCCCATGGCGGTATTTCGAGGTAATATGGTAGTTGTAGTTCAAATCAATTTCGTAGTCTTCCATACAGTGCACATCCATTGAAGAATTTTGGAGTACTGCGTAAATTGTCGTTTCTGGGCATTTTGTTGCTGGTGTTGTGATGTTGATGTCCTCATTGTGGACATTTTTAAGGATTTTTTTGACACTTGAATGAATACACAAAAGTTATGTGGGGTTAAAACATGTGCAAAACCAATATTTTATAAGAAAACCACTGTTTCCAGATCGAAATGCTGTAAATCAAAATTTTTGGGGGGAAAACTCGAATTTTTTTGAAAAAACTTGAGTTTTTTTTGAAAAAAACTCAAAAAACTTGAGTTTTTACAAAAAACACAGAAATAAAAACAGAGTTACTCAAGTTTTTTTCAAGAAAAAAACTCAAAACACAGGTATTCATTTTTGAAAAACTCAAAACACAGAAAGTGTTTTTTTTTGGAGAACTTACCCATCGTTGCCCATGGGACATAGCGATGGAAAGTTTACCACTCTCTGATATGTCCTTGATAGCAGTGCGTGGCGTCATCAGTGTTTTTATGACTTCTAGTATGTTTGGCAGTGGCGCGTAGATGTGCATGTAGGCGGAACATGCACACGGGGTATGAGGTCGTTGACAAAACTCGCGTGTGTTTACTATTTTATAAATAGCATTTTTGTGTGCGTAATGCGCGGGGAATACTAATTTTTTGGGGGTTTGCGCGCTGGTGTAGACTATAATGGGGCAGTTGTTATTTTTTGGAAATATTCTGGAATGAAGTGTGAATTTTTTTCATTTCCAAGTATTTTCTGATAACCTTTGTCATTTGTTTCAGCATCAATTTTTCAGCTTCATGAAAAACAAGCTTTTTCTGTGTCATTTTTGTTTCTTTCTAGGTAAATATCTAGCTGTGTTTCTCTTAGAAGAAACTTATTTGAGTTTTGAAAGTTCTAGGATCACTAGTTTCTTCGTTTCTTTGTTTACCAGAAATACAAACTCGTGAGCGTTTTTCCATTTTTGGGGCTGGCATCGATGGTCTGGCATTTTGGGTCATTCGACAGTCATTTTCTTTGATGCGCTATTATGTGGTGCTGTTGAATACCTGACAGTGTTCGTACATGTATCTTGGGTAAACATGTATCCAATACAAGCCAAACCTGAGCCAAATGGAAAAAATGGACATTCAGTCTTTTCATGTGAACCGTCCGTTTCTGTTTTTGTGTCCTTACCGTGCGTGGATAGCTCTGAGCAAATCTCTGGGAGATTTCTATTTGAAAAATATAAAACAATATAAGATTTTTATTTTTACCAGGATTTTCCAGAGAGATTTAAATATATTTCCCTTTTGAGAGATTTTCTGTGATTGTTAAAGATATAAAAAAAGTATCGCATAGACATTTATTTCCAGGCTTTTCTAGTGGGATTTGATTCAGAGTTGTGAAAATACCGGTATTTTTGGAAAGCGTAAGCGTAAATACACTTTCCAAATCTCGAGTATGGATACTGTAAGCGTAAGGTATTTTTAAAATACCTAGGAAAGCGTAAAATAAAGCGTAAGCGTAAAATTTTTTAAGAAAGTGCTCTCGCTGTTGAGCAACAGAAAACACCATTCTTTTCACTTTTGATGAGGTAATAAATCATTTTCATGCATAATTTCAGCAGTAGCATCACACAAGTCAATGTTAATTCACCCTTCACATAACTCTGACTTTGTGCTGTCGATTCGATGTCACTGGCATCATCATTGAAATTCATTTTACAAGCACCAAAATTTCAAAAAATAAAATACAAATTGAATACAGTTTGACATTTTTCATACACGTTTATGCCTCCCATATTTTCTGTAAAAAACTCGTGTGCAAATTTTTTGTATATTCCGCGGACCACACACTACTTATTTTTCTGAGGAAACACTCCGTCATGATGAACATCATTAATACAATCAATGTTGTTCCTACAAAACGTATACTCGGTGGACATAACACTTAGTATGGAAACCTAGCATAACCTATCTGAATAATGAACCAAAAATTATACAGGTTTTTCATCATAATGTATCGCTTTTACTATGAAAAATAAATTACGAAATTAATCACAAGATTTTATTCATTACATCATGGTAGGTTTTCATACTAAGTGTGCTGTCCGCCGAGTTTATAAGGAAAAAATTAGTTGCTCGTGCACAACTCCACTTTTTTATTCTTTTAATATTTCTCTTCCTTGCGTAACTGTCTGCAATATCCCACTCGTGCCATTATCGACATAATAATTCTGGATGAATAAGTACTTTTCACTCTGCCAACTAAATATATGCGACCCTGTTTGATGCTTTCTCAAAAAGCTATATAAACACGGTCTCGCGCAAATAATTTTTACGCTTTCTGTACCCGGGTATTTTGGCTGGGAAAGCGTAACAAAGCGTAAGGGTATTTTGTAAAAGCGTAAGCGTAAGTATCAATACCCAAATACCCGGGTATTTCGGGTAAGCGTAAATACGCTTTCGCAACTCTGATTTGATTACACTTTTTTCTGGGTGATTTTATGAAATTATATTTTATTTGATTTTCTGAAAAACCAATTGTTTCAAATGCTCAACGTGGATCAAGATAGCTGTGGATTTTAATATACCTACTAATTTTGCTAGCTGCTTGTATTTAAATGATTTTCGCTTGCATGACGATGATAATTACGGACAAGACGCAAAGCGTGGGGCGGATCATATTAATCTGTTCAGCTGAGAATGCACCTGCTCTCGGGGGTTCAATCCAATTCAACGTAGGCACGAGTAGTGATGGAAAAGCGCCATGGCGCTGGCGCCTGGCGCTAGCGCCAAAGCAAAAAGCGCCATGGCGCTTTTGGCGCTTGGCGCCATTTTCTTGTGGCGCTATTGGCGCCTGGCGCCGGCATTTAAAATAGCGTCAAAAAAGCGCCAACCATGATTATAAAATTCTTATGATTCAGTGAAAATCGACAAGCCAGTTGGTCAATTTTGAGAATAACTGAATAAATTTAGATAAATATAAGGCTGTAAGGGAACATTTATATACTTAAAATATTGATCAGGTAATATTTGGAGCAAATGTATATACCGTATTTCCTCGAAATACCCCCAGTGGGTTTATTTTTTCTAGAGTGTAAATTTTGATGGGGGTATTTCGAGGGAAGGGGTTTATTATTTCGCCAGGAATTTTCGTAAAGTATCATGTAAAGAATAGGTATTTACATACCCATAACTGGTAAAAAACATGACTAAATGGGGTATAATATTTAGGACCTATCAACGTACAGCTGTTTGGCTGAAAAATAGGTGTATCGCTTGGGATTTTAACGATGTAGTGGTTGATTCAACTTAAATGGCAAAAGTTAAATCGACTACTGCGACATCAGCGGTATGTCACAGTTATGAATTTATTACCCTACAAACGAATTGGAGAAATTTTTTTGGCGCTGGCGCTATTGGCGCTTGGCGCCATCACTCTGTTGCGCCATTGGCGCTTGGCGCTGAGGTTCAGAAAAGCGCCATGGCGCTTTTGGCGTTTGGCGCTATTTTGCTCTGGCGCCATTGGCGCTTGGCGCTGGGGGTCAGAAAAGAAGAAAAGGCGCTTGGCGCCAGAAGTCTGGCGCTTTTTCCATCACTAGGCAGGAGCATAGTACCTAATATAAACAGTAATGGGAAATTTGTGAAACATTGAATCGGAGGGGTGCTCTTATGTGTGTATCGATGGGAAATTTTCCTGGATAAATAGTAGTTATCTATTTATCGCTGTAATTTTCCACCCGGACGTCATTGGAGCATCAAAATAACAGCTATCCTGTTCTAACATAACACAGTCATTGTTTTTAACATATGTTCTGCGTTTTCCGGATCAAACTGTAGCTTCTGTCATTTAAGTTCTCTATACACTAAATTTGGGGAGGGGGAATTATTTCGAGGGCGGGGGGAGGGTTTACAAACTTATAGTGTCCATTTTGAGGGGAGGGGGTATTTCGAGAAAATACAGTACTTACGTTGTAGGACTAGGTAAGTGATGACGTAATGTGGATGAAATATGGATGATGTAATATGGAGGCAGGGGTCTCCTATGGAGGGGTTTGGTTGATACCCCCCAACCGCACAGCCATCTATCTATCTATCTATCCCGGAGGCCTCTCAATAATCTCAAACCCCCAATTTTGTCCCCAGCTATCTATTTATCTGAGCGAGCGATTTGCTATCTATCACCGCCCCGGAGGGTCAAAATCTAGGATACCCCTGTGGACAGGGAAGCTACGTCTGGAACTGACCAACTAGAATTTACCTCGTTGCTGTTACTAGCTAGATTTTTTTAATGGTGGTGTTGCCAACCAGTGGTAGACAGCTCCAAACGGCATATTATCTAGGTAAATACCTACCTATCTACCGTATTTTCTCGAATTATCCCCTCCTGAATAAACCCCCTCGAAACATCCCACGGTCTGAGCGAGATAGGAAGAAAACCCCCCTCGAATTAACCCCCTCACAAAATTTGCTGGCGAATTAATAAACCCCTTGGGGGGTTATTTCGAGGAAATACAGCACAGAATGTTTTTTAAACCATTTTTTAAATAAAATTAGTCAGTGATAGATTCTGTGCTACAGTTTCGTGTGGTAAAAACGATGTGCTGTGAGGTAAAATATATACAAAATTTGCTTCTTTATTCAGATGTAATATGGTAGATTTCAGTGCAAAATGTGCGATCAGTAAGTTGTACAACAGCTACACCTACCTGCGACGGTGGACTATGAACCGTTGTTAGCTAGACACGGTATCCCCCAACACTGGCTGGCAAATAAAATGGTCATGGATCAAGCCATATTTACAATGATGACAAATATTTAGATGAACAAAAGTGCAAACAATGATAACAGGCGCCTACATGCTTATGTATGCCTTGATTCACCTGCGAAAAGCTCTGGTCTATGCATAAAGGAGAAAACTGAAACAAAATCACGTGAATTACCCATATAAGGTTGTGAGAACATACCACCTCATCACAATGCAACCGGGGCACCCTTCCATTTGACAGTCGTGCTCTAAATTATTAAAAATAAATCTTCCAAACGGTAGCGTATTAATCTTAATAGATGTGAAAGCGTGTTAATAAATCAAAACATAAAAGCAGTATCTGCCCAGCAATCCCACATCGCTGGCACCATACGCGTGCATTTTTCATACCGATTATTGTACAAATAAATATTTGGTGAGAGTGAGATCAGGGCTATACTTATCCGGATATTATTATTTGCATGTACAGGTGGCGCAATTTAACCCGCAACTCATCTCGTAAGTAGTTATTAGTAGCTTAGTACTAGAAATTTCGGCCGATGTTTTAAAAAAAACAACATTTCGGCCGTCATCTTTAAAAAAAAAAACGTTTTAAAAAACATCGGCCAACCCTAGTGCGGTGTCTGCGATTTTCAGAGGTGCCCTGCCAGTGCCGGGTGCGGGTGCGGTGCGGTGCCATCTTTTTGCTGGTTCCCCAGGGTGTCATGTGCCCTTTTCATGCTATGGCAAAGGTGCCGGTGCGGTTCGGTGCGATATTTCCCGGTGCCTTTAACATCACTACCCGCAACAATAAAGTAATTTAAAATGCAATTAGCACCGTCTGGTATTTTACTGTCCAGAATCGTTCAATATTTCTTAAAATACTATAACTGAACACCGTTATGTGAAGTCTACCGTAGCCCATCTGAATCAAAAAACAAAAAGTGCATTATATTGCGTTCACTCTTGGTGAATTTGACGCATAATTTATTTATATCACATTAATTTCATTTATCAAAATCAGGTAACAATCTCTACAGAGCATGCCGTCCATGATTACTTAGGTATTTTTCTGTATACCTAGGTATTATAATAATCCGTTTCTACCCACCAGACAGTTTACAGGTTGAAAACTTGCGTTCGTTTTCGTAATTTGCACTCACAGTCGCCTTGTAAAACGTCTGCATAAAAAAATACCAATGTGTCCCAAAATCGACAAAAAAATGACAGTGCGAATAAAATCGTACTTGTCGCGAATCGGCGAAAATTCCGTGCGGATGAGGCACTTTGTTAAAGGTCGCTCGGATAAATTGCTGCACCTTACTCGGATAAATACATTTAACATTGTAACCGCACGCAGAAAATAAGCAGATAGGTATTTAGGTAAAATACGTGTTATGTAGTGATGGAATTGCACGAGGACGCTATATCCATTGAAAGCCTCTTAGTCGTATACCGTACTTCCTCGAAGTACCCCCTCAAAATGTCAACTAGGTATGAAAAAATGAACCCCAGGGGGTTAATTCGAGGAAATACGGTATTTAGGATGATTCGCCATGGCGCCACCTGCTATCGGCGCTCTTGTCCCACGGCGCCATTTTCTGCGACGCTTTCCATCACTACACACAGCAACAATGGATCATGCAGCGGCGTTCACACCTTGACGTCGGTGTGTCTGCTCTGGCTCTGCGGCAAGCTGTGCTTGTTCTCGACCGGCGATGTCGGCTGCCCCTGGTCGCTGACCGACAGGCCCCTGTGTCTGATGTCGACCATGCCCGACGCCGGCCCGGTTATTGCCTCTGTTAGTTCCTGCAGCGCCGGACATTGGTAGTATTTGGTGAGTGGGGTGAGTTGGGCCTACACACCTAAATACAGGGGTGGGCATCTTCAGTTACCGCTGGAAAAACGCGATAGCTTGAGCTACAGTTGAGCTATCACAATGAAATTTTAACACAATAGAGTAGACTCCATAGGACACCTATGCTGAAGTTTGCAACCCAAACGGCCACAGTTTGGAGGAGTTGTGGAACACACAGTTTTTAGTGTAATTTTGTGACTTCACCCCCCTTGTCTCGGGACTGGGGGACTATTCGAGTAAAAAAAGAATTTGGTAGTAGGCGCGAACACAACATACTCAAAGGGCATCAAAATCGGCCGATGTACGACAGAATGGGACAACACCAACGACCGATGCCCCCCCCCCCCTCAAATGCCACCCTCGATTTATCCTATGGGTGACGCCAAGTCACAAAATTACACTAAAAACCGTGTGTTCCACAACTCACCCAAAATGTGGCCGTTTGGGTTGCAAACTTCAGAATAGGTGTCCTATGGAGTCTACTCCATTGTGTTAAAATTTCATTCTGATAGCTCAACCGTAGCTCAATCTATCGCATTTTCCCAGCGGTAACTGAAGATGCCCACCCCTGTATGTAGGTAGTTGACATCGAAATTAGTGTCAACTAAATTTTGGTGAATTTTGAGATTTCAACTGTCCTATATGATGGAGCATAGTTAATTTGACATCGTCACACAACTTCCATTGTTTCTGCTAAGTGTGCAGCTTTATTCTTTGTGTTATTTAGTTGACATCAGTTGACATTTATTTGCGATGTAAACTAGTGTATGTGGGCCCGTTTTGAACAACAGTGTGAAAATGTAGTTTCCAAAAATAAATGCTTTAGAAAAATGTTATGTTGACTGTAGTTGTTTACGTGAGTTAGAAAATAAATACAAATTAGTTAGTGTCATTGGTCTGACATATTTTTTAAATGCATGCACCCTACCTTATTAAAGATTAAATGAAATAGCACATTTGCTGTATTCCAATTGAAGCTGTTTCCTATTTCTGGATGTTGTCAGAGTGATAGTGTACTATATTGCAAAATTTTACACAGAGTATGTAAAGTCCACCCACAGGAAGCAAGATACCTATGTACGTTCAGCTTTGCTAAGTTTCAGTTTTTTTTGGCATTGAGCCCTCACCCAATGGAGTTCACGATTGGCACTTAACGATAGGTATGCGTGGACACACTGCATTACAGAAGCGGCAGCGACTAACCCCGATTCTGGCCGAAGCGGTGGGCTGTTTCTGCGAGTACTTGGCCATGTCCTCCCACTTCTTGTCCTCGTTCAACACGGGCTGGCGCACGCTCCACTTGAAGACGGATTGTTTGCGCTCGTTGGCGTTGCACTCGTTGGGCAGCACGACGGCCGTCTGCGCGTCGGGCAGCGGCCGCCACACGCCCGGCTGCTGTGTACGGTAGTGGGGCGGGTGAGGAGTGGAGGAGCTACGGAAAATACCGTATTTCTTTGAATTGAACCGCCCCCCCCCGAAATACCGCCTGGTATGAGCGAGCTTACGGAAAATATTGTAGCAAATACGTCCATTAAGCCGAGATTAGAGCTCAGCGTGAATTTGACGTAAAATGATGACGTAAAATTACGTCGTAAAATTTATTAAATTAATGTGGATGATGCTTCACGCCTACAATTTTTTTGGATAATATATGAATCAATGCCTTAATCGTGTCCGATAATGAGTGTTATCAGCCACAGCTAGAGCGAATTGAAAAATTCATTTTTTTACATTTTACATCATCATTTTACGTCAGGGAACAAAGTTTACATTTTATGTCAATGGTTGCATGCAATCATAGACGCGAAATGTAAAATTTGTTCCCTGACGTAAAATGATGATGTAAAATGAAAAAATTGAATTTTTCAATTTGTTATAGCTGTAGCTGATAACACTCAGTATCAGACACGATTGAGATATTGATTTATATTAACCTCTATTAACCCCCTTCAAAATTTGCACTCTGAAAAATAACTCTTCTGGGAGGAAATTCTGTATGACGGATACTACTATACTATCCAATGGGGGACTCCAATGGCTGTCCTAGCTAGTAACACGTGAAAAGAATCCTCAACGTAGCCAACCATGGTCTCGCTGGCCAGTTCGTACTTGTTCCTCCACAGCGCCATGATGATGTCGGTGCCCATCATGACGCCCGCGTGCGCGTTGATCATGCGCAGCACGAACACCCCGTCGATGTGCAGGAAGTCGTACACGAAGCGGTGCACTTGCAGCGTGCACGCTGTAGGGCGAGATTGTCGATGCGGTCGGTGAAGATGTTTGTGGATGGATGAGAATAGTGTGAAATGTTCGGCAGCTTTTAAATACTCTGTTGTTTATTTGTGACGACAAACATGTTTGAGCTTTCAATAATATTTTTGTCATGAAAATTGGAAAGTTAAATTGTGATACGCATCAATCATTATCAGTCGCGTTGCCTGGTGCAAAGATCAAATTTCGTTTCAAATTTCATAAGATGATTGAAAACTCAAACATTTTTTCCGCCACAAAAAAACCAGTGAAAAACAGGGTTTCCAGTGGGTTTTTTTGCGAGAAACATCGAAAATTTGCGAGGATACTTTTCTCGACTCAAAATGGACCTTTGGACGGAATATGGATCGATGGTTAAAGTTAAAGCTAACCAGGTAATCCAATTTAGAGCTAATCAGCGCCCAAATTTCCCTCGAGAAAACAAGAAAAAAATTTTAACCCTCACCATCCGCATCAAAGGGCATGTCCGCCAGCTCCAGATGCCTAACAATGAACCATCGCCGGAAGCAGGGGCTCAGCGACACAAAACACCAATAGACGAACGATACGGCCGACAAGGCGGCCAGCACCACGTACCACATCCACAACAGCACAAAGATCTTCTCGTTGAGCAGGTTGATGATCAGCGTGCACTGGAACGAGAACCTTTGTAGGTTGCCCATCGTGCGTTTCTGCGGTTGTCGAATATGTATGGTTTATAATGTCTGCGGGTGTAACTGGGGTTGGAAATGTAAACATTTTCGGGTTCCAAGAGTTTTGCGGGTATCGGATTCGGGTATTGGTTTCGTGTCTGGTAGTAGGGTCGGGTTCAGGTACTTCGGGTATCGGGTTCGGATCGGGTCGGTTTGAATTCCCAACCATAAGAGTAACTTGATTACAGGGGGTAGTCTCAGACCCTATAAAATCTACATGTACAATGTCATGCAAAGTGTCAAAAGCCATGTAAAATGTCCTGCGAAATGACAACCGACACTTTGTATGACATTTTACAGGGCATTTTACAGTGTCTGGGACTGGCACCAGACGAACCTGCATGTCGCACACGGTAACCCTGGGAAAGTGGCTGGTGTGCTCCCACGTGGTGCCGTTCATGATGTCTCTGAACGCCTCGAATCCGTACCAACTTTCGTAGTTGTTCTTGCTGAGCATGAACTGGTTGAGCGCGGCGAATTGGGCACAGCAATTGGCCAGGTAGAGCAGCTTCACCAGCAGATAGGTGCTGGCGATGTAGGCGGACGTGTAGGGCAGGTTGAGCACCTTGAGTACACTGTGCGTGATGATGGCGAACAATTTTGAAAAAAGTATTAAAATTTTTATGTGTTTTTTTAAAAATAACTATTCGAATTTAGAATTTTTTCCATAAATGGTTTTCGAATTTTCAAATTAAGTTTTCGAATTTTCGAAATTTTTAGAGTACTTTTCGGATATTCTAACTTTTTTCTGCATTTTGCGTGCACATTGAACCAAAAATACCCCCCAAAAAACGATTTTTAAGTGTTTTTTCTATGGGTGAAATAATAAAATGGGATTTTTTCCCATCGGTACCTGTGCGGCACGACGTTCTTGCGGTAGGCGCGTCGGTGGAAGCGCAGCGCGTTCTCGATGTGCGTCGCGAGCACGCCCACGGTGGCCTTGCGCATGTTCATGTCCATGTTCTTGTCGGCGGTCGCCTCACGCACCAGGTGGTGCACTCGGATACCTGCCATTTGTTTGTCATCTATTTATATAAATTTATAAGGAGCTTTAAAATTATGTAGGTTAAAAATTTATGTTTTTTCATCATAATATTTCGTTTTTACCATGTAATAATTAATTACGAAATTTATATCGATTTCAGTCATTAAATTATGGTAGGATTCAGTGCATACTTTGCGGTCCACCGAGTGGGTATATGCAATAAAAATTTGAAGCATAAACTTGAGTAAACAAGCCTGAGTGCGCAGCCACATTTTTCCAGTACAGGAATGGTAATTGAAAACAGGCCGCCTGCGCCAATAGGAAGAATGGCACCCATTGGTAATAATTGATTTCTTCATTCCGCCGGTCATTGAAATCTTCCGGTATTTCCTTCTCCCACGGCACAAAATACGTATCCTTTGCCCAACAGTAGACTTCAGCGTACTGAAAGAAGTTCTCATTTACATTCAAACATTGATAAACACGCAGGGCTAGTGATGTAAAAGCATTTACGGCGCTTTGGCGCTTGGCTTGGGAGAAAAGATTTTATGACTGACATTTTGTATGATATTTTACAAATTTGTATGCCATTTTACACCACATTTGACACTTCACAGAGTGCGGGTCTGCCAACAGGTGAATTGGGCGCCTTTTTACTTAGGCGCTAGCTCCAGCGCCATGGCACTTCTAACGCCAGTAGTTATGAAACATCAGAAAAGTAAATAGGTATGCTGGAAATTCTAACGATAAGCGAATGTGCACATTTCTCAGCATACACCTTATTTCCTCGAATCACCCTCGGCGGTTTATTTTTTCATGCTGGAAATTTTGAAGGGGGTTAAACGAGGGGGGTTTAATTTTTATAGTGGTCATTTTGCAGGGGTATTTCGAGGAAATACGGTACGTGCATTCATTCACTGATCAGTCAGAAACCAGTCAAACCTGTTCATTCAACTCATCCGGCACCATGCACTCGATAGGCTTCCCTCCGAACTGCTTCCAGCTGATCGTGATCGAGAATATGATCAGCATCGACGTGGTGAACACGTAGTGCAGCCGGTCGACGAAGTCATCCTCCACGCGGCTGTAGCCCAGGAACTTGGCTGTTGTCACCGCTGTCACCAGATGTGACATGTTGAATCGATTTGTTTAGAGGATTGACTAGAGTAGGATTAACTTCGAATGGGTTGTTGGTTAGCTATTAGGTGGAAACATGTGTTTTTGAAAGCGCCGGTAATTGATTGAAACGATGCGCAGGCTGCTGTATGGAACAGGATGCGAGCGGTTTTCAGGACCGCAGTCAGCAGATGATGGAAAAAGCGCAAAGAACACCAGTCAATTTTTTTGAAGCTATACACCTAACTAGTTCACTGCCAGTTAGGGTTGGGAACCCGACCCGAACCCGATACCCGCACACTTTTTGGAACCGAAACCCGATACCCGACCTCGATACCCGACCCGACATTGTTAGGACCCGATACCCGTCAGTCAACTATAGTTGACTAAGATCTTAAATAACATAAAATTCGGTATCTAATACAAGGGTGAATTTGAACCATCAATCGGTCATGAGCAGCCATGCATGCTGTGTGTGTGTGTGTGTGTGTGAAGTTAAATTGGTACCCCCATTCTGAGTGAATCCTGTCTGGTTTGTATAAGACATAAATAAATTGACACTTGAAAAGATAAATAAATCAGCAGTGTAAATTGACACTTAAAAAGATAAATAAATCAGCAGGGTAAATAGGACACAAAAGTTGATAAATGGGCATTCTCCTGCACGGTGCCAATCCATCCCTAACCAGCCGTGAACCAGGCCGAATGCCATGTGTCGTCCAAAGCGCAGCCCGCAGTGCGTAGAGCCATTTAACACGATATGGGGGGAAAAAAACAAAGCCATTTTTCGGAAGCGAGTGCTAAAGGTTATGAAACCACAGTTTTTTCAAAGTTCCAAAAAGCTTTTTTTAAACGTACAGGCGTGTTGGGGGCCGTATACTACTAGTGCTTCCAAACATTTGCGTGTAACGTTACGCAGGTAAAACAGGCTGAAACGCACAATATAATTGCTCAAACAGGGAAATACAATGGCTGTGCGGTTAAAAGCTTGAATAAATGTAATGGCGTTGAGTAGACAGGCAATTGTGGATTGACGTCACCGAATGGAATTGAGCCAACAGAATGGATGGATAATTGACAGCTTCCAGTGAAACACCAAACCAATTACACGGACACCGTAATCCTTCTGAAGTCAACTGCCCGACCATATCGTCAACAATGAAATAAATCATAGCACTATCTGAATAAAAAAAATAGAATTTTACTTTTTTCTCATTGTATTAGGTACATTGTTCTCAGTATCGGCGAATGTACCGCACAGATGGTTAATCGACCACATTTATTAAAATGCGGCAGCAGTATAGCGTTCATATGGCGTATTGTATAGCGTTCAGCTCAATCAGCCCAAGAAGTACCGCAAATCCTCGAATAAGACCCCCTTTGTATAACCCCCCTGTTCGCCAGGTGAGAAAAAAATAACCCCCCTGGGGTATTATTCGAGGATTTGGGGATGGTGTTCCCCGCCGAAAAATGTTTTGTACAGGGGGTATTCAAAGCTCCAGTAAATTATGGACACCCAGATGGTCAGACAATAAAAATTCCGTTAAACTTGGGCATACACAAGACGGCCAAGTATTTTTTACGGCCGATAAGTTCGAATACAGCGACAGCAGATCTCCACAAACTACAAACAGGTGCGCCGGCAACTGGCAGTTTCACAGAAATAATTTGTTGCCCCGTGTACACACACAGGAACGGGTGGAAATGGGGGTGATTAACGATGCAGGGAGCAGCTGCCGGCCGCAGCAACGAACAAAACAAAAAAGACAGAGCAGCTAAGTAGACGAATTACATTGGTCAGTGTACTGCAGGTGGACAGCGAACAGAACACAATTGCAAAGGGCATTTATACCCAACGAGGCGTAGTACCGCCGGCGGCCGAACCAAAAAGAAATGAAGGGGGCCGGATCACAAGCCAGAAAATGCGGTAAACGCGCATTCGGTAGAGAATTTGTGCAGCGCGCAGCCCGGAGGAAGCCAGCTGGCTGGGCAACGAATGCCGGAGCTTATCGATCGCTGTGCTATTGTATTTCAGCTCGGTACTCACTCACTCGCGTGTGTACTTAAATACCTACACGAACCAACATGCAGGGTTCGTACGCGCCGGAAAATGCGTTGTGTGTTCGAAATCTTGCTAGCTTTGACCTCTGCTATCATAATCTGCTTGACAGCGAAAGTTTCGTTGATAGATTATAAAAAATTTACCTCGTCGGCAATGCGTGTTCGCATTGGAATGTAAATATTTTATGTATTTCAGCATTTATCAACAGTGTAGGTACCTATTCTGTTATTTTATGTGAATGTGCATACATGCAATATGTGCACATGCTAAATAATATTTGCCCAGCAGTTAAAAGATTTCACTGTGAGCGGCAAAGCTTTGGCGACATAAACACCTTATGTACCTACGCACTCTAGTTTGCAACAGAAAAATCGATAACTCACAGGTCAGCTTTGGACGCATTTGAGTTTACGAAATGAGTTATTTTTTATCTTTATCAAATGTTGATGGCAACCTCATTCCGATAAACTCAAACACGTCCAAAGTTGATTTGTGAGTTTCCAAAATTTCGGTTGAAAGTTTTGTGTGTAGAATATAACTGCCAATATAGGGGACATACCCAAACGACCAATAAAAAGAGCTGAAGCAAATGAGTCAGTCAGAACTGAAGATTTTAGTATACTTTTGGCGTTCTATCTGGGCAACGATATAAAAATTTAGCATTTACAGCACAGATGTTATTTAATCAGATTTATCAGCAGGAAATTACTGCGTATTGAACGATATTAGATACACTTCGAAATCGACATTCTTTCAGAATTTTCGAAACCAAAACGATTGAAATCCGACAGGACAAATATAATCGATCCGACATTAGCAATAATGACGAAATTCACCGAACACAGCCAACACACTGCCCGCATTGGCTGAAGAACCTCGATCTAGGTAAATGTTAAATGCCACATCTGATCAATTGACAGGACTCAAAATTCAGGAAAAGTCATAATCGCATGTAGAATCGGGAATGTAAAGAAATAAAAATTTAAATACATGCAAACTGCGAATTTTCGAGACTCTTGGCACTAGTTTTGTGACTTCACAAGGTACAGATCTGCCAACTGGTTGCGCGGTGCATTTTTAAATAATTACGCAACAAACACAAAATATGGAATCTGTCTGTGCAGACCAACAGTATATACGTAGAAAAATCGAGACAATCATTTTCCAAATAATGTTAATGATGATCGGCAAGTAAGATAACTAAACAACTGTCTACCAAGAGAAATAAATAAATAAACAACGCCGACAGATAGACGGCACGCGACTTTTAAAACTATTGTTTTTAAAAATCGGATTGTTAAATTCCAGCATTAAGCAACTACACTGTTTGTAAAAAAATAGCTGCAAGATTTTTGTAATTGAGAGTACCACATCCTGGAGTCGTTTTCAAGGCTAAAGGCCAACCAGAAAAGTTTGAAGGAATTTATGATCCTCCAAGCAATAGTTTCTGGGCTAAACTTTTTTCACAGCTGAAAACCGATACTTACCATATACATCTACCATATATACTTACCATATTATCAGATCAACCTGATTGAAAAAATCGCGTGAGTTAAAGAAAACAATTTCCCACCATACCCCTCAACGGCACACTGAGCTAAATGCTACATCCGAAAGCAGTAACTGGAAATCACGCTCACTTATCCTTCTTGGGCTCCTCCACATCTGCATCCGCGCTGTCCGACTGCGCGTCGCCGTTCGTAATCGCCGCATCAACGGCGTCGATCGGCTGCGCGCCCTCGCCGTGGTCCACGCCGGTGGTGCCGAACTCGTTCAACCGGGTCGGGTCGACCGGGTAGATCCACTTCTGGTACAGGTAGATCAGGAAGATGATGTCATCTCTGAAGCACCCGATGCGGTACATTGTGGGCATGCGGATGACGAAGGCGAACTGGGGGGCAGTCCCGGACCATGTAAAGTACCATGTAAAGTGTCAAATGTCGCGCAAGGTGTTAAAAGTCATGTAAAATGCCCTGCAAAATGGCAAACGTACGTTTGCCATGTTGCAGGGCATTTTACATGACTTTCAACACTTTGCATGGCATTTTACATTTTACATGGCTTTTCACAAGGTCTGGGATTGGCACCAGGTCGTCGATGAACGTGTTGATGAACTTGTAGGTGAGCATGCGCCACGGCAGGTGCGCCACCGATTTCATCTTGTAGTTGATGAACAGCTGCGGCGTCATCATGATGAAGCCGAACGTGAGCAGGAAGCCGTACAGCATGGACAACACGAAGCTGTACCAGCCGCGGTGCTCGTGGTATATGATCGAGTAGACTGCGTAGCCGCCCAGCAGCGGGTACAGCAGCCACGACAGGTACTTGAACGCCAGCTGCACGAAATTGTTTTTTTAAAATAAATTTTAATGTTGTTAGTTTTCACGTAATTTTCTTTTCTGATCAGTTGAGTTCTTGTTATAATTTGAATGAAATTTAAAAAATATAAACATCCTGAGACTGTTTCAATGCTGACCCCATAAACCCAACCAACCCGATCGTACTCCCTGGTGGAGCTATGCACATAGCTGCCCTTGTCACTTAACACTAATCTTGGCACGATGCCAAACCACTTGTTCTCTCTGTCGATGGACACGTCCATGCACTTTGGTATCTTCCACATTTCGATCAGCATGCCAATACCAACGCTCATTTTGACCACAAAATTCGTGTCGTTGTCGATCACGTAGAGCAGCACGATGAGCGATGTGAAGCAGCTGAACACGACGCTACGCACGGATAGACCTGAGGAAAGACTTGAGGTTGATTGGATACTGCACAGAACATCAAAGGAACTACAAACTAGGGATGGCCGGGGTTTTTTTGAAAGGTTTAAAAAAAAATAAAAATGTTGTTTTTTTATCAATAAAAAACTCAGGTCGTTGAAAAAACCTTTTTCGGCCATCCCTACTACACACACACACACACTAATTGACTCGTCTCAACAAAATTCAACTAAATTTTGGTTGATTGTGTGATTTCAACTTTCCTATGTGATAAAACAATAGTCAATTTTTATCGCGACACTTAATTGTTTCTGTTGAGTGTGATGCTTTAATAATTGCTTTGTGTCATTTAGTTGACATTGATTTGCGATGTCAACTGGTGTGTGTGGACCGGAAAAGCGCGTGGCGCACCCTCAAGCGATTTTCGGCTCCTCCAAAACTGGATGTCATTTTTGAAGGCCAGAAATTCGAATACAGTGTGCAAGAGGGAAACCACGATCGTGACACCTGCGCGAGATTGCGGTAGAAAACGACATTACGACATCGTGAGGAATATTACAGAACAGACCAAGGAGTATAGGGTTGGTTTCCAACAAGGCCTGTTTTATAGAATCCTGATCATCCTCTTGATGCTCATCACCAAAAATATCACCGCTCAACATCGAGGACCACCTGCGTGTTTTTAAAATTGATTTCCAATTTAACTATTACTGCGTTTGGATTTGGGTTGAAAAACAAAAAAAGAAAGATTTTTTTTCCAAACGCCTTTTCCAAACTCCAAAAAATATATTTTTTTAATATTAAAATAAGTTTTTTTTTCTAAATCATCCAAAATGGGGGTAAAGCGCAAAAATCTCATGTTATGTGTCACATAATGTATTAAAAACTATGGAAAATACTCTCAGTGCCAATATGTAACTGAAATTGGGCTTTTACGCCCAAAAAATGTAAAATACCTAGTGCATGTTTACCAGACATTTTGCCTTTTGATTAACAAAAAAATCTGTTTTCACCGCGATTTAAAAATCTGGTTTAAAAAACCAGTTGAAAAAAATCAAGTGCCATCTATAGCCTAAATCGACCAACTTGCTACGCATTGTCTGACTGGCGTACAGCTGCCACTTGAACAGAGACATTGGTTCGTAAGTAAGCGACAGATTCACGTGTTTCACGGTTTCATTTAGCGGAATGTAGTCGGCGGCCAGGTTCCAGTAGTCATTTAGAAATAATATGGGGTAATATGCCATGCCAGATTTGTCAAAATGAATGTATTCGTCAAGTGGAGGGGGTAGAGCGCCTGGACAATTTTAAAAAAGGTTAAAAAATAACGGCCTAGGAAGGGTTAAATAATTATCGAAAATACAAAAAGAAAAATGTGCTGAGCTCAACCTTGAGACCATCCAGTATAATCTTCAACAAGATTTATAGTCAAATTCGGGTGCCAATGCGACATCACTTCGCTCTTCATGACTTCAGCTTTTTTCAGGTCTTCTGGATTCTGGTCACTCTCACCCGTCAACAAATTCGCTGTTTTTTGATATCTGAAAACGCACAGGCAATGTTTTCGGAATTGCGAGATGGCAGGTAGTTTCATATCAACCTCTACTTACAAATCAAATAGAGAGAAAATGCTAAGAAATTTTTGCAATAGAAATTCCTAGTTCAATCGAAGAGACATAAAAAGAATACTACCGTATTTGCAGGGACATACGCAGGATTTTTGAGCGAAAGGGGGCGGATTGTATACGGAGCCTGGCGAACGGGGGGGGCGGCGCCTCCCCCCCCCTAAATTTTGGCCCTATAGTAAAGGAATGCAGCCATGGCGCTGGCGCCATTTGTAGGCGCCAACGCCATGGCAGTATTGGCGCTGGCGTCTACGTCTACTATATAGGTATATTTATATACCTAATTTCGTACTCGAATCAAGTTGGGGACTTTTCTAACGCTGTTAGATTAGGCGGCGTTTACACGGATTTTTGGGTGACGACAAAAAACAAAAATGACACTTTAAAAAGTTTCATATGTTGATTGTTAAGTTCCATATTTTCAAGAAAAAGTGGTTGAGTATATGTAGTACTGAGGGGTATATGCATGTGAAATTTCATTCATATTGTCTTGGTCGTTAAAGAGTGATAGACCACTGCATTTTTTTGTTGTCGCCGGAAGTTGTTTTTGATTCCGACAAAATTCCGACAAATCGGGAACATTTGATTTTGAGTGTGACGAACAGCAAATTCATCACTGTGATCGTCACGCACATATTGTAGTGACACAGAAAATGGCTAAAAGTTGTCACAAGCTGTGAACGCGTTTTTTCAGTGATGACAATGTGTCTTTTATCTGAAACATCACAGCAAAATATTTTGTGAGTGTGTGATAGGTGGAATGTGAATTTTTACTAGTTAATATATATACCATAAATACTCAATTTTTATGACAAGGGTTGGCTGACTTTTCAAAAACGTTTTTTATTTAAAAAAACGTTGTTTTCAAAAAAAACACGATGTCCGAAATGTTTTAAAAATTGGCCAACATTTTTAGTACTAAGCACTAGGTATTTTGCATTATTTTTCTGTGTGCAAGCACGCAATTTCACACACAAATTGACATTGGTAGCTGTTTTCATTGGTTTTGTGGCATTTTTTGTATCAAAGCATCCATTTCTTTATGCTACCATGGGTTAATAAGCCGTCATGTTGCTGTAGTATATAATATTCAGGTAGAGTGCTTACATGTACCTCCACAGTGTGTAAGATCACTAAAGTAACTACTTTCTTTTATAACCTTGTTTGATCACTATTCCATGCCAAACTTCACCTGAAGTCACAAACATTCAACTATAAGGCGATATATGAACATGTCGACAAAAAATGGATATTTTTGACACAAAGCACCACTATAATGCTCTCCTATGGCTCTACAGCCATTATATGGTCATATTTAACATCACAAAGTACTGCCAGTTGTCTAAAGTACCTATATATGCGGACCCATAACCATATCTGGGAGCTTTTAAAAAAACAAGGAGTTAAAAAAACACGTTTTTTTCCAACCCTAATTATGACCCCCCTCCAATAAGCAATCCAACCAATGGTGAGACCCCTCTGTACATGTAGTGTACATGTAGAGTTTAATGCAACCCTCTGTAATAGTGTGACCCCCAGAGAAAAACATAAGGCAGCGTTTACACGGTTTTTTGGGTGATGACAAAAAAACAAAAATTACACTTCAAAAAGTTTCATAAGTTGAGTGTAAAGTTCCATATTTTTGAGAAAAAGTGGTTGCATATATATAGTACATGGGATGTGTCCACAGTGGATTGGGGCCTCTTTCCTCGAATCTCAACGCATTCTCAGCACACAGTGCCCCACCCCAAATACAGGTTGGCCCAAATGCGTGTCAACGGTTCTGTTGCTTACGTTGGCATGTTTTGTTTTGCTGTTTGGGTTTTCTGAAATGGCCATTTGTATACATGGTGGCCCATACTTTTGTATTCAAAACAATTTTGTCGAATTCTAATTCGAAGTCAATCTAGTTGTTATTAGGGTTCAAACGGGACCAGTTTTTCGGGCCGGGACCGCGACTGGGACCAGAAATTTTTCTAGGGACCGCGACTGGGACCAGAAATTTTTCTTATCGGGACCGGGACCGGGACTGGCGGATCGTACCGGTACTGGGACCGGGACCGACATTTATTTTTTCGGGATTGGGACCGGGACTGGGGGACCAGGACCGGGACTGGGGGACCGGGACCAGGACTGGAACTGGGACCGGTACCGCCTCAGTCCCGGAATTTTGCCGAACCATCTACCGGGACCGCGGTCCCGTTTGAACCCTAGTTGTAGGGTGTCAAATTTCCGTTTCCGTTTTCCATTTCTGCCTTTCCGCAGGAAAATTTTGACCTTTCCATTTTCCGGCAGCTGAAATTTTTTTACCTTTCCATTTTCCGGCAGCCAAAAAAATTTTACCTTTCCGTTTTCCGGCAGCTGAAAATTTTTTACCTTTCCGTTTCCGTTTTTCCGGCCCATTTTTCTATTTTCCGGTTGAAAAATTTTTACCTTTCCGTTTCCAGTTTTCCCAGCCATTTTTCCATTTTCTGGCTCGATTTTCAGTTTTCTGGCATTTTTCCATTATTTTTCCAATCTGTATTGATCGTTTTCCACTATGGTGTTTTTTTCTACCAGTTTCTTG
The DNA here is from genome assembly GCA_964036195.1 of Sphaerolaimus hirsutus. NCBI lineage: Eukaryota > Metazoa > Nematoda > Chromadorea > Monhysterida > Sphaerolaimidae > Sphaerolaimus > Sphaerolaimus hirsutus. The sequence continues at coordinate 10,699,571 of OZ038454.1, read as the reverse complement.
TGTCGTTCATAATTTTTATCTGTATCCAAATCTGTAAAAAAACACAAAGTAATTTTGGACACATACTTTGCAGTCCGTTGAGTATACTTTTTACTGTTCAGTTACATCAAAGTTCACTTTTGCTAAATTCTTATTTTTGTTGTAGTGTGTTTTTGCTACCTTTTGATGATTTTTTGTTGGTTCAGTAAAGCTTGAACTACAAGTGAAGTTACTGGCATGATCCATAGTTGCAGAATGTACAGCTACCACAATCAAAGCCAAACAGGCAAACCTGCATGCAAATTTGTCCATTTCTGTGCAAATTTCACTTTATTTTTTCCGTTTCCGTGAAAATTTTGCTTTCCTTTTCCGTTTTCTGGCATTTCATTTATCCGTTTTCCGACCAATAAATTTTTCTACCTTTCCGTTTTCCGTTTTCCGCTGAGTGAAATTTTTTTACCTGTCCGTTTTCCGTTTTCCATAAAAAATTTTTTTTTGACACCCTAGTCAGACTGAACAAAACAGCTGTCTGGTTTGATTCAGTGCAAATTTAGCACATCTGCTGTGTGAACATGCAATGGATGTGTAATATCAATGGAAACAGAGCATACATGTGTATGTAAATAGTATGATAGAAATGTGTTTGCAAATTTTAATGGAATAATAATTCCCCCCTTGAATAATTCCTCCCTCAAAATTGTCTGATGAAAAAATAATTCCCCAGGGGAACTACTCAAGTAAATCCGGTAGAATGGTGCCATTCTATTAGAATAAATAAAACAGTCAAAAATGGGTACTGTATTGGCTTGTTTTGAACCCGGGGCTGTATTTTGTTACAATGCTCTTACAGTGGGACTCAATTTGAATATGATACACAATTCAAGCATGATATTGTACTATTTCATAAGGTATCCTAAATTATAAAATAAGCACTAGGTATTTTGCAAACTTTTTGTGTGCAAGCGCGCAATTTCACACACAAATTGACATTGGTGGTTGTTTTTATTGATTTTGTGGCATATTTAGTATCAAAGCAGGGGTTTAGTAGGGGGGGGGTTACCCCCCCCCCCCCCAAATTCGCCAGCTATCTATCTTTCCCAGAGGCCTGCTCAGCTACCTATCTATCCCAGAGGGAAAATTTTACTCTATCTATCCCCAAATCATCAAAATTTTGCCCCAATTTTTGCTCAAAATCGATAATTTTCATACCATTTTATAGTTTTTCACCTTTAAAATTCTAATTCATGTTCCTTATTGCTCATTTTCAGCAATTTTTGTACTATATGTACTTATATACCTATTTTAGCTGTTTTTCACCTACTTTCAGCATTTTTTCCCCTTTTCTTCCTTCTATACCTTGGAAAAGCCTATACCTATACCCCAAAAAAAATTTTTTCAGGTATCTAGCCCTCTGTAGGAGCGATTTGCTATCTATATGAACCCCTGCAGGGGTCCAAATCTGCACAACCCCTGTATCAAATCATACATTTCTATGTGCTACCATGGGCAATGTACTTCCACATTCAAGTAATGTGCATCCATGTACCTTCACAGTGTTTAAAATTTTAACATCACTCCCTAAGTAACAACCTCCTTTTATAACCTTGTTTGATCACTATTCCATGCCTAACTTCACTTGAAGTCACGAACATTTGACTATAATGCCGCACCACACACTGAAATTTTGTGTTCAGCGTTCGAACGTTTTCGCACGCTGAACTACAAACGCTGAAATCAAAATCTAACGAACACAGCGTTGTTAAAGCGTAAAAGTTTGGAATTTGCAGTATTTCGCGTAATTTGCATGCGAGCTGCGTTTTTGCGAATTAAAAACGTTCTGTTCTTTAGATTTTGATTTCAGCGTTTGTAGTTCAGCGTGCAAAAACGTTTGAACGCTGAACGCAAAATTTCAGTGTGTGGTGCGCCAATGGGATTAGTGATGGAAAAGCGCCAGGAAAAATGGTGCCATGGTGCCATCTGAAAAAAATGGCGCCATGCGCCAAAAGGCGCCAGATAAAATGGCGCCGGGTACCAATGGCGCCATGGCGCCATCTGAAAAAATGGCACCAGGCGCCAAAGGGCGCCAGAAACAATGGCGCCAAAATCGCGCCATTGGTGCCTGGCACCATTTTTCCTGGCGCTATTCCATCACTAGTTGACACAAGGCCATATCTGGGAGCTTTTAAAAAAACTGTTTAAAAACGTTTAAAATAAAAAAACATTTTTTTTATATAAAATACATGGCGTTAGCGTTCCGACAAATTAGCCTCGGTAGCGAGGCGTTCCAACAACTTTTTAAAAAATTTCCATTTTATTTACAGATGCATTCCAAATGTGTTGTCACAAGCTGTGAACGAGCTATGCTTGTGACGACATTCTATAAGTGCCGTCACCTATTTACAATTTACATTTACCTATTTACATGTAAAATGTTTACAAAATGCCATTAATGCATGGCACTATATAACAACAAATTTGTTGAGACTATGATATGGCCTCATAAAGGTATGAAAATGACATCTTGTTTGCATTATTGTGTATCAAAATTTATCGAGGCTGATTTTACATGTGTGACAACCAAATTTATCGAGGCCGATTGGTCGTCACACATGTAAAATTACCAATTTTTGTCAAAAAATGTCTGTGACAACACAAATTTTTTGTCATCACCAAAAATCCGTGTAAACAGGGCCTTATGGAAAAATACATAGCAGGGGTCTCCTAGGGGGGGCTGGGGGGGGGGGCTGCCCCCCCCAAATCGGCCAGCTATCTATCTATTCCGGAGGCCGCTCAGCTATCTATCTATCCCGTGGCAAAATTTTTGGCTACTACCCCCAAAGACCCCCCCCCCCCAATCGCTCAGCTATCTATCTATCTGGAGTGGTATTTGAGAAATTTTCCCCCAATTTTCGCTCAAAATCACCAATTTTCGCACATTTTAATAGTTTTTCACCTTCAAAATCGTGCTTTCCGGATATATACACGGTTTTATACCTATTTTTAGCCGTTTTATACCTACTTTTAACTGATTATTAGCGATTTTTCCCCTTTCTGCCTTCTTAACCTTGAAAAAGCCTATATATTGTGCCCCCGCCAGCCCCCCCCCCCAGAAAATTTTTCCAGCTATCTATCCCTCCAGAGGAGCGATTTGCTATCTATCCAGCCCCCGCGAGGGCCAAAATCCTGGAGACCCCTGATACATAGTAATTATTGGGTAGGTAATTGCGCTATTAAATTTTTTTGGATGTGCCTACAAAATCGCTTTAGAAAAGTGCCATTTCTGGCAAATTATTATGTCCCGCCCGGGAACGGGGAGGGGCGGCCGCCCCCACGCCCCCTTGCGTATTTGAATAGTCCTGGGGTATTATTTTTTCGTCAGACCATTTTTAGGGGGAACTATTCGAGGGGGCGGGGGGTGGAGGGGGAATTATTCAGGGAAAGGTACTATTATTTCCTCAAAATTTTCAAGCAAGTGTCTAACCACCCATTGCACAAAATATGCTTGATAAACAAGATAAAATGCCCTTAGCGTTCAAATTGAACACAACAAATTGATTCTATATCTTGAGGGGGACAGGGACGTACGCAGGATTTTTGAGCGGGGGGGGGGGGCGGATTGTATACGGAGCCCGGCGAACGGCCCCCCCCTAAAATTTGGCCCTATAGTAAAGGAATAAAGCCATGGCGCTGGCGCCATTTGTAGGCGCCAACGCCATGGCAGTATTGGCGTTGGCGCCAACGTTTACTATATAGGTATCTATTTATACCTATATATATGGTACTAGGACCACTTTCGGCACTGTTGGACGGTTGAGTAATGGAATTTGACACCTGAAAATACATATTAAAGAAGGGGGAGGCGAGTTGCGCGCTTGCGCGCAAAAAAATTTTCAAAGTGCCCACAAATTCGCCTCAGAAAAGTCACATTTCCCGTATATTTTTCTGTCCGGCCCGGGAACGGGGGGGGGGGGCGGCCGCCCCCCCCGCCCCCCCCCCTGCGTACGTCCTTGGAGGGGGAATTAATCAAGTGGGGAAATATTCAATGGGGGATTATTGTTTCCTCAGTCGTCTTACAGAGTGAACTATTTTAGAGGGGAATTATTCAATAAGGTATTTAGGGATTGAGTAGAGGTGAAGTAACGACAGCAAATCATTTCCAAATACAAACCGTTTCCTCCTGAACTTGTTCAACTGTTTCACTTTGTGTATAGCAAAGCGTCGATCATAATTTTCACTGGTCGAATCAGGGGAAGCCCCGCTTTTGACAAGAAACACATGCGCATACATGCTGCCATTATTCCTCAATTGCGGCGTCGTTTCCAATAGTGAAGTATGAGTGTACATGCCGTTGTTGGTGGGGCCTGATACCCAGTCGCCGTACTGAAATGGAATATTGAAATGTGCATAAAGTTTGTTCTCGCCTCACAAAAGGAAACTGCTTTTTCCAACAATTTTTTAAATTATAATTAAAAATGTACACAGTGCTTGCGTGGGGTGGGAAGAGGCATGTCTTTGTGTTTTTCAAAACTTCAAAAGATCAGTGAAAATATGAGAAAATTTTTTTCCTGACATTTCAACCAGAGAAGAAAACGATTTCCTGAACCCCCCCCCCCCCGCCTGGATACGTCATCGATTTCAACCCCCACCGCGGTCTTTGCTTATTCTGTTTTCTTGGAAATAATGATACACGGTGCTTTTAATTACCCAATTTAGATGATCTAATATAGAACATTGAGCATGCACAACAATTCAGGAAATTCCTGAATCATTTGAGATTCACTGTGATGGCAATCTTGAGTGAAAATAATCATTTTTAGAATAATCCCATCTGAACTAGGGTTCAAACGGGATCCCGATCCCGATCCCGGATCCCGTGAAATTCCGGGATTTACTAGTCCCGATCCCGAAATCCAAAAATACCAATCCCGATCCCGAAAATTTTCAAATCCCGATCCCGAGAAACTCCCAAGTCCGGGATCCCGATCCCGGAAAAATTAGTGGAAATTATAAAAAGTTAAATAATAACGTTTTTGCATGCAAAAAAGTGGATGCAAACCCCCAGTGTCAATTTTATGCCACTTTTCTGGCATCCAACAGTGTTTTGAGACCTTTATGAACAACTGTGAATGCCAGAAAAATAGCCAAAATCTCTATCCCTAGAACCCAATCCCGGAAAAATGCCAATCCCAATCCCGATCCCGTGACCCCAATCCCGGCCAATCCCGATCCCGATCCCGAAATCTCAAAAAACCAATCCCGATCCCGATCCCCCAATCCTGATCCCGATCCCGAAATCTCAAAAAGTGAATCCCGATCCCGATCCCGAAAAGTCAATCCCGTTTGAACCCTAATCTGAACAAAAAAGGATCAGTGTAAAGTCTTAGTCAGGGGTATCTTGAACTTCGACCCTCCGAGAGGTTGGATAGATAGCAAATCGCTCCTCCGGAGGTATAGATAGATGAAAATTTTTCTGGGGGGTTGGGGGAGGGGTATGGGGGGTTGTAGTGGTTCGATATACAGGCTTTTTCGGGCATAGAAGAAACGTGAGAAAAATCGATAAAAGTATGTGTAAAATAGCTCAAAATCAGTATACAAGAGCATACAGTACTAAAAATAGCTGAAAATAGGCAAATTCTATCATTTTGGAAGTGAAAATCAATAAAAGGTATGAAAAATACCGATTAGGGGGTTGTAGCCCAAACTTATGCCTCCGGGATAGATAGATAGCTGAGCGGCCTCCGGGATACATAGATAGCTGGGCGGGTAACCCCCCCATTCGAGACCCCTGGTCTTAGTGGTCAGACAGTAGTATAATTTTTTCACAGTGTATTCAAACATTATTTACCTGCAACGCCTTTTCCATCCAGAATAACCTAGACGAGTCGCCAAAATCAACATCAGTGGGTGAGTCTGACAAATAAACGAACAAATCAAACTCGAAACTCTTGGAAAACAGGTTCATTGCTGGCGGCCGCGTTGACTGCGAGAAAAACGTTGGACAATTGAACACATACGGGATCAGGGGCCAGATCCAAAAACAGAACGTAAGGCGCCCGACATGCGAGTCAGAGCAAGGAATTGTGTACGCGGAAATTTTTTCGGGTGCCTTACGTCCTAATTAAATCTGGGTATACGACCTCGTGGCAAACATGACTACGACTCCTAGATCTTGTCATGCAAAGTGTTTTAAAAGACCGGCAAACTGCCAAGTTGGCCATGTTAGAGGGAATTTTACATGCCTTGACGTTTTGCTTGACATTTTACAGGGTCTGGAAGTTCCACTTAAAGCACCCACCTGAGTAGTAGCAGTTGAATTACCCTGGCCGGGCTTGGCGTTCCATCCGCGCATCATGCTCGATATGAAGTAGATCACGAGCATGCGGAAGGCGAGCCCCTTGAGCACGGACCACATGCTCGTGGCGGCCGGCGGCTGGTCCGGCTGCGCGGCCACGTCGCCCCCTTCGCCCGGCTGCGCCGCTGCAACTGCGTCCGCCATTTTTAACCGCGATGCGCGCACTTTCAGCGATTACAGTCTGCGCAGAAATTCCTGTGCGTATTGGCACCGACCCAAGTGCCACTGTTACTCCGCGCACTCGCGCCAGCCTACATCTTTAAACTGCACGCGAATTTTGGCCCGGCCGCGCGCCCCGTTTTCCCTATACAAACTTGTGATTTTTACGAACCTTTCGAGGCCCACCACGCGCTTAAAAATGGGAATTGCGGGTCGAGCGTACGCACAGGGGGCTAAAATTATTTCCGTTCTCTGTCAGATGTAAAAAATCGTAGAAATTTAACTGTCGTTATTGAGCTCACACACAAAAAACGGCGAGCCTGACGGAACGTTCGTGATTTTTGGGGTTAGCGCTAGTGGGCATTTACACGAAAGTGGGCGGAGCTTACGCTGACCGCCGCATGCAAAGCAAAATATCTGCGCGCACTGTAAAAGCGCGATCGGGGTATTTTTGGATCCAGGAACTTGTCTGAAGTTGGCATAGCTCCAAGTTTGTATTTGGATACAGTAACGTATGGTACGAAAATAGTAAAAGACACAGGATTTTTGTCCGCGTCACCGATAATGGCCGCAGAATGCAATTTACCGGACACGGTCGCTGGTTGCGGCCCACACACTAGCATGCTGCACCGGTTCGTTATGTTCAATGGCGGTATACAAACGCGTGTATCCAAAATATATTTTGGACAGCTGCCAACTTCCTATACGGATAATTTTCCGGTCCTTCCCTGGTATTATTTTGGGGTTACGGTAAATTGATGACGTCATGTAATACTGGAATCTCCGGAAAATTGTACTTTGGAAATGAGTTTCTCACATTTGCAAATGACGAACGTTTACCATATTTTCTACAATACTGAAAAAGTATTATTTGGCGAGAACTGGCCGAAAAGTACGTTACCCAACTGAATATATTTTCGAAATAGAAAGTCACCAAAATTGAATTGAAATTTGCCGCTGTAAGAGCGTCTGGGCACTTAATTCGTCATGGCGAACGTTGAAACTAATTTGAACGAGATCGGTGATGGCCGTTTGGTCAAGATGGAGGTTGATTATTGCAACCAGGTGGACAATCTCGTCCCCGAAGCAGAAAAAATGGCAAAGGTCTAGTTACGTTTTGATTACGTTTGAATTTAGCCATAGAAACTGAATGAACGTTCGCTGTGTGCAGGCTGGAAAATTATCGGAAGCTCTGGATAAACTTTATGTCATGGAGAAACAAACGCGCTTGGTATGTTTTTCCCTGGGTTTTAGCTTTACCGATGTTGCTTTCTGCCATATGCGTATGGTTGATATATTTTACGATGAGTGTCAATTATAGGGTGCCGATATGCGATCGAATGGCCGCGTGCTCGAAGCCATGATCAGGTTGTGTTTCGAAAACCAACAATGGACAATGCTGAATGAAACCATAACGGCTCTCTCGAAGAAACGCTCCCTCATAAAGCAGGTAAATGGCAAACTTGTCACTTGAAAATAAAAATATGTCATGTTTTATCTACCTCTTATCTTGCAAAAATCTGCTTACTATGTAGGCCGTCAGCAAAATGGTCCAACTTGCGTGCACCTACGTGGACAAAATGCCCAGTGACGAACTGCGATTGAAGTTGATCGATACACTCAGGACTGTTACGGCGGGGAAAGTAAGTTAAACATTCATGAACATTCGAGTATAGGGTATTGGACGGTAGCTGTATGCTGCATAGGCTAGTTTAAGAGGATCATTCGGAAAGTGCATTCCGTATTACCTCGAAATACCCCCATGGGGGTTTATTATTTCGCCAGCAAACTTTGAGGGGGGTTTATTCGAGGGAGTGTTTTATTATTTCGTCAGAAATTTTCGTGAGGATCGTAGTAAAAAGTAGGCATTTGCTTACCCAAAACAGGTAATAAATGTGTCCAAACAGTATATATTTGGACATCAAAATGTAGATAGCTACACAAACTAGTATATGTGTAGCTGCAATGTAAATCAGCGGTAATAAATACATCATGTACATTGCATACATGATGTACATCATTCCGGGGGGTATTTAGAGGGGTTTATTGTTTCCCCAGCCCATTTTGAGGGGGGGGGGGGGTAATTCGAGGTAATACAGTATATTCAGAAATTTTCAAAATTGTATTATTTCAAATTTTAAGGATTAGCGCTGCCCCGACGGTGTCATGTTTGAGTGAAAAGCGAAATTTCACTGTACCACGCGCCTTTCAAACCTTCTTTTAAATTGTCTTCGTTCGAGCATTTTTCAAGTCGAATTTCGACATAGGTAGTTGGTAGATATTGTCCTAATGATCTAGATTCAGACTAATGTTATTTAAAAAATCAATGTAAAAAGGCAAACGGCTGGAAAAAATATTTTTTCCAACCCTATCGTTATCTCAACCACTCACGAAATTCCCCCAGATCTACGTGGAAGTTGAGCGTGCGCGGCTGACCTACGAACTGGTCAAATGGAAAGAAGCCCACAGCGAACTGGACGAGGCGGCCAAGTTGCTGCTCGAACTGCAGGTGGAAACTTACGGCACCATGGAGCACAAGGAGAAGGTGGAGTACTTGTTGGAGCAGATGCGGCTGACGCTGGCTAAAAAAGACTTCATTCGAGCTTCGATTATTTCGAAGAAAATATCGACAAAGTTCTTTGAGAAGGATGATATTGAGGTGTGTACGTGTTTCTGCTTTGTTTGGTTGTGTGTTTGTCTTAATTCATAATAATAGGGATCAACACGTGTTCTTAGGGAGCATACACGCATGATTTTTGATGAATTCAGTAGTTTTTTAAACTTAAAATTACGGAAGCATCGGAACCGCGTTTTAAAGACGTAGTTTAAAACAACAACAACAACAAGGTTTTAAAACACTAGATCCAGTAAATATCACATGTCAAAATCTTTCAATCGTCACACCTCATAAATCCACTCCACTCCACCCAACCCAGATCCAGAAAATGAAACTGCGCTACTACAAGCACATGATCACGCTGGACCAGAACGAGAGCAACTACCTGAACATCTGCCGGCACTACCGCGCCGTGTGCGACACGCCCCTCATCAAGGACGACACTGCGCGCCTGGACGACGCGTTGAAGTGCGTCGTGCTGTACGTGCTGCTCGCGCCCTACGGCAACGAGCAGTGGGACCTGCTCAACCGCATCAAGGCTGATAAGCAGCTGCAGCGCTTGCCGCTTTATTTGTGCGTTTTGTGGGGTTTTTTTTGTTTCTCTTGAACGCCTTTATTAAAAGTAATCAATTTAAAAAATGTTTTTTTTAAACAGATCAGATTTCTTCAAAATAGCTAATTTTTACAGAAAAATGCCATTTGAACCTGGTGCACTGGCCCTGCGCACACTAGTTTTCCCACGAAATTTCGAAAACTCATAAATGAGCTTTGAGTGTGTTTGAGTTTTCCACTATGAGTCATTTTTAATCTCCGTCAACTGTAGTTGACGGCCACCCCACTGTAGAAAACTCAAATGCGGTCTGAGCTGATTTCGTACTCGTTTCGGTAAACGCGCGCAAAATGTGTTCAAAGTTGATTTGTGAGTTTTCGAAATTTCGTGTGAAAACTAGTGTGCGCAGGCACAATGTGACAGTAGTTTCATTTTTTATCAATAAAATCGGTTTCAACCCTGTGATTTGAAAAAAATCAAGTGTCGCCTGCATTTCCAAACATCCACCTCCACCAAACATCAGAGAACTCCTCGAGCTAATGAGCACGGAAGAGTTGATCTCGTGGCGCGACACCATCGAGACCAAGTACGCGCGCGTGCTGCGTCCCACCGCCGGCGCCAACCAGGCCAGCGCCGTCGACGCCGACGCGGCCGTGTTCGACGGCGACGCCGGACAACAACGGTGGAACGACTTTCAGACTAGGATTTTGGAGCATGTCGGTTTTTGAGGGATGGGTGCGGTTGGCGGGGGGGGGGGTGGGGTGTTTGTAGGAAAAAAACCATTGAATAGTATAATACCTGGTGACTCCCAGACCTGGGGGAACTCCCAGACCCTGTAAAAAGCCCTATAAAATGTCAAATGTCATGCAAAGTGTCGAGATTCGTAGAAAATGCTCTGCAAAATGGCAACTCGGTTGCCATTTTGCAGTGCATTTTCCATGACTTTTGACACTTTACAGGTCTTTACAGGGTCTGTGATTGGCACCTGAATACCTACTGAATCCCTGAACAGTCCTCATGCCTGAACGTCCTCTACCCATGGTTGCGACAGCAACATCATAGGTTATGCTGATAAAAATATCAGTACATCTCCGGGCATGCAACGATTTTCCATTTATGTTTTGTGGATACCTACACGGAGTTTAAAATGTGCTGAATTCTGAATATTTGTTTGATTCATTTCGATTTGAAACATCAATTGTTTGTCTGTTTATGGTCTCAATCACTTGCAGAATATTCGGTGCATCGCGAAATACTACGACGAGATACCGCTGCGACGCATGTCGGAACTGCTCGACTGGCCGCGAAAACCCGACCAGGCCGCCATTGATGTCAGTTCAGTTTGTCCATTCCATATTGAACTACAATTAGCGTTCCAAAAATAGATATTTTTCAAAAAATAAAATAAAATATAATCACAGAAATTCTCTCAAAAATGCAATACCTATAATGAAACTTCACTGAAAAACGCTGAGAAAAAATGTAAATGAAAAATTTTTTATTATATTTTCTTGCATTTTTAATAAAAAAACTCCCATAGATTTTTAGAACACTCACTACGATAAACGGTCTCCACATATCTCACTGAATGCTGGAGTGCGAGTAGATTTGGGTAAACCTCCCAAACATCGCTCCATATAGCTAGCCGATTCGCGGGGTAACCCCCTCGCAAACCCCCCTGGCCCACCATACCCCTGACTAATGCAATTCTCATCGCCCAGCAAACGGAGGACTTCGTGTGCAAATTGGTGACTGGCGGGTCCGTATCAGCCAAGATCGACCGGCCGGCGGGCGTGGTCAGCTTCAGGCAGCACGACAGGCCCTCCACAATCGCCGATCAGTGGACAAGTAATCTGAACAAGCTCACTGAACATTTGAACAAGGTTCACCATCTCATGCTCAAGGAGGAGATGGTGCACACGCATTTGCATGTGCACGGGGATAGAAAGAAGTGATTGCATGGTTGTTGTTTTGCGTGTGTTGCCTGTCGATTTGCGGTCCTTTTTGACTGATAAAGTAGGTGACAGTGATCTGAAGCAACATTTTATTTGCGTTTTCTATGTGTAGCCCTTCCCGGGCTCATATGTGATAATGGTTACCTAAATATGAAACAAGTGTCAAGTCACATCTGCCTGCTTGTGTTGGACGCTCAGTTTTTCGTCAATAGTCCGCCACTGGCGGCAATACCGAAGAAATAAATTTTTTATCCACACCGAAAACGTCATATTTACATTCCTAATCTGGTTTCTAAATTTCTGCGCCGATGGGTGTGCCCGGTTTGTGGCAGCTGGTCGAGCCGGCGGGCGAGCCCGTCTCGCTGGAGTCATTGGCGGGGAAGAAGTTGGCCATCGACGTGTCGCTGTGGCTCCACCAGGCGGCCAAGGCCGGTGGCGCTGGTGATGCCGGCGGCAAGTTGGTTGTTGTTCACTTACCGTATTTGCTTGAATAGGCTCCCTAGTTTAGTTTAGTTTATTTCGTTTTCTCCGATGTTTGTATGAGACTGGGGTAGGGTTGGAAAAAAAACGTTTTTTTAACTCGATGTTTTTTAAAAAAAAGAAGTTTTTTTAAATAAAAAACGTTTTTTTTTTAAGGCTCCCAGATATGACCTTGTGTCAACATATATAGGTATATCGGACAGTGGCAATACTCCGTGATGTTATATATGACCATATAATGTCTGTGGAGCCATGGGATAGCATTATAAGTGGTGATTTGTGTCAAAAATATCCATTTTTCGTCGACATATCGTTTGTATATCGCCTTATAGTCGAATGTTTGTAACTTCAGGTAAAGTTTGGCACGGAATAGTGATCAAACAAGGTTATAAAAGGAGGTTGTTACTTTGGGAGTGAAGTTACACACTATGGAGGTACATGGAAGCACATTAACTCAATATTATATACTACAGCAACATATGACGGCTTATTTTCCCATGGTAGCACATAGAAATGGATACTTTGATACTAAAAATGCCACAAAACCAATGAAAACAACCACCAATGTCAATTTGTGTGTGAAATTGCGCGCTTGCGCGCAAAAATTTTGCAAAATACCCAGTGCTTAGTACTAAAAATTTCGGCCGATGTTTTTTAAAAAACAAAACATTTCGGACGTCATGTTTTTTTATATAAAAAAACGTTTTTTTTATATTTAAAAAACGTTTAAAAAAAACATCGGCCAACCCTAGACTGGGGAATTATTGTTTCTTCAGACATTTTTTTGGCGGTGCGACTATTAGGGGTGGAACTATTCTTTCCTCACTTGTCTTACTTGTGGGACATTCAAGGGGGGGACTATTCAAGCAAATACGGCAGATGTGTACTCTTTCTTCCACTACCCTTCCACTTGGGTGATAAACATGGTGGCTGCAGGTCGCCGCAGCTCTCACTGTTATTCCATCGCGTGCTCAAGTTGCTATACTTCGACGCCCGGCCAGTGTTCGTTTTTGACGGCCCCAACGTGCCCGCTGCGAAGCGCCGCGTTCTTGTTTGTCTATGCTTGAATCATCGTGCTACGTCAATCCCCTCCGACCCGCGCCTGATTTTGATATCTTTGTGCAGAATGAGCGGCGGGTGCGTCGCGAACTGGGCGATGTGATCGCCGCCGAAGCGAACACCGATGCGTTGCGGCGCTACTTGCGCGACTGTGCCGCCGCAGGTACTATATTTTTCGACTTAATGCGGCATATATTTTAGTTCCTGCAGTACTCTATCAGCATTTCTTCATAAATAGGCGGCACCGGCAACACCGATGTACCGCTACCGGAACCGACTCGCAAGACAGCTGCGGTAGTCGGCGCTCGCAGTAATGACCCCCGTATGTTCGAACTACCCGAGCAACCGGTAGACTTGGTTGACTCTGACAGTGACGGGGAATCTAGCGAATCCGGTACAGAAACGCACAATCCCGTTGAACTTCATTTGATGGAGCGTATTTTGGCGGCCGATTTTGACGCCCTACCTGTGGAAGAGAAGCGAGATCTTTTACTCGGGCAACTGGAAAGCTTCCGGTGGGTTCCGAGCTTTATCCCTTCTATGTAGTACGGTAAAAAGCGCCAGGACTTGGCGCCAAAGCGCCATGGCGCTTTTCCATCACTACTTCTATGCTATTCCTGAATGGTGGGATTGTTTACTTTCCGTCACAGCAACCGGCGCTTGCAACACGAGCAGCTGCCAACTGACCTGCAGTCGCTGTCGCAGTTCCAGCTGGGCCGCATGCTGCAGCGGAGTCAGGTGTCAGCGCGGCTCGCTGATGTCGGTCGACATATCCGGGCTGCCAACGCCGCCCAGGTGCCAGTCCCAGACCCTGTGACTTGCGACAGACCCTGTAAACGTCATGTCATGTAAAAAACCCTGTAAAATGTCAGGTGTCATGTAAAAGGCCCTGTAGAGTGTCATGTGTATCCAAATATTTCCGAATCGTATCCAAATGTACAAAAACATTAGATTTGGATATACATGACACTTAACCGGATCCTTTACATGGCACTTGACACCCTACAGGGTCTTTTACATGACACCTGACATTTTGCAGGGTCTGTTACACTTTACAGGGTCTGGGACTGGCACCAGGCGCTCGCATTGTGCGGCGTGCCCGTCAAGTCCTACCACGGTGCCACAGGCGTTGCGAGCGGCGATCACTTGCTGGTGAGGCATGCACGCGAGGACGACAATCGTATGTTTGGTGTATTGTTTTGGTGTTTTACTGCCCAAATCCTTCATCACACTGATTACGCAGAGCCCCAATGCTCGTCGCAGCCGGACGAAAACGATAGTTCGACTGCACCAGACACTTCGGTTGTGACCGCGTCAACGTCACTGCCGCCCTCTGAAATGTTCTCTGCAACCTGGATCATCCCATCGAAACGAGGATCGCCCAAAAAGACGATCAAGCAGGCCGCCAATAGTGCAGACGCATCGGCTGTTGCGCCGGTGTCACACGAAGGTGCGCCTCTGTCGCTGGAGCGACGTAGGCTTGCTACTCATCCAAACCCGTTACTCATCTAGACCACCCCCTCCCCCCGAGCCGAGTGCAATGTGCACTGCGCCACTGCACACCGCTGTTTGGCGAGCACGCATGAAAGACGTTTGTCAACGGTGGCACTTTACATAATTGTGTAATTATGACTCACGCACACACGTGCACTGTGCAGTCGTTATGCTGTGCTAGCATGGGCATGTGCATTGTAATTACGTTAAGTGCCATCCAGCCACCATCGGCGGGCATCTTTTTTTGTGTGTGCGCCGCTCGGCTGTGTGCAAGTCTGCGGCTTCTAGACGCAGTATAGATGAGTAGCGGGTAGATATAGATGAGTGCCGTGTCTAGATGAGTAGTGGGTTTAGATGACTACCTGCACAGGCTCGCCGGAGCCACATGAGATCGATCATTGCGACGAGGCCGCTGCAATGAGTGATGGCGACGATTTTGAGGATGTACCTGATCTTGATCTAGCTGATGTGATGCGTGTGATGTCGCCCGGCTACTCGATAGAACGGCGGAACAGTGGTTCGGTCTCAGGAGAACCTGCAATCTCACCCGATGTCGAAGAAACTGATGGAGATCTAGGTGAGTTCATCCAAGTGCGCTGTTTCTTTGTTCTACAGCCACTTGCTGTCATTAGCTTTGACAAAATTTGCTGGGTGATTTAGATTTTGGTGATGTCAGAAAATAGGAAATTTTTAATTTTTTCCATATCGATTTTTTTGTATATTTTGAGAGGTGATTCATTTATTTTGCGATGCGCGATTTTGCTCACCGCAGCAATTCCGTGTATATAGAGTCACTGTGATAATTTTTCGAGTTAACCTAGATTTTTTACGAGATTTTCTGAGATTTTAAAAGTATAGAAATATGTCAAACATATATTTTTATTACATTCTTTATATATTTTCCAAAGTTTTTCAGGAGAGGTTTTTATAAAAGTTTCGTTTTCATAAATTTTACCGAAAGTATATCTAATCGTATTTTCCCAAAACCACCCGTTTCCAATGCCAACTGTGATCCATCTACCACAGTGAGCCCACCAACGCCGCCTCAAAATGACGTCACCACAAACTCGATGCCAGCGTCAACTGCCCCGACCGAGTGCCTCGCCTCAACCAGCAATGCGGATGGCGCGGGCGCGTACGCCGAGTGCGAGCGCCTGCTGCAGTTGTTCGGCGTGCCCTTTGTACGTGCGCCCGCTGAGGCGGAGGCCCAGTGTGCAGAGTTGGAAAGGTGTGATTGATTTGACTGTTTGATTTTATCTTTCGGCGTTTGATCTCGTTCTATACCCCACGTTTTGTCCATGTTGAAAAATCCAACTTGAAAAAAAAATCTTTCAAACATCATCCAGCTTGAAAAAGTATTTTACTATCCCCACGTCACTCTCGATTTTACTCTTTGTCACCTTGTCATGGGCTCAGTAGATTTTGATCCTCTGTTTATGTGTGTGTTAATTTCTCCAAGATAATGTTAACTGACAAGCAATTTCCACTCTGGACCGCTGTTTTTCTTGCTAAATACATAGTTTTTCAAATACATTTCTACTCTGCAGACTGGGTTTGGTTGGGGCCTGCGTGACTGACGATTCGGACGCACTTCTGTTCGGCGCGCGCACAATCTACAGGTGGCTGTTCAACAAGCAGCGCCACGTGCAGTGCTACCGCTCGCAGAGGATACATGCTGCTCTTGGTGGGATAATTTCACGGAATATTTTCATTTTTTATATATATTTTTTAGTATGCCTGATCAATATTTTGTATGAATTGGGTTAAAATTAGGTAATTCGTGCAATGACGTCAATGCTAGTGAACATTAGCCGCAAAAATGCATGGCTTTTAAAGAAAATATACATAAAAACGTCTTTCATACATGGACGTCTTTAGATGGGGTGGGGGGAGTTTTTCGAGGGGTGAGTTATTTTTTCCCCTGTCATCTAACAGGGGGGAGTTTTTCGAGGTGGGACTTAATCGGGGATATACGGTAAGATATTTTGATAATTCACCGCAGCCATTTTGGATTAACAGGCATCTCGCGGCTCCAATTAATCCAACTGGCCGTCTTATCCGGCTGCGATTACACGCGCGGCGTGCGCGGCGTCGGCTGCGTGGCCGGGCTCGAAGTGCTAGCCGAATTCAGTCACGGTGGCCGAGATGACTGTGATGATGCTGCTTATGCGGAGAGGCGACGGAAGTGTGCCCAGGCGGCCATAGAGCCGCTGCTCAGGTTCAAGCAGTGGTGGACTGAGAAACAGCAGAAGGGCGACGGTCGGTCTTTTTTATGTTTGTTCAATCAATTTTTGCCCGCTTGATTAAAAAATTCAAGTTCACTTTTTGAAGACTGATTTTTTTAAATAAACATTTTTTCTTCTAAAGAAGTAAAAAGTGCGCTATAGAGAGAAAATAAATGTAGGGGAGGTGAAAATGGGCAAAAAGGTGTGCAAATAAGCGATTTTGGGCGAAAATCGGGACAAACATTTGGCCACTCCCCTACTAGACCCCCGATTAAAAGGTTTCTCCATATTTTGTAGGTGCTGGAGCAGAGAACCCAACTCGAGCGCGACTATCCAAGCTGCGACTGCAATTTCCGCCTTCGTGGCCGGACGCAGCCGTGTATAGCGCCTTCCGTTGGCCGCTAGTCGACCATTCGACTGAGCGATTCACTCTGGGCCAGCCCGACGTAGATGGCCTGGTGCCAATTCCGCAAATTGAGAAGTGAGGAGTAAAATGGCAAATGCGAAGTGAATTGAGAAGAAAATTGGCAAATGCGAAGTGAAATGGCAAGTAAATTGGCAAAAGCGAAGTTAAAAAAAAACGAAAGTAATTTCCCTTCGCTTTTTCCAATTTCCTTCTCAATTCACTTCTCACTTGACTTCGCACTTTCCATATGACTTCTAACTTCTCAATTCGCGGTATTGTCCCCCGGTGCACTTCGCCCACGAACAACTCGGCTGGCCCGAGCAGCACACACGAAACCTGCTGCAGCCCGTGCTAGCGCAGTTGCGGCTGCGCGGCGCCAGCGCGTTCAGACAGACTACCATGGAACAGTTCGCCGTGACCATTGGCAGGGCTGATGCTGGCCTCAGGTCGACGCATGGGAAGCGCGCTGCCAACGCGCTGCAGGCTCTGCATTCGAAAACGACTGCTTGTGTGCGTTATAGATATTTACCGTATTACCTCGAATTATCCCCCCTTCAAATTAACCCACCTCGAAATACCCCACACCGGAATGATGTAAATACGTCATGTATGCCATGTACATGATGTATTTATTACTGCTAATTTGCATTTGCAGCTACACATAGAATAGTTTGTGTAGCTATCTACGTTTTATGTCCAAATATATCCTGTTTGGACTAGGGTTGGCCGATGTTTTTTATTAAACGTTTAAAAAAAAACGTTTAAAAAACAAACAAACATGACGTCCGAAATGTTTTTTTTTTTTAAAACATCGGCCGAAATTTTTAGTACTAAGCACTAGGTATTTTGCAAAATTTACAAAAATTGAACGCGCAATTTCACACACAATTTCACACACAACTTGACATTGGTGGTTGTTTTCATTGGTTTTGTGGCATTTTTAGTATCAAAATATCCATTTCTATGTGCTACCATGGGTTAATAAGCCGTCATATGTTGCTGTAGTATATAATATTGAGGTAATGTGCTTCCATGTACCTCCACAGTGTGTAACATCACTCCCAAAGTAACAACCTCCTTTTATAACCTTGTTTGATCACTATTCCGTGCGAAACTTTACGTGAAGTCACGAACATTCGACTATAAGGCGATATACGAACGATATGTCGACAAAAATGGTTATTTTTGACACAAATCACCACTTATAATGCTATCCCATGGCTCCACAGACATTATATGGTCATATATAACATCACAGAGTATTGCCACTGTCTGATATACCTATATATGTTGACACAAGGTCATATCTGGGAGCTTTTAAAAAAAACGTTTTTTATTTAAAAAAACATCGAGTTAAAAAAAACGTTTTTTTCTAACCCTAGTTTGGACACTATTATTACCTGTTTTGGGTACGTAAATGGCTACTATTTACTACGATCCTGACGAAATAATGAACCCCCCTCGATTAAGCCCCCCTGGAATTAACCCCCATCAAATTTTGCTGGTGAAATAATTAAACCCATAATATTTCGAGGTAATACGGTATTTAGATTACCTCGGCTGCTCTTAACTCGTTTAAGCTTACCCCAAACTTATCATTGCAGGTGTCTTCTGAAAATCAAAAGTCTAGTGGTCTCCAGGCGGAATTTGCCCATGAAGTCGGTAAAAAGCAGCCGACTCGCCGATCTGCAGCAGCCAAGAGACCCAGGAAGAAACGAGGGGTCAAAAAAACTGATTTGAACAAATCCCTGGATTTGTCTGGTGAAGATAGCGATTGAATTGGTCGTTGCGACATCATAGATAACAATGGTGCTTTCATGAATGAGTCTTTTGATTGCGCACTGGAATTACTTTCTGCTTTATATCTATTTACCTATTTGAACAGTTTAGAACAGAGTATCTAGTCATTCACTGTACACTGTTGTGTAAATTGAGTAAATTCACCAGGTTTTCTCTCATTGTGTATGTAACTTTCTGTGTATGCACATCATACCCACGGGATTTTACCAATTTGAAGTGATCTGACTTAGTATGCAAATATAACTGGCATCGGAAAATATGTGATTTTGAGATAATTGAATTGAGTAGAATCAAAGGAGGTCCCACAAAAAATATTATTAAATTATTAATTAATATTATTAATATTAATATATTATTAAAAGTGGGAAAATATAAATGAATAAAAGTTTACATATTTTTAATTTTTTTGCGTTTTTTTTAATACAGGTAAAAAAATCTCTCCTGTAAATACTGGAAAAGTATAAAAAAATCTTCTGTTTTTTAATTATATTTTCTGATATTTTTACAAAATTTTCCAGAGGTTTTTTCAATGCTATTTAAAATGTTTTCTTGTCAGAATGGACTGCCCAGCCATGATTCGGGCCGCTTCGATTTCATGGAAGGACTTCCTGAAACTGGTGTCTGAAGTGAACACCATGTGCGTTTACCTGCTACATTCTTTGGGTCGTCCCGCACCCTTTAACATCAATTTCAGATGTGTTTGTGTTATGTATGTGTCAGATAAAATGTAAAATTGCCAAAAAAAATATATTGTGTTTTACTCGCCGTTAAGCTAGCATACGGGTGGCAGTTCCGCACTGTGTGAAGTACAAGTCATGCAAAATGTCATACAATTTGTCATATGACATGCAGAATGTCAGAAGTTCAGTAACAAAACATTTGCTTTTTCGTTTTGATTACTGAATTTTGGACGTTTTGCATTCTACTTTAAAAATTTGTATGACATTTTGCTAATTGACTTTACAGGGTGCGGGACTGACACCAGGGTACAGGTTCGAACCCTGGAAATTCGCTGTTTATGCATTCAATCTTGTATTTATGTTTAGGTGCGGCGAAGTGGCGGACGCTGATGGAAAGCACTTGCTGTTTGCGCTGAAAAAGGGCTCAACGGATACTTTTCTCTGGAGGCTCACAGTAAGGATATGCTGTGTCAAGGTTAGGGGCTCAAACCAGCTGCGAAAACTTATTTGCCGTTCTTGTGTCTACTCCGGTACCGGGTAAATACGTTTATTTCCTCCTAGAGGAAGAGGTTTTACACTCTAGGGAGTAAATATTTTTTACGCATTTAAATTTTATGGAAAACCTTAATTTTCGGTGTTTTTTTAATCATGTTGGGACCCACTGAAAACATTCCTTGAAAAATGAACTGTTTAGATTTTAAGCGAAATGAGAAAATTTTCGTAAATGAGTACAAAAAGAACTAAATTTACGTTTTCCTGATGGTAAAAAGTATTTACTGCACCCTCGCAACATCACGTAGTTTATTTGAGACCTTTTCACCAACATGAAAACATCTTATGCGAACTGCTCGCAGATGACCGTCGAGGGTCGCATGGAGTCGCGCAAGGTGCTCACCCTGTCGCAGTTCGTCGAGGCGGCGCGCGCCATCCGCCCCCTGTTGGACGAGCACAGGTCGCGTGCGTCGGCGACAGCGACCGACGCGCTTACGGCCAGCGTTCTCATGGATAAGTGAGTTGAGTTATGGTTTGTTGCAGGTTTCTGACAAGTGAGAAATGACAACGAGTGTGTCCAACGTTGGTGTGCGATAAATATGTCTATGTTTATCAAACTTATCAAATTTTGTTTTTGTGCACAACGATCTCGTTTGAGTTTCGCTAAGACTTATTTACAGGCAATACTAGGGTTGGAAATACGTTGTTTTTTAACTCGATGTTTTTTTTATAAAAAAGCTCCCAGAAATGACCTTGTGTCAACATATATAGGTATATCAGACAGTGGCAATACTCTGTGATGTTATATATGACCATATAATGTCTGTGGTACCATGGGATAGCATTATAAGCGGTGATTTGTGTTAAAAATATCCATTTTTCGTCGACATATCGTTCGTATATCGCCTTATAGTCGAATGTTCGTGACTTCACGTAAAGTTTGGCACGGAATAGTGATCAAACAAGGTTATAAAAGGAGGTTGTTACTTTGGGAGTGATGTTACACTGTGGAGGTACATGGAAGCACATTACCTCAATATTATATGCTACAGCAACATATTACGGCTTATTAACCCATGGTAGCAGATAGAAATGGATACTTTGATACTAAAAATGCCACAAAACCAATGAAAACAACCACCAATGTCAATTTGTGTGTGAAATTGCGCGCTTGCGCGCGAAATTTTTGCAAAATACCTAGTGCTTAGTACTAAAAATTTCGGCCGATGTTTTTTTAAAAATAAACATTTCGGACGTCATGTTTTTTTAATAAAAAAACGTTAAAAAAACATCGGCCAACCCTAGGCAATACTACCTAAGCATTGCTGGTATGGATTTTAGTGCAAATCTATTTTCAACAATTAGGCATATATTCAGGAACGTTACAACTCTTGAGTGCACATTTTCTGCATTTCACTCATTCTGTTATCGTTGAAAACTTTCTCATGTTTTGCTCGGCGATCATTATCCGGTGACTTTCAGCCCGTGAAACATTCATAAAATAAAAACGATTGCTTTGGTTAAGTAATAACGCTACTAAATACAATAATCTTTGAGTGGTACTTAATACAGTAATCTTGGCACCCGCCACTGAGATATTTATACCCATTGATGCTACTTAAACACCTGCATGTGTTTCAGCAATCGTCTCAGCAATAATAGCTTTAAAATAAGTAGGAGAGTGGTGAAATTACATGATTAATAGGTGATTGTCAGGTGCAACTATAATTATGGACTCAATGGATTAGTATTAGGATCGGACATACATAGACGGTGCAAATTATGGATAAAAAAACGGTTTTTAGCGACTACGTTGTTTTAAAAAAAAACACAAGGTCATTCCTACTGGTAGAGAGAGTTGAGTAGTGAGATAGTTTCGGCCAAATTATGTTTCAAATGCAGCTAGTATTGAAAAAATATTGCGTAATGTGCAATGTAAAAGGCCGGCGTGAAGTTCATCTGTAAATAATATAGTCATACTTAGTGTTACTGGCCAGCAAGTTTTGAATCAGAATCGGAACCTGTTGACATTTAATATCTAGTGTGTGTAAGCCCACTGCCACACTTGACTTTATCTAATCCACTACCAAACAAAACAAGAGACCTTAACGCAGCGTGCCGTCGTACACTGCAGCGGCGAATGTGTCGCCCGCCGGCCCCAGCACCGGCGTCACCGACTCGGACGAGTGCTGCTGCGTGTGCATGGACCGGCGGCCGGATGTCGTGCTCCAGTGCGCTCACGCGTACTGCAGGTGAGCCGTGAAGACAGCTTCCTGAAATTGGGATAGTGGATTTGTGGAGATTAATGGTTTGAGAGGATGGAAAATAATTCATTCTGGTGAACTCGAGTACTTTTGAATTCGAATTTACCGTAAATATAGTGGAATAAGTTCTCCCCCTCGAATAACTCCCCCCTCGAGTAGCTCTCCCCTCGAATAAGACCTCTGCCTCGAATTACTCCCGCCGTAAGCTGGTGTGGAAAAATAACTACCCCCTCGAAAAACTCCCCCTCTCTGATGGGAGTGAAAGTATAACATGTAAAAAACGTTGTTTTTTTTGTAAAAACGGTTTATAGAACTGATTAAGGCTGATTAACACAATGTATTGATCATTACCTATTACTAAATATTCTGACAAAATAATACCCCAAATAATACACATATAAATAGACAGACATTACACATATAATCAGACAAATAATTATTAATTAATAATAAAATAATAATAATATTCCAGGATATACGGTAGTTAAATTTAGCTGACACGAATTTTGATGTCAACTACTGCGCGTGGGCCCGTTAGCGTAGCAAAAGCATCCCTTACAGGCCGTGCATCGAGCAGTGGTCCGAGTACCGCAAGACCGCCGGCGGCGGGTTCGGCACCGACGACAACGAGTGCACGGAGCAGTCCGCGTCCGGCGAGCCCGGCATCGGGCTGCACTGCCCCCAGTGCATGGCGGCCGATCAGCGCCGCGATGACGATTGGGTGGTCGTCGGTGCCCCTCCTGACAGCGCCGAAGTGGTCACCTATCTGTTGTCGATGGCGGATGGGGCGAAGAGCGAATCGTGAACAGATTGTGATTGTAAATACCCCCCCCCCACTTATCATTGGTGGCGTGCGAACGTTATTTGTGTACTGTGTAAATAGTTGCGCTTTCCGGGTAGGTACTTTGTGTGCAGCGGCCTGCACTGCATACCACTGTATGCGTGTACAGATGTTAAACTGATGCCACCCTAGAGTTCAAACGGGACTGTTTGGGTTCGCTATCGGGACATTTGTCGCAATTCTAACCATATAAAACCCGCATGCCAAAGTGCCGCGAGTACACTGAAAATTTGCAGCTAGATACGTCACATTTTCTGTTTTTTTTTACAGTTTCTGGCTGAATGTAAAAAAAATCAATTTTAGTTCATCATCCAAAGTGCTCCTACTTTCAATTGCAATCAATTGGACAGTAACGAATACCAATTTTTTACTTTTATTAAAATCGGATTGAGATTTTTTGGAATTGGGTTTTTTCGGGATTGGAATTGATTTTTTTACGGGGGTATGGGATGCCATACCCGTGCACACAGAAATCTGCTCGCGCAGTATAATATTCCGGTGAATTTCGTTCCTTGTGCGGTTTAGATCGCTTTCGCTGAACTTGTTAATTTAATTTCGCATTAGATATATTGAAATTGACGATGGATCATGCAGATACTTTTCAATATCAAATATGACATAACCCTCGTTGATTCACATGTACTCATAACTATACATTCTTAAAGAAGATCATGGATTCATATTATTGTATATAGCTAGCTATGTATTTACTTGTAACATTTGCATGTATATGTATATGTAAATACATGTAAATGTGATTCAAAGTCGCGCGTAGTCAATCTCTACGAAACGACGATCCCGTGGCTGGAATTTTTCGTTTCAAACTAATAATGTTTTAAGGAATAAAGTATTTATTTTGCATGTCATGCTGGAATAAACATATTTTTCATGCTTAACTTTATTTCACTGGTTGAAATTGAATATCATCATAGGTTCTCATCAAAGGAGGGTGCTAAGTACCCACAGGACCAAAAAACTACGTACATTACAGTAATGCCGATGCTTTAGGGGCATTTGGATAGATGTCCTATGGCGCCCGATGTCCTATTTGGATAGATGGCCATCCTATCACTTTCCAGTACCAATACACCGATTCTGCAATTTTATTATTATTTTACGCTAGCGACAACCTTCTATCCACAGTTGTTAATGTGTATTTACTTTTACTCATAAAGTATGCATACTCGAGTACCGAGTAAATATCCATACTCTGAAAAAGTATCTGTACTCGCCTGTACGCTTACTTTTTGAAAGTGCAGTAGAGTAATTTCTTGTGAGTACAGAATGAGTATTTTTCCAGTTCGAGGGCCCTGCTTATGACACTTTACTTTACTTCCACGTATGAAACTGGTCAATTTTTCAGTGAGCATTCTGGTTACATTCAGTCGAACATCAGCATCAAGGTTTGTGTGATTTTATGAATGTGGCATGATTACATGTCCAGGTAGGTTAACATTCATAATGCTCCCTTCTACATTTTCCAGAAAGAAAAATTAATGTTACTCGCTTTCACGCTTTCCTGGGAAAAAATGGCATTTACTCTTTCTGGGAAAAAGTATGCTACTCATTTACTAGCAATGTAAAGGTAAAAAATTTCGTCACGCTTTCTGTACTCGGGGGGGGGGGGGGGGGCGTGAGTAAAAACCAAAAACTTAACGCATACTTTGAAAAAGTTCGGTACTTTTTGCAACTCCGCTTCTATCGCCCAGTCTTATTTGCGTCAGAAAAAACTTATCCAGTTTTTCCGATCACGAGCGACTGGCAGCTTACCCCGGGATAAGCGTTGATAGCGTATCTATCCATAACTTCGATTATGTTCTTGATCTTTGGTGACTCGTACACAATTCTCGTGTACCGTAACCGCCGGAAAAGAGAAAAATTTACTTCAAACCCAACCGCATATCGTTGGGCCCGTTTACTGGGTTTCTGTAGGGCTCGAATTCGACTGCTCAACTTGAGGGTAAAAAATTTTTGCCAAAAGACTCGACTCAACTCGACCGAAAAATTATGTTCATGACTCGAGACTCAAAGTTTTTGCCCAACTCGACTCGAATTTTGGTAAATTTCGAGTCGGGTGTGTCAGAATATTCTTATACTAATTTATTAACATATTGTTTAAAAAGATTTGCGTGCAACCACGCATTTCTAGATCACATGCATGATATATCATTCATTAGCTGCGCATGTATAATTATTTATATACCGTGTTTTTCTAATAGAAGAGCACCGTTCTTTTTTCGTCAACTTTTTTACCTGTTGTTATATTGTTGGGGCCATTCTATTAGAGGCTGTCGTTCTACTGTTTTCACCTATTTTTCATCTGAACATATTTTTTATTGGCATGTAAAAAATTTGATGAAAAATAGAACTGCGCCTTTCTATTGTTAGAAATACGGTAGTATGCCATCCGGAGATTACAGTGCATGCTTAAAATTAGCAAAATTGAACTCGAGTAGTTCTGGAATTAAGCCCTTTAAAGCACAGTTGTAAAAATGTATGTACATTTACTCGAAAAATATCTATTTTCAACAATTAGGCATATATTCAGGAACGTTACAACTCTTGAGTGCACATTTTCTGCATTTCACTCATTCTGTTATCGTTGAAAACTTTCTCATGTTTTGCTCGGCGATCATTATCCGGTGACTTTCAGCCCGTGAAACATTCATAAAATAAAAACGATTGCTTTGGTTAAGTAATAACGCTACTAAATACAATAATCTTTGAGTGGTACTTAATACAGTAATCTTGGCACCCGCCACTGAGATATTTATACCCATTGATGCTACTTAAACACCTGCATGTGTTTCAGCAATCGTCTCAGCAATAATAGCTTTAAAATAAGTAGGAGAGTGGTGAAATTACATGATTAATAGGTGATTGTCAGGTGCAACTATAATTATGGACTCAATGGATTAGTATTAGGATCGGACATACATAGACGGTGCAAATTATGGATAAAAAAACGGTTTTTAGCGACTACGTTGTTTTAAAAAAAAACACAAGGTCATTCCTACTGGTAGAGAGAGTTGAGTAGTGAGATAGTTTCGGCCAAATTATGTTTCAAATGCAGCTAGTATTGAAAAAATATTGCGTAATGTGCAATGTAAAAGGCCGGCGTGAAGTTCATCTGTAAATAATATAGTCATACTTAGTGTTACTGGCCAGCAAGTTTTGAATCAGAATCGGAACCTGTTGACATTTAATATCTAGTGTGTGTAAGCCCACTGCCACACTTGACTTTATCTAATCCACTACCAAACAAAACAAGAGACCTTAACGCAGCGTGCCGTCGTACACTGCAGCGGCGAATGTGTCGCCCGCCGGCCCCAGCACCGGCGTCACCGACTCGGACGAGTGCTGCTGCGTGTGCATGGACCGGCGGCCGGATGTCGTGCTCCAGTGCGCTCACGCGTACTGCAGGTGAGCCGTGAAGACAGCTTCCTGAAATTGGGATAGTGGATTTGTGGAGATTAATGGTTTGAGAGGATGGAAAATAATTCATTCTGGTGAACTCGAGTACTTTTGAATTCGAATTTACCGTAAATATAGTGGAATAAGTTCTCCCCCTCGAATAACTCCCCCCTCGAGTAGCTCTCCCCTCGAATAAGACCTCTGCCTCGAATTACTCCCGCCGTAAGCTGGTGTGGAAAAATAACTACCCCCTCGAAAAACTCCCCCTCTCTGATGGGAGTGAAAGTATAACATGTAAAAAACGTTGTTTTTTTTGTAAAAACGGTTTATAGAACTGATTAAGGCTGATTAACACAATGTATTGATCATTACCTATTACTAAATATTCTGACAAAATAATACCCCAAATAATACACATATAAATAGACAGACATTACACATATAATCAGACAAATAATTATTAATTAATAATAAAATAATAATAATATTCCAGGATATACGGTAGTTAAATTTAGCTGACACGAATTTTGATGTCAACTACTGCGCGTGGGCCCGTTAGCGTAGCAAAAGCATCCCTTACAGGCCGTGCATCGAGCAGTGGTCCGAGTACCGCAAGACCGCCGGCGGCGGGTTCGGCACCGACGACAACGAGTGCACGGAGCAGTCCGCGTCCGGCGAGCCCGGCATCGGGCTGCACTGCCCCCAGTGCATGGCGGCCGATCAGCGCCGCGATGACGATTGGGTGGTCGTCGGTGCCCCTCCTGACAGCGCCGAAGTGGTCACCTATCTGTTGTCGATGGCGGATGGGGCGAAGAGCGAATCGTGAACAGATTGTGATTGTAAATACCCCCCCCCCCCCACTTATCATTGGTGGCGTGCGAACGTTATTTGTGTACTGTGTAAATAGTTGCGCTTTCCGGGTAGGTACTTTGTGTGCAGCGGCCTGCACTGCATACCACTGTATGCGTGTACAGATGTTAAACTGATGCCACCCTAGAGTTCAAACGGGACTGTTTGGGTTCGCTATCGGGACATTTGTCGCAATTCTAACCATATAAAACCCGCATGCCAAAGTGCCGCGAGTACACTGAAAATTTGCAGCTAGATACGTCACATTTTCTGTTTTTTTTTACAGTTTCTGGCTGAATGTAAAAAAAATCAATTTTAGTTCATCATCCAAAGTGCTCCTACTTTCAATTGCAATCAATTGGACAGTAACGAATACCAATTTTTTACTTTTATTAAAATCGGATTGAGATTTTTTGGAATTGGGTTTTTTCGGGATTGGAATTGATTTTTTTACGGGGGTATGGGATGCCATACCCGTGCACACAGAAATCTGCTCGCGCAGTATAATATTCCGGTGAATTTCGTTCCTTGTGCGGTTTAGATCGCTTTCGCTGAACTTGTTAATTTAATTTCGCATTAGATATATTGAAATTGACGATGGATCATGCAGATACTTTTCAATATCAAATATGACATAACCCTCGTTGATTCACATGTACTCATAACTATACATTCTTAAAGAAGATCATGGATTCATATTATTGTATATAGCTAGCTATGTATTTACTTGTAACATTTGCATGTATATGTATATGTAAATACATGTAAATGTGATTCAAAGTCGCGCGTAGTCAATCTCTACGAAACGACGATCCCGTGGCTGGAATTTTTCGTTTCAAACTAATAATGTTTTAAGGAATAAAGTATTTATTTTGCATGTCATGCTGGAATAAACATATTTTTCATGCTTAACTTTATTTCACTGGTTGAAATTGAATATCATCATAGGTTCTCATCAAAGGAGGGTGCTAAGTACCCACAGGACCAAAAAACTACGTACATTACAGTAATGCCGATGCTTTAGGGGCATTTGGATAGATGTCCTATGGCGCCCGATGTCCTATTTGGATAGATGGCCATCCTATCACTTTCCAGTACCAATACACCGATTCTGCAATTTTATTATTATTTTACGCTAGCGACAACCTTCTATCCACAGTTGTTAATGTGTATTTACTTTTACTCATAAAGTATGCATACTCGAGTACCGAGTAAATATCCATACTCTGAAAAAGTATCTGTACTCGCCTGTACGCTTACTTTTTGAAAGTGCAGTAGAGTAATTTCTTGTGAGTACAGAATGAGTATTTTTCCAGTTCGAGGGCCCTGCTTATGACACTTTACTTTACTTCCACGTATGAAACTGGTCAATTTTTCAGTGAGCATTCTGGTTACATTCAGTCGAACATCAGCATCAAGGTTTGTGTGATTTTATGAATGTGGCATGATTACATGTCCAGGTAGGTTAACATTCATAATGCTCCCTTCTACATTTTCCAGAAAGAAAAATTAATGTTACTCGCTTTCACGCTTTCCTGGGAAAAAATGGCATTTACTCTTTCTGGGAAAAAGTATGCTACTCATTTACTAGCAATGTAAAGGTAAAAAATTTCGTCACGCTTTCTGTACTCGGGGGGGGGGGGGGGGCGTGAGTAAAAACCAAAAACTTAACGCATACTTTGAAAAAGTTCGGTACTTTTTGCAACTCCGCTTCTATCGCCCAGTCTTATTTGCGTCAGAAAAAACTTATCCAGTTTTTCCGATCACGAGCGACTGGCAGCTTACCCCGGGATAAGCGTTGATAGCGTATCTATCCATAACTTCGATTATGTTCTTGATCTTTGGTGACTCGTACACAATTCTCGTGTACCGTAACCGCCGGAAAAGAGAAAAATTTACTTCAAACCCAACCGCATATCGTTGGGCCCGTTTACTGGGTTTCTGTAGGGCTCGAATTCGACTGCTCAACTTGAGGGTAAAAAATTTTTGCCAAAAGACTCGACTCAACTCGACCGAAAAATTATGTTCATGACTCGAGACTCAAAGTTTTTGCCCAACTCGACTCGAATTTTGGTAAATTTCGAGTCGGGTGTGTCAGAATATTCTTATACTAATTTATTAACATATTGTTTAAAAAGATTTGCGTGCAACCACGCATTTCTAGATCACATGCATGATATATCATTCATTAGCTGCGCATGTATAATTATTTATATACCGTGTTTTTCTAATAGAAGAGCACCGTTCTTTTTTCGTCAACTTTTTTACCTGTTGTTATATTGTTGGGGCCATTCTATTAGAGGCTGTCGTTCTACTGTTTTCACCTATTTTTCATCTGAACATATTTTTTATTGGCATGTAAAAAATTTGATGAAAAATAGAACTGCGCCTTTCTATTGTTAGAAATACGGTAGTATGCCATCCGGAGATTACAGTGCATGCTTAAAATTAGCAAAATTGAACTCGAGTAGTTCTGGAATTAAGCCCTTTAAAGCACAGTTGTAAAAATGTATGTACATTTACTCGAAAAATACGCGTACGCGAGTACGCGGTAAATACATTTACATATACTTTTTCAAAAAGTAATGTACTTACTTTTACGCGTACATTTAAAAAGTACACGTGTACATAGAAAATGTATTTTTGTTGCTAAAATCACAAATTCTGTTGCTAAAATAAACCGTTTTGAATAAATCGTATCATTTTTCGTAAAAATACTAAATACTCACTAAAAATGACATACATACATTGTGTCTTTCAGCGTAAAACTCACTCTCACATATAAAAATTAGTGTAAAAATACATTTTCCAGGGGAAAAGTACTCGCTTTTACATTTTCCTGGGAAAAAGTATTTTACTCACATTTACGCATGAGTACAAGTAAAAAAAGTATTTTACATTTTCTTTACTTTGTGGTGAGTAAAATAAAATACATACATTTACATATACTTTTGAAAAACTCTGCTTAAAAGCGGTACTTAAAGCACAATGATAAAAAAAGCGGAACGTAAAATAAAAATTCAATCAAATGTCTTCTTTTCATGTTTTCAAGCTTTTTATGTAAAATAAATGTTGAAATGATCCAAATAAACTTAATTTTTTGGGAAAATTTATCATGCGCGAGCTGCTATCTTCAAGTTTGCATAAAAATTTATGATTGGAAATGGTCCGATTTTATGTTGATGCATTTGTCACCGAAAACTAACGATGCCAAACAGAATTCAAACGTATTCGAATTTTCGAATTTTTATTCCACCCCTAAAAACACTTAAAGATCGATTATTGTCTAGAAAAATTCGAAAATACGAAAATTGTAATCAAATTTTTCAAAAATTTCGGCAGAAAATGCATAAAAATAATGATGTGTACCTAATATAAACACCTTCCCGGACAAGTTCACCACCCATTTGTTTATTTCACTTTGGTTGTGATATCTCCGTCTATGGGGGTGTTATAAAGCTGAAACATTGAATATATAAAGTTGTAACACCCCCCTAGACTGCTTCAATGAGTGGAGGTGGGGCGACACATTACAGGGTGGGTTGCCCTATATGCAACAATTTTTTGGGGCTTTTTTGGTGTCCCAAACAAGTTCACCACCCACTTGATTAGCTACCCTTCGAGGGCCGTATCTCCAGCTGTGAAGGTGGTAGAAAGCTGAAATTTGGGGATGTCTTGCCAACAACCCCCCATACAATACACCAGTGGGGCTGTCGTCCAGCGATCCACTAGAGCATGCGTTGCTGCATGTA
Source organism: Sphaerolaimus hirsutus (assembly GCA_964036195.1). Taxonomy (NCBI): domain Eukaryota; kingdom Metazoa; phylum Nematoda; class Chromadorea; order Monhysterida; family Sphaerolaimidae; genus Sphaerolaimus; species Sphaerolaimus hirsutus. Next base: position 10,668,203 of record OZ038454.1, on the reverse strand, counting down.
CATTTGTTCATTTTTTAAAAACAACCCAAGTGTCCCAAACAAGTTTGCCACCCAACTGCATTATAAAAAATGTTGTGAGAACATACCTGATATAAAATTTAGTCAGATTTTAACCCTAGTTCTGCTCATTAAATTTTTTTCAGTAGGGCACCCACCCTGTTACATAAACAGCAGACTGAAAATTTCACTTTAAACCAATTTATGTTTCACACTAAAAAAGTTGGTTTACAAAGTTCACTAGGGAAGGGTCCAAGGTTCAAAGTTACATAAACAACATGAGCTTTAAATTGCCTCCATAAGGACATTTATTTGGGGTGAATATTATGATGTCATAATCACATCATCACAGGAACAAAATTTAACAAAATTTTCACTTTTTCATTTACCCCAAATAAATTTCCTTATGCAGGCATTTGAGAGTTTGTTGTTTACATAACTTTGAACCTTAGACCCTCCCCTAGTGAACTTTGTAAAGCAACTTTTTAGTGTGATACAAAAAAAATTGGTTTAAAGTGAAATTTTCAGTCTGCTGTTTATGGGACGGGGTGGGTGCCCTACTGAAAAACATTTGATGAGCAGAACTAGGGTTCCAATCTGATTCAATTTTTTATCAGGTATGTTCTCACAACATTTTGTTAATGCAGTTGGTTGGTGAACTTGTTTGGGAGACTTGGGTTGTTTTAAAAAATGAATATGCGGCGACCCATGCTGTAATGGGTTGTTTGAAAGACATCCCCCAAATTTCAGCTCTCTATCGCCCTCACAGCTGGAGATATGGCCCTCGAAGTGTAGCTAATCAAGTGGGTGGTGAACTTGTTTGGGACACCGAAAAAGCCACAAAAAATGTTTGCATATAGGGCGGCCCACCCTGTAGTGAGTCGCCGCACCTTCCCCCATTGATACGGAGTAGCGGGGTGTTAGGACTATATACCCACCAAATATTAGCTTTATACGACTCCCATAGACAGAGATATTGCATCTGAAGTGAAATAAAACAATGGGTGGTGAACTTGTCCGGGAAGGTGTTTACATTATGTATGCAATGTACATTATTAATTGCTGCCATATTGCATCGCAAGCACACATACACTAGGTTGTGTCCTGTATTTCCTCAAAATACCCCTCTCGAAACATCCTCCTCAAAATGGCCATTATGAATTTATTAGCCCCCCTCAAAATACCCCCCCCCCCCTCAAATTGAGTAGAAAGATAACGTTTATGACAAAACCTGCGGTTTGTGATTCGGGCAATGCAAAACACACGTTAAAAACAATGAATTGTTACCTTAGAACAGTGTTAATGCCATGTAGGTACATAAATACTTATATAATAAGTCCATAGACTCTTATATTTACTTATATATTTAGCGGTTATCGTTGCATTTTTCTAGGTCTGCATACGTTACAGACGACAATTTAAATTTAGTACTGAAATTGTAAAAAAATTTGGCGAAATAATAAGCACCCCCTCGTTTAACCCCCCCCCACCCCCTCAAAATCCTCACTCTGAAACATTCACAGGGGGGTATCTCGGGGAAATACTGTATATAATGTTCCTATTTACCGTATATAAGAAGTGTTATGGCCGCTTAATTGCGGTCATAAATATTTAAATTTAAGTTTTTGATTTTTACGGAGCCAATGCCAACTGGGTCCAGATCGGCGCTTTATTCAGCGATATCGATCCATAGCCATAGGATATAAGTTGGGGGGCAAAAATCAAATAGAATAGTTTTTAGGGAAATTAGCGAGTCAAAATCACGTAAACATTGACTGCCAGCCGATGGAAAAAGTCGGCTGGCGATGGAAAGAAAAAACGGGGAGGCCTACCAAAACGTGCCTCAACAGATGCATGAAAAGCGCACACATGAATACAAAACGCCCTTGTGCGCGGGCACTTATTTCGGTCACACGCAATGTCGCAACACTACCGCGGCGCGTGCGACGCATAGGTGAGGGGGGCAAGAAACCTGTAATTCAAACCTACAGTAGGAAATGAATAAAACGTTACCTAAAATAAATGGTGCCTAACGCGGGCATAACAGCCCCTCCCATGACAACAGTTACACTACTTAAAAAACACTAGTGGAACTGGAAGTCAGATAACAGCTTACATAAAGAAGCTACAAAATTTCAACCACATTGAACTAAGTGGAATTTCCAAGTTACTCTAATATAATATGACCAGTAACTAAAAAAACATATCCAGAATCACAAATGGATCAGATTGCAGTAATTGTACAAAAAAACAACTTGAAAGGTACATTTTCACAATGGACAGTGTTTCAAAATTGCCAAAGCTACGCCCTAAAATCATGCTAGCACTGCTTAGCCTGGATTCCATTGGGTGCTGGAGCTGAGCCTGGCTTTGTGCTTGCGGCGCATGCAGGGCTCGCCCCGAGGGTTGGTCACCAGTTGACCATCGGATTTTCCAGGGTTCACCAACATGAACTCGGCATGTGGTGAAACGCGTTTGGCAGAATTGTAAAAACATTTGGTGGCAGACTTTTTACGTGGGGGCCTGCCATAGACCTTGCTGCCCTTGTCGCGCGGCAGTGTAGCGGGCTTCGACAAGTGCGATTTCCAAATGCCAGTAATTGGCACCAATTCATGATGTGGTAGTTTAGTGACCACCAATTGCATTAGCATTTCCCCTTTAGTCGGGGACCGGCAGGTGCGAATCGATTTACCCATGAGTTTGGGCACGAAGTTGGCCTCGAGTCGCTGGAGCTCCAAAATGGCTGTGCAATTCATTTTTAGTGCACCGTAGAGTGCCTCGTGGCCAAACAAAAGCGGGCACGAAGTGCGCGGGAAGTGTGGTTTCAATTTAACCACAGCCCAAATATCGGCCGATTGCTGTTGTCCACCGGGTGTGGTATGCAGCAAATGCATTCTGTAGAGCGCCAGGTGATGTTGCCATCTTGGCAAGAAAAGTGATAATATTTTAGGATAGCAGAGTAAAAATACTACTGTTTACACAAGTAGAGTAAGAATTACTACAGTTTGTATAAGTACCATGCATGGTCTATTTACATAAGAAAGTTTTATTTACATAAGAGAGGTCCGCCGACTTGTCGCTGAGCTATGTTTGCATTTTATAGATCAAACATCTGACTTGTCGCTGAGCAGTGTTTGCATGTTTTTAGATGTTTGGCAAACAGTTTTTGTGCTAACTGAGGAGTATAAAAGCAAGCCTCATGTTTAGTAAGATTCATATTTAGTCAAAAATACATTCAACAGCATTGCATAGCATTATTGCATCTTCAAACCTTCCCTTCCATTACTGTTGGACAAAGCTAAAATAAAGTACCCAAACCAAACCACTGGACTTCCTGAACTAAAAGCCAACACAAACACCATCAAGCCAACCTGACAAGCCACAACACAGGGGAGAAAACACCCACCACTGACCACAACCTCACAACATGGCGCAGCTTGCAACTGGAGACAGGGCACAGTCAGCATATGGCAATGCAGTTCCACAGCTTGTGGGATCAGGCACAATCAGAAAGGTCCTGGGACAGAACAGGAAACAAGCAAAGACTCTGTTGGCAGAGGAAGCACCAGTTTTCACACATGTCAAAGAGAGTGCTACTCATGAAAATGTGTCAAAGGCTAAACAAGTCAGAGTGGTTATGGCAAACCTGAGAGACAAATGTGAAGCATGCAAACAGAAATTGACAGAGAGGGACACAGAGTGGAGGAATGTTCTGGCAAATTTAGAGGCCCTTTCAAATCAAGGTCTGAAAGAATCCCAAGTACTTCAGAGTGAAGAAGAGCAGAAGTATGCAGAGCACTTGGAGAGCCCAGAAGGACATCTGAATCTGATTCAACAGCTTGAGGATAAAGCAATCAGTTTGAGGATTGGCATTCAGTCACTGGAGGAATACCTACAGAAAATCACTGGAACAGGGACAACATCACTGGCACAACAACAGAACTCAAACTCAGCAACGACAACAGCTGGACAAGGCCAGTCGAATACAACTCAGAGGACTACACCAAGGTTGATGGAAGCCAAGTTGCCAAAGTTGGAGTTGAGAGACTTCAATGGTGACATCATCCAGTGGGATGCTTGGTGGCAGTCATATGAGCAAGTCATACACAAAAGGACAGATATGGCCATCATCACAAAGTTCCAGTATCTGCTGAAATATGTGACTGGGGAGGCATTTGATGCCATCAAAGGAATCAGGGTGGTTGAGCAAAATTATGAATTGGCCATTGAAATTCTGCAAAAGCAATATGGCAAGACAAGAGACATCAAAAGAAGACTGTATGCAAAGCTCCAGCAAGTACCAGAGCCAAAAGGGCACTACAAGAGCTTGCAGAGTTTTCACAGAGAGGTGCAATCACTGGTGTATCAACTCAGATCTCAGAATGAAGATATGAACAATTATGCAACAGTTGAGATGATCAGATCCAAAATCCCAAGTAACATCAGACTTGAAATTGTCAAAATAAAAGGAGAAGATCAAGAATGGTCAGTTGCAAACATTCTTAGCAGTTTGGAGAAGATCATTGAACAGAGGAAAGAGGCTGATACAGACACATCAGACAAACAAGAATCAAACTTCAGCAAGAATTTACATCAGAAAAGAGATCAGAAACCAATAACAACCACCAGTGCATTCTCAGCTTCAGCAACCAACAACAACCCATATTGCATCTTTTGTGAAGGGAGTCACTTCAGTTCAGAGTGCAGAAAATATGCAACAACTCAAAACAGAATGCAGAAATTGATGCAATCAAAAGACAGATGTACCAAGTGCACCAGAAAGGGACATTTCAAAAGAGACTGCAAGACCAACCTCAGATGCTTCTATTGCAAGGTAAAAAACCAACATGCTTCAGCACTTTGTCCAGAAACATTCAGTAATGGAGTAAAGGAACTTAACAAGAGCAGTGGTGGGCACAAATCCACCAACCAAGGCACCAAGCCACAGACAATGACTGCCATGGCAATGGCAGGCAAACCAAGTTCAACAACAGAATTGAACAGATCAAATGCAGTAAACAGGCTACAGCAATCAACAGAACAGACAATAAAGTCAACAATTGATGTAGATGTCACAAATGCAACAGTGAACAAAATGGAAACAGAAACAGGTACATTTCAGTACAGGCCAGTCAGAATGCAAACTGCCAAAGCAATGGCATATAACCCAGAGGATCAGTCAGTACCTTGGCAATGTGCCAAGATTTTCGTGGATTCAGGGGCACAGAGGACATTTGTGTCAAAGGAGTTCATGAAGAAGTTAAAGCTCCAACCCAAAATTGCAGTAACTATTGGGCTGGGCACCTTTGGGACCAAAAAGAAAATGGATGTCAATGCTGAGATTGTGGAGCTGGACTTGCAATTGAAGGATGGCTCCAGGCAGACAATCACAGCAAATGCAATAGAAACACTGGCCACAATTCAACCCCACCAGGACTTGTCACAAGATGATTGGGAATTCATCCATCAGAAGTGGGGCCAACAGGCAGACAAGTTGTTTGCAGAACCAATCAACTCCAATGGAGAACAGTGTCCCTGACATAGTCCTTGGTTTGGATGTGTATTGGGACTTCCTGACCAAACAGGGCACAATCAAATTGCCATCTGGAATGCATGTGGTCAAAAGCAAATTTGGGCTGATGATCAATGGCCAGGATGGTACATCAAACAAAGAAGCTCAGAACAGTGGTGTCTTTACAGTCAGCCAGGTAACTGAGCAGAATTATGAACTGGCTATCAGCAATGGACATTATAGCAGTTCCACTCAAATTTCAAACCCAAGAGTTGAAGAATTCTGGGAATTAGAGACAATTGGAATTAAAGATTGTCCGGTCATCAATGATGATGAAAAGGCAACACAGCAATTTCATGCAACAACTGAATACAAAGACCTCAGATACCATGTGAAATGGCCATACAAGGACTGTATAGAGAAATTGCAAGACAACAAAGCAATGTCATTACAAAGGCACAGAGCACTGACAAACAGATTTTCCAAAGATGAAAAGGGGATGGATTTGCTCCAAAGATACAATCAGGTGATTGAGGATCAGCTCAAGAAAGGCATCATAGAAAAGGTGTTTGGTGAGCCAACAGATGGCAGAAAGATCCATTACCTGGCACACCAACCAGTAGAAACACCAGGCAAAACAACAACAAAGCTAAGAATTGTATATGATGCATCAGCTAGCATAAAAAATCACCTCAGTCTGAATGACTGCTTGCATAGAGGGCCAGTGATTTTGCCAGAGCTTGCTGGGCTTTTGCTGAGATTCAGAGCTGGTAGCATTGGCATCATTGCAGACATTGAAAAGGCATTCCTGCAAGTGGTGTTACAAGAGCCAGACAGAGATTTGACCAGATGGTGGTGGTACAAAGATCCAACAAAACCAGTAATGGAGCAGAATCTTCAATTGTACAGATTTGTCAGGATGCCATTTGGTGTGATTTCAAGCCCATGGTTGCTGGGTGCTGTCATCACACACCACCTACAAGTCCTTGTAGAGGATAGCAGTTTGCCAAAAGCACAATTGCTGGAGGGAATCAGTGATGGGATTTATGTAGACAATTTGATCTTCAGTGTGGATTCAGTGGATCTGGCCAAACAGAAATATGATGTCATCAAAGCAGCATTCAATTTGGCATCAATGAATATGAGGGATTGGACCACAAATAGTACAGAATTGAGAAAGTGCTTCAATGTAGATGACAAGAGTGAAACAAAAGAAGTCACTGTACTTGGAATGCATTGGGACACAGAAACAGACACACTCAATATCAGCAAACCAAAAGGGGCAGACAATCCACTTCCACAGAAGTTGACAAAAAGAGTTCTGGTTCAGTTGATTTCAGCCATCTTTGACCCATTGGGCATGCTGTGCCCAGTGACAGTTACTCTGAAAGCCCTAAGGCAGCAAATTTGGGCAGAAATCAAGTCAAAAGGTCAATTAGAATGGGAAACAGAAGTACCAGACCAATACAATGAAAAGTTTTCAGAAATCAAAGAGTTACAGAAACAAGTCAATCAGATCAAATGGTCAAGGACATTGGAACCCATCAAGCCATCAGAAATGATGGAATTGCATGTGTTTACAGATGCATCAAAACAGGCATATGCAGCATCAGCATACCTCAGACAAGAATTAGAGAATGGTAAATTTGCAATGAAATTGATTTTTGCAAAGTCCAGAGTGGCACCCAAGCAGCAGAAAGGGAAGCCAATCACAATTCCAAGGCTGGAGTTATTGGGCTTAACAATTGGAGCCAGAATGGTCAAATTCCTACTGAAACAACTGAAAAGGTGGAAAATAGCCAAAAGTTTCTTGTGGACAGACAGTATTTGCTGTTTGTGGTGGCTACACTCCAACAAAACAATGGCATGTTTTGTCAAAAACAGGATTTTGGAAATTCAGACCATTCAAACTGAAACAAGTGTGCAGGTCAACAAAATTGACACAGCTGACAACCCAGCTGACATTGCATCCAGAGGATGTGACCTGCAAGAACTTCAGCAAAAGGAGATTTGGTGGGCAGGACCAATGGGTTTTCAAGCAGAGTTGCCACCAGATTTTCAACCAGACAATGAGTCAATGCCACCAGATTTGAAGCCAGAAATTGAACAAGAGTTCATTATGCCAAACTCTTCAATCTGGGTTGGGTTGACTACACAAGAGGAGCCAGAAACAAAGGATTTCCTGGCAGAAACAGAAAACAGTTATCAGATTGACCCAAAAAGGTTCTCAAAATGGGACAAGTTACTCAGGGTAACAATCAGAGTGATGAGATTTGTGGCATATTTGAAAAGCAAGCACCAGAAGAAATCAGCTTGTCAACAAATCACTTTGAACACAAAGGAGACACCATTCATGAAAGATGAATGGCAAGCAGCCACTGAGTACTGGGTCAGAGTAACGCAACACATTCAATTATCAGATCAATTAAAGCTCATCAAGGAGGCACAGAAACAGAATGTGCCATTCCAGAAACACTTTGGCATCACTGCCAAGGAGCTGAAATTTGACAGTGTCAAAAATATTGTCAAAGTGATGACCAGAATTCCTGACATAGATAGCAACCAGGAACTGTATCTTTTGCCACAGAAAGGATGCATCACCAGGTTGATCACTGAACATTACCACAGGAAGGTAATGCATGCTGGTGTAGCACAGACATTGGCAGAGCTCAGGGAGAAATTTTGGATCCACAGGGGTAGAATCATGATACACAATATCATCAAACATTGTGTGGTGTTCAGAAAGGTCACAGGAAGGCCATACAAACAACCTGTGTTTGGAACACTGCCAAAAGAAAGGGTGGAGTTGCACAGGCCATTTCAACATGTAGGCATGGATTACTTTGGCCCATTGTGGTATCAAGTGGCAGATGAGTTGGGACAGAAGGCACACAAGAAGGCATATGTCCTTCTGATCACTTGCTTCAGTACAAGAGCTGCACATTTAGAGCTTGTACCAAATATGACAGCAGCAGAGACACAAATGGCATTCACCAGATTTGAGAGCAGGAGGAATACACCACATAAAGTTTGGTTGGATAATGCACCGCAATTCAAACAATTGGCCAGGAACCTGCCAAATATACAGTGGATTTTTTTCACTCCATTTGCACCATGGCAAGGTGGAGTATATGAGAGAATTGTGGGCATCATCAAACAACTCATGAAGAAAGCCCAGGCAGCAAATTACAACCCATTGTTGAACTGGATGGAACTCAGCACAATGGTTTTAGAAGTGGAAAAGATGTCAAACAGCAGACCACTGACATATGTGGGTGACACAATTGACACACTCCAAGTCCTGAGGCCAATGGATTTTCTGCTGGGGGACCACACAGGATCAGATCCTGTGGAAAAATTAATGTCAGATGATAAAAGCCATCAAAGTGTGGATGCTGATCCAGAATATACACCAGCCAGAAATGAAAAACGGAAAATGAAAGAAATATGGGATGCAATTCAACAGAAAAAGGAGAAATTATGGCATTTATGGCAGAAGCTGTATCTGGATATGCTCAGACAGAGATACAACTTTGGGAAACAAAGTAATATAGATGTAATCACAGAACCCAAAGTTGGTGCAGTGGTACTGATCAAAGAACAGAATTTACCAAGAGGTGCATGGAAGCTTGGAAAAATTCAGAAGTTGAACAGAAGCAAAGATGGATGGATCAGAAGTGCAGAAGTACAATTAAAAAGTGGAAAACACATTGAGAGACCAATTGTACATCTGTGTCCATTAGAAGTTCAAGACTATAATGGACAAGGACAAGAAAAGGATGACAAAGACAAAGACAATCCAATGGACAAGAATCCATCAGACCAGCCATCACAAGCACCAGAAGCCAGAAAGAATCCACACAGAACAGCCAGAAGACAGCAAACATATGCAGATTTCTTCATGGTGGGATTGCAAGTTTTGACCATCATATCAATTGTCATGTCTGGCACAAATGGAACAGGCAATTGGCAGCAACAATATAACAAACAGTTCAACTTGTGCACAAAAGCAAAAAATGGGCATGCCATTGCAATACCAGACAAGATATATTGCAAATTTCCTGTCACAGACAAAGTTAGGAAACAGGAAGTCAATTTGTGGGCACAAAGATTGGAGCCACAAAAAGCAGTAGCATACAGATGCTACATTACCATCACATCATCACAACCAATATGGGATTTTTTGGCAGCAAGGGCATAATTGGAGACATTCATAAATTTGAAAGAGTGGATACCAATGAATGCTGGAATGCAGTCAAAAAACAAAAATGGAAAAGGCAACAAACAATACAACTCAATGATGACTTATGGTCAACCAATCAGACACTTCATGTGGAATACAAGTGGTGCTGCATTGACAAAAAGAATGATGCAATTAATTTTGTCATTGAAAACAGACAAGTGGCATCACTGGATGGGCATAGATTGGTGTCAGATTTACAAGACCTGTCGGCATGCTCTCCACTGGCTGGATATTGTCATGATGTCATGCATGCTGTGACAGTCTGGAATGGAACAAGGTTCAAGCATCAATGTGCCTATGAATTCCAAGGAAGATATGTTGGTAGCATCAGCAGACAGAGTGTTATCATAGAAGAGATTCAGAGTGCATATTCAGTGACACACAAAAATAAATGGCCAGCAGACACAGAATGTGTGCCACAGGATGCATTTTATGTTGATCAGGGTGCAGTGTTTCTGCAATTTACAACAGAGCAGACAGAGTTCACTGTATTCAAACCAGAAACAGACAACAATACAATCAGCCAGATTTTTGAGGCACCAATTGAGGCTGTAGAGTTGGGGAAAATTCAATATGCAGCTCAAAAGATTCTTGAAATGGAAAAAAGAGAATCTGGATTGGTGTGGCAGCAAATGTGCACAATGAAACAGAGTCAATTAGATATGATCAGACAATTCTTCAGGCTGAATCCAACAATGGGCATCAGAGCATTGATGGGCAGAGAAGATGTTCATGCAGAATGGGCAGGAGAAGCTGTAATATTCTGGGAGTGCAAGAAAGTGAAACCTGAAATAGTGCACTTTGCTGGAAATTATGAAGGGACTTGTTACAAATACACCCCAGTGCAAATTGAGCAAGGGGGACAGTTGTACTTCGTTAGTCCAGGCAGCTCAGATCTTCTGCAGCATTCACCAACAGAGGATTGCAGACATGCCACACCCCATTATTTCCAACTGAACAATGGTGAATGGACAACAGCAAATGGACCAGGACATGTCCATGTATCAACTTTGCCAATTGAATTGACATGGAAAGGCAAATGGACAGCCTTCACACTGAATGCATCAAGCATCTTCCACACCAGCTTGGCCAACATCAACTTCAATTTATGGGAAGCAAACTACCACTTTCAAATGCTTCAGCAGCTGGAGCAGATGACAAGGAAACTGACAGACTACACAGCCAGCTGGGCACTGGATCCAGCTGTCATCAAGAATTCTATAGCTGGAGTTGGCACGGGCATTGGAGGATTTTATGAAGGAGTTGGCAAAGAAATTGGTCATATTGTCAAAGGGACATTGGGTGGGAGAAATTCAATGTGCAATGGAATCCTGAAAGGACCAGTGCAGTTCATGCTGAACTTGCTACTCATTGGAGGGGCAATATTTCTCATTGGATATGGACTGTACATGTATGGGACATACAGAGTGAGCAAGGGACTTCCACTGCTTCCAGTCAGAGCATTGGGAACATGTTTCAGAGCAGTCATCAACATGTTTGGAACTTGTTTCACACTGACAACCAATTTGGCAAAGGCAAAACCAAAGCAGGAGCAAACCAAGAAGGCAATTAACCATGACTCCAAGAAGGAACTCAAAACAATAGGACAAACTATACAATACAATGTTGGTAAAGGTGAAGTTACACTGGCTCAGGATGGTCACAATGAACTTGGGCAACCATTGGTGAAATATCAGCAACACTGTGTGATCCTAGGGGAAGACATTCTGTGATCAGTGGGCAGTCAAGCATTGGGTGAATTACTGGTGGCTTCACACATTGTCCTCTGGGGAGTGTTGCCATCTTGGCAAGAAAAGTGATAATATTTTAGGATAGCAGAGTAAAAATACTACTGTTTACACAAGTAGAGTAAGAATTACTACAGTTTGTATAAGTACCATGCATGGTCTATTTACATAAGAAAGTTTTATTTACATAAGAGAGGTCCGCCGACTTGTCGCTGAGCTATGTTTGCATTTTATAGATCAAACATCTGACTTGTCGCTGAGCAGTGTTTGCATGTTTTTAGATGTTTGGCAAACAGTTTTTGTGCTAACTGAGGAGTATAAAAGCAAGCCTCATGTTTAGTAAGATTCATATTTAGTCAAAAATACATTCAACAGCATTGCATAGCATTATTGCATCTTCAAACCTTCCCTTCCATTACTGTTGGACAAAGCTAAAATAAAGTACCCAAACCAAACCACTGGACTTCCTGAACTAAAAGCCAACACAAACACCATCAAGCCAACCTGACAAGCCACAACACAGGGGAGAAAACACCCACCACTGACCACAACCTCACAACAGGTGATGCCCCGGAATCGGCTTGCCGGCAGTCCCCAAAGCTGAATCAGGGTATGACCGGTACTTTGCCCTCTCCATGCTGGCATTGCACTGTGCGCGTTTCCAAACATCCTCGAGCAGGTGCTCCTCAATGATGATCCCCTCCTCACAGCCACTATCGAGTGTGCCTGTGAGCGTGCAGCCCATGAAGTCCACCTTAGCCAGTGGGCGATCACAGTGGGCGTGTCGCACACTTGACGGGTTCATGGTGCAACCCATCTGCTTGTGAGCTGCGTAGCCACTAGGGAACCATGTTTCAAAATCATCGGGCTCGGGCTCGGAATCAGATGGCGGATTAGAAACATTTTTAGTCAATTTAGTAGACGGATTACCACTAGGTTCAGTGTCAGATTCAGGGGCACTATAGATGTGCTCATCCACTTTCAGATTGAGTTTGCCACACTCAATGCACATATTTTTCTGAGCATCGTGCTCAGTCTTGCCGGCCTTACGCAGGAAGTCTCGGGCTCATTCCGCCCGATCCAGTCGATAGGCAGGAGAATCAGGATACGAATAGCATTTTGCCAGCTCATGCGGCATGGGTGCACGATGCATGAAATAGGTGCACCATGGACCCTGATGCGTCATTGGGTCAAATTTTGACTGCCTATCCCAGCCATCATTTCGACTGCCAGATCGACCGGAGGCATTTCTGGATGCAGCCACAGCTGGTGGGTCATTGGACCATGCAGCATTTCCACCGTTCGACAGATTCGGTGCACAATTAGCATTACGCTGCTCATTTTGTTCAGCCCGATAATGCAGATTTTCCTCGCGTGTGATGTCAAGGCGTCCAACAGCATCAGCCAATTCGATCTGACCATCTTGCCATTTCTCGCGCCACGGATACCAAAGAGACATTGGCAACATTCCTCCAATCTCGAGGAACAATTTATCGCCAATCATTTTCTCACGTTGTGAGTCGTCAATCTGCTCACTAATATAGTGGAATGTGCTGCACAATCTGCTGTACAGGGTGGCCACAGAATCAGTAGGTTTAGCCAAAATTCGATACCACTCAGCGACCGAATGCGCCTTGCGGTCCACTTGAAAAACACGAGCCAATTTGTCGAGAACATAAAGCACAGTATTGCGCTTATTCAGGCGAATAGAAATATAGTGCGCCTGTGCGCTTCCCTTCAAACATTGCTGGAAAACATTGGTCCAGAACAAATGTTGGTATGGCGAGGGAACGTTCAGCGCCTGTAGCGCCACATTGTGAAGCCAAAATTTAAAGGGCCCCAATGGCGCGCTTGAATCCCCATTGAATGGTGTCTGCTTGCTAGCGACAGTGGCTACATGGCCACCACTCATGCGATCACTGGATGAAATCTGTGCCAGCGCATCCACAAGCGACGGAAAACCATCGGCCGGTGCCATGACGTATTTGTCAACGTATGCGGCAATTTGGCCGATCAGGCCACCCGGGGCAGACGAAATTGCCTGCAACCGGCTTTCAGTTGAATCCACCGGCAGGTTGGTGGATGACATTGACGGGGTGCTCGATGAAGTTCGATTTGGCACGCCCGATGCAGGACCCAAGTTTGGGCTCGTACTTGGATTAGGCGGCACAATGGGTGCCTGTGTCGCTTGCACAGCCGATAGTTGAGTGACTTGCGCCCCAGACTGCTGGATAGCTGCCAAAAGATCAGCCATGACAGGCATGGGAAGTGCCACCACAGGTGGCTGGGTCACGGGAGCGGAAGGTAGCGCAATGCCGTTATTATCACCCGCAGCAGGTGCCACGTCATCGGGGTCCAGCACCAACTCCAGTGAATCATCGGGATCAGTGAAATATAGATCCATGCAGCGCCATAATTGGCGCACCAATGCCACATTGCTCAAACGCGGTGGATCGCTAATTGTGGGCCATTCGTCGTTATTGTCATCACGATATTGCAGGAGTGTGGTCAGCAACTGCATTAGCTTTTGCAGCTGGCCACGATCGATCCACGCTTCGACGATTGGCTCCAACTCGGGGCGCTTGTATTGCGACATTTTCCCAATTGCAAAGCCGCTAAATCAGCACACACGAAATTTGTGGACAATAGTGCTGGAATGGCCAAATGCAGTAAGGTAGCACCAGGACAATGTGGTGCTATTTTTCCTCAAACTGTGCCCGCACAATTTCAGTGCAAAAATGGCACAGGAGTGACTCAGTGCAAATAGGCACAGGGTCAAATGGTGCAGTGGCGGTAGGCCAATGTTGCACCAATTGCACTAAGCGAAATATTTGCAAAGTGCAATGACGTGTCGCGGCAGAAGCGGCACACCAGTTACGCTGCAGCAATAGGCCGCTACAGTGCCAAAAATGCTGCACTTGCTGCGTCAGCTTCACCAGCGCAAAAACGAAGCGGTAATGGCCGCATGCAGCTGGGCAAGAGCGTCCCTTTGCTTGGCACGGATCACAAATCGAATTTCGATCAGCCCCAGTGGCTGATCGATAGGTGCAGGTGCCTCGCAGGACTGTCGCTGGCCCCAGTGGCACAGTGACACAAAAAAATTTCAATTCCGGTCAACCCCAGTGGTTGATAGAGTCGGAAAACCGGCGCGTAGCGTTGTCGCTACGCCGCTAGCCCCAGTGGCAAAGCGGCACAAAAAAACGATTTCGATCAGCCCCAGTGGCTGATCGAAACGAGCGCTTGGCCGCGCAGCCCCAGTGGCTGATAAGCGGCTGCGGCCCAAAGTCAAGTGCCGCGCAGCACCGAAACGCAGCTGCGAGGCGGATCGTCGCTTGCCCCAGTGGCACAGCGGCGAAAAAGATAATTCCGATCAGCCCCAGTGGCTGATCGGACTGGAAATGTGGCCGCCGGAATCTGGCGGCGCTGCAACACGACGAGGTGCGTGGCGGCGCGTCAAAGTGTGTCGCGACGCGTCGATAAAATGTCGCTGGCCCCAGTGGCTCAGCGACAGCGAAAAAACGTGAATTTTCGGTCAGCCCTAGTGGCTGATCGGAAAGCGAGACGGCCAGGCGATCAGGAGCCTGGGATCGAAAAATCTGGGAGCGAAATTAATCGCTCCCAGTACAGTCACCATGTTATGGCCGCTTAATTGCGGTCATAAATATTTAAATTTAAGTTTTTGATTTTTACGGAGCCAAGGCCAACTGGGTCCAGATCGGCGCTTTATTCAGCGATATCGATCCATAGCCATAGGATATAAGTTGGGGGGCGAAAATCAAATAGAATAGTTTTTAGGGAAATTAGCGAGTCAAAATCACGTAAACATTGACTGCCAGCCGATGGAAAAAGTTGGCTGGCGATGGAAAGAAAAAACGGGGAGGCCTACCAAAACGTGCCTCAACAGATGCATGAAAAGCGCACACATGAATACAAAAGGCCCTTGTGCGCGGGCACTTATTTCGGTCACACGCAATGTCGCAACACTACCGCGGCGCGTGCGACGCATAGGTGAGGGGGGCAAGAAACCTGTAATTCAAACCTACAGTAGGAAATGAATAATAAGTTACCTAAAATAAATGGCGCCTAACGCGGGCATAACAGAAGGTCCATATATATATTGAGTTTGGTCTCATTTATTACAAGGTTTGGGTATGTTTTGACCTATTCTTTAACATGATCCTTCACGAAATTTTCTGACAAAATAATTTAAAGGAAACCTTGAATAAGCCCCCCACGTCTCAAAATTTGCTGGCGTAGTATTTCGCGGTTTTGCTTTTGCTGAGGTGTATTTCGTGGAAATACGGTATTTATAGGTATATTGTCAAGGCTGAATTGTCGTTTCACCTTTTATTTGTCATTTTCCTGTAAGTACATCAAGTTTTCCTACACTTGATGACTGTAGGGATTTCATTAAATCACATGATCATTTCATACCGGAATAAATACATGTGTCTGTTACTTACTTCTAAAATATATCGGACTGCACTCTACACAATTAATATTTCATCTTTGCATAGTTGGTCAAACGTATTTACGTTTACTCGAAAAATACTTTACTGGAGTACTTAGTAAATACGTTTACGTTTCTTACACGTACGCACGTTACACGTACTTTTTGAACGTACGCGTGTACAGGAAACGTAATTCTGAAAAATAATTGGGGTGAATACCTAACAATCACAAAAACAGCTTAAAAATGACGTTTTCCAGGGTAATACGTTGAAAAATACTCGATTTTATATTTTCCCTGAGTAAAGATACTGGTAATTACGTTTATTCGCCGTTCATGTAGTGCAAAAGTAAAAAAAATGACTTGATATTTTATGTACACAGAATAAAATAAATAAAATAGTGAATGAAAATCAAATACCGTATTTCCTTGAAATACCCCCTCAAAATACCCCCGTCTCTAAATACCGTATTACCTCGAATTAACCCCCCCCCCTTGAATTAACCCCCCCTCGAATTACCCCCCCCCCCTCAAAATGGGCTGGGGAAATAATAAACCCCCCCTCGAAATACCCCACCCCCCCCAAATACAGTGTAAACAGCATGTACACAACAAATACCACAATGTGTGAACTGTATTATGCAGCACACACGTTAAAACCAGAGTTGTTAAAATACCGGTATTTTTGGTAAGTGTAAGCGTAAATACACTTTCCAAATTTTGAGTATGGATACCAAAAGTGTAAGGTATTTTAAAAATACCTGGGCAAGTGTAAAAAAAGTGTAAGTGTAAAAAAAATTTTCAGAAAGTGCTCTCAGTGTTGAGCATTAGAAAAAACCACCGTTTTCACCTATAGATCAATTTATTGGTCATTTTCATGTATTATTTCAGAATTTATGTATGAAACATTTCAGACTGTAACTGCAAACATTTCAGACAGCAAATGTCACTGCAAAAGCCAGTTGAATTTGTGTCCAGCTGGTGAATTTCCATTGATCTTGTCCTTGTTACAAAAGTATGATAAAACTGTAGAATACCATGAGTACTGATCAAAGGTTGGAGATCAAAGGCTAGTTTGTACATTTGCCATATTTTCTACATTCAATGCATAAAGCCGGAATTACAGCTCAGTGGCATTTGACGTGAAATGATGACGTCGTAAAATTGATTACATCAAAATAGACAAAGGTACAGCATTGAAATTTCAGAATTAGATAGTTCTAGTAATTGTGTGTAATGTCCCAAAAAAATTTTTTATCAAATAATCATTATTTAAGCAGTTATTAATTTAACGTCAAAATTTTTTGGTGATGTAAAATGTTTGACATGAAATGTTGACGTAAAATGTGTAACCTTTGACATAAAATTAATAACTTATTAAATAATAATTATTTTCTTAATTTTTTAGGACACTACACACAATTACTAGAACTATCAAATTCTGAAATTTCAACGCTGTACCTATGTCTATTTTGATGTAATCAATTTTACGACGTCATCATTTCATGTCAAACGCCGCTGAGCTGTAATTCCGGTTTAACTGCATGTGTGCACTGTGCAGTTATTTTTTGTACATGACCCTATTTTATGCTTTCTCAAAAGCATAAAACAGGGCCATCTGAAAGAAAAAAATACACTTTCTGTACCCAGGTATTTTGCTCAGGAAAGTGTAAAAAAAGTGTATGGGTATTTTATGAAAGTGTAATTGTAAGTGTGAATGTATATACCCATTTACCCGGGTATTTCGGGTAAGTGTAGATACACTTTCACAACTCTGGTTAAAACTGATGACTGAGTGACGTTAGGGAAAGGTTTATGTGTATATACACTTGTATATGCCTATAAACACTCATACGTCTCTGACAATGTTGTATTTTTTATGTCTGAGTATGGCAAATTTCCTAAAATTTCTGGCGAAATAATAGACCCCCCTCGAATAAACCCCCCCTCGAATTAACCCCCCTCAAAATTTGCTGGCGAAATAATAAACTCCCATGGGGGTATTTCGAGGTAATACGGTTCCCCCCCTCAAAATGGCCACTATGAATTTATTAGCCCTCTCTCGAAATACCCCCCAAATTGAGTGTAAAGGAAACTTTAATGACAATAGATGCGGTTGGTGATCCGTGCAATGCAAAACACACGTTAGAAAACAATTACTTGTTACGTTAGAACAGGGTTTATAAGTCTATATAAGTCTATAGATGGCAGTTATTGTTGCATTTTTCTACGTCTGCGTACGTTACAAACGACAAATAAGTACTGGAAGTTCTATAAGTTTCTGGCGGAATAATAAGCGGCCTCCCCTCGAAATGCCCCCTCGTTTAACCCCCCTCAATATTCTCACTCCGAAACAATCACCCCCGGGGGGGGGGGGTATTTCGCGGAAATACGGTACTTTACGTTTACTCTCAAATAAGTACTTTTCACGACTCTGCATCTTTGTCACATGAAAATTTGTACCCTATATTCACTTGAATATAAGGATAATGACGTAAATGGGCTAGCAATTTTGAATGGTAAATGATATTTAGATCATTCTAGGAGGTTTTTTAATACATACGAGCATTTTTGAAAAGCATAATCACCAATACACCTTCTCATATTCTGAGTATTTGAGCAGCAGTAACTATGGTAAGTAAAGAGCCGGCAGAAAATAATGGGATTTTTTTAATAACTTTCCAGGTGTTTTTTCTCCGTCATGGAATAAATTTGTGGCTGGCCACCCGCATCAAATTGTTGCCCGAACATTTCTCTACAAGAACCCCTGGGGGGACCCCTGTAGCTGCTTTGACGCCGCCGTAGGGGCGCCTCCTGTAAAAAAATTCAAATTCTGGCCAGCCTAAAATAATGGGATTTTTTGTGCACTTTTTTGCACTCTTTACACAACGCGTGTAAAGAGTGCAAAAAAAGTGCACAAAAAATCCCATTATTATAGGCCGGCTGGAATTTGAAATTTTTTACGTGAGGCGCCCCTGCGGCGGCGTAAAAGCAGCTACAGGGGTCCCCCCAGGGGTTCTCGTAGAGAAATGTTCAGGCTACAATTTGATGCGGGTAGCCAGCCACAAATTTATTCAATGACGGAGAAAAAACACCTGGAAATTTTTTTAAAAATCCCATTATTTTATGCCGGCTCTTTACCGTATTTCCCCGTTTATAACACCCGGGGGTTATACAAAATCGGAGCGATTTTCAGCGATCTTTTTAAAAACTTGTATAACACCCGGGTGTTAGATCAAGGGGGTGTTATACATGGGAATTTCTTTTTAATAGTAAAAAACATAATACGCGATAAAAATAGCAGCTTATTAACATTGTATTCATGACTCTTTATATCAAGTTGGTAACAATAGCACAAAATTTACAGTTTATCTATGAGTTATTGTAATAAGTGGTGGAAAAGCGCGAAAAGAATATTGCCAAACGTGCGTGCCATGGAATTACAATGAGTGGCGCCACACACAATATTTGAATTTGTTCCATTCGAGACAAGCCAATTCAATGTTTTTGAAACATAGCATAGCACCCCCGGGGTGCTATAAAATTGTGTAACACCCCGGGTGTTATGCATGGGGGGGTGCTATAAACGGAGAAATACGGTAGGTAGTATGTATGTTCAATTGCATGCTTGCGCGCAAAAAATAGCAAAATACCTGGTTTATGAAAAAGTTTTTTTTAATAAGTTTTAGTAAGTTTTTATTTTAACGACAACAACATTGAAACAAACCACTGGCTATCACAGGTATTTAAATGTTAAAATTATAGAAGTGCACTCACTATTTATAGTATCACTATTTCAAAGTAAACGTACAAGAGTATGGTGGGTACCGTTATTTTTCAGGAGGAAACGTAAATGTATTTACGCAGTACTTGAGTATACGTATTTATCGAGTGATTCTAGATACGTTTTAACGATGGGTATTTCGAAGGGGTTTAATCATTAGGGTATTTCGAGGAAAAGTAGTTTTCAATAGACTCGGCGGACATCACATTTATTATGGAAACCTACCATAGCGCATCTGAATAATGAACAAAATTACACAGTTTTTTCATCAAAATACTTCGTTTTTACTATGGAATAATTAATTACGAAATTTATCGCAAGATTTTATCAACTTATGGTAGGATTCTGAGACTCGGTATACCTTATTTAAAGTCTGTCGCATTTTGGGCAATAAATAGGTAAATTTATTTTTAAAAGTTTTCTGAATTGAACATTTAGAAATGATTTCCATCACAAATATAAAGCTTAATGTATTTATCACCTCGTCAATTTTTTCTTTCTATTTTCCTACTGAATTTCCCATCGTTTAGTGCCGTTAATGAGCTGCTTAAAGCCGGAATTAGAGCTCGAGCATGTAACGTGAAATGATGACGTGGAATGTTTGACGCGAAAAGTTTTGACGTAAAAAGATTTTTGAATTACAGCTATCTGACGTAGAAAGATCCGACGACATGGTGACGTGGAAAGATCCGACGACATCTTGACGTGAAAAGATTTGATGATATGTTGATGTAAAAAGATTCAACAATGGGAACACACACTGAAACCAAACATTTCCAACAAACCGACGACACTAAACATTTTCAACTACCCAATCTGAACTGGAAAATTGCTGTTCGAACAGTTTTTCAAACTGTTCAAACAGTTCGAACTGTTCAGCATTTTATGGCCCAGACTAGTGATGGAAAAGCGCCATGCCGCTGGCGCCTGGTGCTAGTGCCAAAGCAAAAAGCGCCATGGCGCTTTTGGTGCTTGGCGCTATATTGCTCTGGCGCCATTGGTGCTTGTCGGGGTTAGGATAAGCGCGATGGCCATTTTGGCGCTTGGCGCTATCTTTGTGTGGCGCCAGGAACAAAACGCGTGCGGCGCTGGCGCTTGGCGCCATATTTCTCTGGCACCATTAGTGCTTGGCGCTGGGGTTTGAAAAAGTGCCATGGCGCTTTTGGCGCTTGGCGCCAATGTCCAGGCACTTTTTGCATCACTAGCCTAGACGTTCAGCAGGAGTCAGTGCACCAGCCTCGGTGTCCAGAAGTAATTGTCAGGTAGTTTCATAGTGTCTGCACATTCTTTACTGGAATATTTACATGAAATCTCTACAGATTTTTATGGTTGAGTTACATGGAACATTTTTCATCAAACATTTTACGTCAAACATTTTACGTCACTGAAAAATGTCATTTTTGCATTTGACGTAAAATGTTTGACGTAAAATGTTTGATGAAAAATGTTCCATGTAAAATGTTCGATGACTTTGATCAGTCCTTTCTGGGCCGATTTGGATCGTGCAACACTTAAAATGATCAGGGCAATCATAAGATTCAATTTTTGTGGTCGGATTAGTGATGTCTTTATTCCGTATGCCAATCTGACCCAGTTTTTAACATGAAGAATAGTCATAATAATAATTTTTCAAGACGTTTTTTTTGAACATTCTATCATACACTATAGATGAAAAGAAGTAATCTGGCCAGAAAATTATTACAATATCGTGTTCCAGTCAAAAGTTGGCGCACCAGAAGCAGCATGCCAGGTGCCATGGGCGCCACGGGAAAATGGCGCAAGCGCCAAGGGCGCCATGGCGCCATCTGAAAGAAGAGCGCCAGGCATCAATGGCGCCACAGGAAAAAGGTGCCAAGCGCCAATGGTGCCATGGCGTGGCGCCCCTTAGCGCCCTCAAATGGTGCCAGCGGCGTGGCGCCATTCCATCACTATATGATAGCATGTTCAAAAAAATTATTTTTTTCATGTCTAAAAACCGGGACAAATCGGCATACAGAATTTAGACATCACTACTACAACCACAAAAATTGAATCTGCAGGCTGTCCTGATCATTTTAAGTGTTGAACAATCCAAATCGGCCTAGAAATGCATTAGGCCTGAGTTATTAAGCTTCAAAGTCAATGTGCAGATTGGCTATTCAAAATTACCACCCTTTTATAGACCCCCATTATCTCGGGACTGGGGGATTATTTGAACAAACCAAGACAATTCGTTATAGACCAGACCCCAAACCCCAACATACTTGAATGACATCAAAATCGACCAATGTACACCAGAATGGGATGCAGGAATGTGCATTTCTATGAAATAACACAAAAACATATGTGCACTAATTAGTTTACATGAAAGTTACATGAAAAGTTACAAATAAATACAAAAGAAATAATATACACACTTAAAAATCACGTTTACCATTCATTTCACTCAAAAATGTATATTACACATTCATTTCACGTCACACATAAAATTGTAATTACAGCTTGACGTGAAATGTTTTTGACATAAAATGTTAATCAGTAAACATCTTTTCACGTCAACACTCTGACGTGAAAAGATTTGACGACTTACATTTCACGTCAACATTTCATGTGACGTGAAATGTTGCTGATGTGAAAAGTTGCTGACGTGAAATGTTTGACGGGAAATGATGACGTGAAAAGATGCAATTTTGACGTACAATTAATAACACATTAATTACTCAATATTTTTCAAATCTTTTTTGGGACATTATAAACAATTACCAGGACAATCTTATTCTGAAATTACAAGACCGTATCTTTGTCCGTTCTCATGTAATTTATTTTTCGACATCTTTCCACGTCATCATTTCACGTCGAATCGACGCTGAGCTCTAATTCCCGCTTAACTGTTACGCTCAACAGAACTGTCATGGAAATTTCATGACTGAGTGAAATTAGAGCATGCACAAATTAGTTAATTAATGGAGTCCTAATTACGGTTGCATGTTCGCTGATCGGAGCACATGCGCTGCACATTTCACACGCATCCTGACATTCCACAGGGGTGAGGCGTCAGAACTGAACGAGAGTATAGCGAGATTTAAGCTACCCGAGATTTAACCCATCGACTGTAAAGCCAAAGTACCTCGCTAGGTAAGCCAAAGTATGGTGACATTTAAGCCACAATTAACGTGAAAAAGTGTGTCATCATTTATGCCATTGTGCCTCATTATTTGACCCAATGTGTCCACTCGTAAGCCGCAGTACAGGTAAATACATAACATGTATACATATAAGATGGATGTATAGACATTACATGTGGCGGTAAGATCAGTCGTTTTTGGCTAATGCACTTGGACATCTGTGGTCAATATCTGGTGGGCTCGAGTAAGTGGATCATGGATACTTTCGGTCCTAATAAAGCGAAATGGACAACAGACATAAAGAGTGTTTCATGCATGAGAGTATCAAATGGAGAGAAAAAGCTGTTCATTTCTATCCACATTATTTTCCATTGCATATGTTTCTTATGCATTTTTCAAGGGGGGGTTATAAAATTGATTTGATTTGAAAGTGGGTGCAATATGTTTAAAATGAAATTTGTGAGTTACCTGGATAAATATATCTATTTCCCTTGTTCATCCCACATTACAAGTATCATTGGTCACCATGTAAACACATATTTACGTTGGTTCCGCACCAGCACATCAGTACTATGTATTTGCTGGCATTCAAAAAATACACAAATATGAACTAAATACATGTGTACACACGGCTTAAATAATGACACAAAATTTGTACTATGTACTCATGGCTTAAATAATGACACAGTGGGGTTTAATAATGACACACTTTGGGTGACGAGTAGTGATGTTAAAGGCACCGGGAAAAATGGCACCGCACCGCACCGGCACCTTTGCCAACGCATGAAAAGGGCACCTGGCACCCTGGGGCACCGGCCAGAAAATGGCACCGCACCGCACCGGCACCGGTGCCTTTTGGAAAAAATGGCACCGGCACCGAAGGGCACCGGCGGGTTGCCGGTGCTAGCACCGAAAGGCACCGCACCGGGCTGGATTTTCTGAAGTAAATATCGGGCAGTTTCTCAGTGCTCTCACATTTGGAAGTGCATATTTCCATGAATTTTCGACCGATTTTGATGGTTGAGCACTTAAAATGATCAGAATGATGTGGCAATCACTTTTATGACGCAATTACAATGATTACAAATGAAAGATAAAATATTTAATTCATTACAATGTCCATAGCCACTATTGTCTACTGATCTGAGTCGTTGCTGTACAGAGAATGGAACTATCTCTGTCATATACTGACAACAAATTTTGAACAAAAAAGTAAGATAAATATACAATATAAAAATGATTTAAAATTCAACAAAATTTTAGATTCGCTCATCAGATAACGTATTGGGTATAATGGATTTCACAGTAGGTATTTTTATTTGATAGGGAGGTTTACAAAATAGGCAAAAACGGTTGGGTAAATATATCGCTGTTTTTTAAATATGAATAAGCACATACTATGGACAAAATTGCACAGCACATGAAGCCTTGGCCGGTGCCTTTCCCGGTGCCTTTTACTTTGCCCTGGTGCTAGCACCTTTGGCACCGGCAAAAAAATGGCACCGCACCGCACCGGCACCGGTGCTATTCTGAAAAAAATGGCACCGGCACCAGCATGGCACCCCTGAAGATTGCAATGGCACCGCACCAGCACCGGTGCTGGTGCCCTTCGGTGCCCAGCACCGGGGCACCGGTGCCCCGGTGCCTTTACATCACTAGTGACGAGTCGAATGATTGGCTGCGGCTTACGAGACGAGGTACTTTGGGTTAAATCTTGATGCACTTTGGCTTACGAGACGATGGGTTACGAGTCGCTGTGGTTAAATAATGGGTTTCCCTCGAACTGAACTAAGCTGCTACATCTTTAGGAGTAATTTTATATTTATATATCTTAATCATCAGGAAACAAGCGGCCCCATGGCTTTTTATGTCATTTTTTCGAGAATCTAAACCCATTATGCCTACACACACTGGTTTTCAATTGAAAAATGTGAAATGTTTTTGTAAACTTGATTGAAAACTCATGGAAATTGGCAACATGTCACCTCCAAGTTCTTTACAGTCATAAACAGACAATGTTATGATGCAACGTTCTTACACTGAAAACTTCTAAATGAAAATACTTTTTTCTCAATATACCACAGTCCGGGAAAAAAAACTTAAAAAATAAAGATGGCGGCCTAAGCCCCGCCTATTTTCACCGTTTTAGTAAAATCTGTGAAGTATTTTGAGAACTGTTCAAGTGAGTTTTCTACAATTTCCATTTTTGAGTTAAAAACTAGTTTGCACACACAGTATGCCTGAAAATTGTCAAACACGGCTTACTGTTTTTGTGGAAAACTGATAGTATTTAGATGTGTTAGGCAAAAAATTCCCATCGTCAACTGGTTAGCGTAGCCACATTGGCCCTACACACACTAGTTTTCATTGTGACTTGGGTGATAACTGAAATGGCGACATAACGACATTCAGCCTACTCTCATTGTATGCTATATGTGTTCTAGTCAACAAATTTTTAGATTTAAACTTTCATTAATCAAAATGGAAATTAAATTTAATCATTCCACCGTGATGATTAATTTGCATCCGAAAAAATTTCAGTTTTGACCGAAGTCATGGTGAAAACTAGTGTGCGTAGCCACAATCAGCCATTTCAGGCACACGCAGCCGTGACGCGGTCGCTGATGCGCCACTAGCCTTGAATGGAGGCCCTTAACGCACGGCCAGTAGCACCATGCATGGATCTGGGGCCGGTGGCCGCGCGGCAACTGCGCAAGGCGCACTTCAGCGACGCGGCCGTGGCGCTGCAGTCGCGGCTGGTGTACTGGCTCAATGCGGTCGTGCTGCCGCTGATCGTTGTCTTCGGCCTCGGCGGCTACCTGCTGTTGCTGTGGACGCTCAGGTGGGCGCTGGTTGACACGCTCGCGAGGGGTAGTCCCAGACACTGTCAAGTGTAAAATGTCAATCGAAACGAAAAAAATGATTACTGAACTTTGCATGACAATTGACACTTTGCATGACATTTGACACTTTACAGGGTCTGAGATTGGCACCTGGGCTGACTGCTGCGAAGGTGGGATCAACCAAATGCGTCCTTAGTAATCGCCGGGTAGAATATCTAAGTACCTATATTATGGCTAATGTGAGTGCGGCGCCATCGGAATACGGGCACACCGCACTTCAAATTTAAAATCGAGAAGAATCCGTGCGGTAACGTGGCAAGTTATACGCGACAGACCGCACACTTTACACACACTGATTTATGTCTCACATGAGAAGCGTGCCAGCAAAGCTAACGCATTACTAACTATCGTAAAGTAAGGACAATATGTGTCTATTGTTAAACCACGCCCCGAAGGTTTTATGTTAGGTACCTACTCACAATTACACAAGCATGAGTGTCCCATCAAACTGTATTTAAAAGGGTCTTGTTGGTGCACCTGTTCAACCATAACGCGAGTTCTGTCTGCGCACGTATCCGAGAGGCAAGATGATCACTTCACCGAAACTGGGCTCGCAGGCGGCGGACGCAGAACCGCCGCATGTGGTGGCACATCGTGGCCACGTGCGTCTGGGACTGCGCGCTGATGATCCTGGCCGTGGTCGTCCATTCCATGACTTTCTGGCTCAATGAACGCCGCCGCAACCACGGGTCCATGGTCTACCTCATTTATTTCGTGTACCCTTTGGGTTAGTAGGGGAATTTACCTAGATTCGATGATTTCATGGTGTGGTATACTCGGCGGACTGCAAAGTATGCACCCAAAATTACTTATGCCTTAGTCGATAACGCGCGAGCAGGATACTTATGTAATGTGCCTACACACACTAGTTTTCACCGTGACTTCGTGAGAACTGAAATTTTTTCAAATGCAAATTAATGAACACGGTTGAATGATTTTATTAATTTTGAATTTGAATTTAAATCAATGAAAGTTAAAATTTAAAAATTTGAAGAAAAAAAACACATAAAGCATACAAAAAGAGTGGGCTGGATGTCGCCATGTCACCATTTCAGTTTTCACATCCGTCACGGTGAAAACTAGTGTGTGTAGGGCCAATGCACTTTCACAAAAATTTAAAAAGAAAAAGGCCGAGTCACTTAAAAGCGGTGAATGTTTTTTCCTGAAACGTTTTTTATTTTTGTTGGAACAATTTTGCTTTTATTAACGATGACGTCATGATGGAGTGTTTCCTTCAGAAAAATGCATAGCATGCGGTCCGCCGAGTATACCTAGATTCATTTCACTTCATTCGTTTCAATGGTATTTTACCTAAATACCATATTTCCTCGAAATACCCCTCGAATAAGCCCCCCTCGAAATACCCCCTCAAAATTTCCATACTGTAAAAATAAACCCCCTGGGTTTATTTCGAGGAATTACGGTAGATTCATTTTGCAGCGAATGCAGCGGTGACCGCGACTCAGTGGCATCTGGTCGTGCTGTCGGCGGAACGGTCGGTTACGATTTGGACAGTCGCCGCTTTTGTCGATTTTCCATTGGCGGCCAGCGCACTAGTTGACAAGTCGCGTACTGCGTTCGGTTGCGTACTAAAAATTCGGATTTTGGTGCTGGCGCCAAATCAAAGGCGCTGGCGTTATGGCAGTGTTGGCGCTTGGTGCCATTTTGCTGTGGCACTTTGTTTGCTTTGGCGCCAGCACTAAACTCCAAATTTTTAGCGCGCAACTACATAGGTAGGTATCCACTATGGGCGATGGACATTCAACAAAACTCTTTCAGCTACTGGATGGTGTCGCGACCGCTGTCTTCGCGGCGCGCCAATGCGATCGCACCGATGAGCGTGATAGCTTTTTTGATCGCCGCACTCGCGCTCATCATCAACGTGCCCACCTACCTGCTGCAGTACGGCATCAAGCCGTGCACCTACGTCGACTCGACGCAGCCAGACGATGCGCGTATCCTCACTGTGGAGTTGTATGGCAGGCTAGCTATTAGGAAGGATTATTGGAGTGATTTGAGTGGGTTCTTTTTTTATTGGCGCTGTGTAAAATGGCGCCACGGCAAACTGGCGCCAAGCACCAAGAGCGCCATGGCGCTTTTTTCTTTGGTGTTAGCAAAACCGTTTATAATACATCACTATACCTGCAGAAAAACCCCCCTCGCAGTTATGTTCATAATTCCGGATCTATTGTTCCGGTGCCCCGTCCCGTTTCTAGTAATCGCGTGCGTTACCGCGCGCACGGTGTGGTACATTCGCTATGGACATTGCAATCGCGTCAGGCGGGAATACTCGGTGGTGGTCATGTTGGCTGTTAGTGGACAAATTAATAATGTCGCATTTTTCCATAATCGCAGCTATTCATAAGACCCATCGTTCGCTAACGCAGGTGTTCAACGTGAAATATCTGTGCTGTAATTTGCTAGCCGTGTTGATCTCGGTGTCCGAGACGTTTTTCGCCAGACGTATCCAAGACTCGGATGCGTATTGGTCCTGGTGAGTGGCAGGGGAGCGGAAAAAGTCACATGCGACTAGTGATGGAAAAAGCGCGAGGACTTTGGTGCCAAGCGCCAATGGCACCAGTCCAAAATGGCGCCAAGCGCCAAAAGGGCGATTACACTCTTTGCTTTGGCGCCAGCGCCAGGCAACAATAGCGCCAAAAAAGCGCCATGACTCTTTTTATGGGTGTTGCACCAAGCGCCAATGGCGCCAAAGCAATCTAACGCCAAGCGCCATGGTGGCTTTTCCTTTGGCGCCCGCGCCAAGGCGCTTTACCATCA
The DNA here is from genome assembly GCA_964036195.1 of Sphaerolaimus hirsutus. Taxonomy (NCBI): domain Eukaryota; kingdom Metazoa; phylum Nematoda; class Chromadorea; order Monhysterida; family Sphaerolaimidae; genus Sphaerolaimus; species Sphaerolaimus hirsutus. Next base: position 10,639,684 of record OZ038454.1, on the reverse strand, counting down.
CTACATGCGAGTTTAAAACTTACAAAAAAGTTTCTGTAGGTTCTTCACGTCGACGTACTTCGTCGAGGCGAGCAACACCCTCCTGGTAGTGCACAGCGCCACCAACTGGCCGCTGTTCATCGCGTGGCGACGGCGCGACCACATTTCCTCCAAGGGCATAGACGCGCTGCGCGGCGAGAAACTGCTGACGCGTGCGGACGCGCGCATTTTGGCTCACTGCTGGCGTCTGGCGACGCCCCAAACATTTGGGAGAGATTTGCTGGTTTGTGCCACGAGTGGGCGGAGTTCAATTCACAGCGTACTTCTTTGTATCTTAGCACTTAGTAGCATAACTACATAGTTGTTAAAACGTATTTACGTTCACTCTAAAAACACGTATAATCGAGTACTGAGTAAATACGCTTATGTTTCCGAAATACCGAAAAAAATACCTGTAGTCGCGGTTTTGAAAGTACACGAGCACAGAAAACGTATTTCTGATAGGTTTGTGTATAGGTAAGCTTTTTCAAAGGGTAAAAATGGAGAAAAACAGTGAAGAATAAGGGAAAAAGACAAAAATGTGTTGATAAGCACATAAATTATATTGTAAAAAAGCTGAAATAGGCAAAAAGCACATGAACTAGCACATGAACTGTATTTGAAAGTGAGAAGATACAAAATGTAGTGATTTAAAGTGAAAATTTGGGTCAAAAATCCCCTCTTACATTTTTTTAGGGAGAAAAGTATTTTACTCACGTTTACTCATGAGTAAAAGTAAAAACTTTACTTTACTTAGTCAGGGGTGAATTAAAAAAATACGTTGCGTTTAGGTTAACTTTGAATTAAGTTCAGTACTTTAAAACAATTATTCTAATAGCATACGCAGGTGTGTATATGCGTGCACAACGCTGAGCTGGGCCGACGCCTGTATGGCAGCAGCGACGGCAACGTACTAATTCGCAACCAGCACTTGCACATAAATGGCAGGAGAATTACACAGTTTTTAGGTGAGCATTTTCGGGGGCAGCACCGGATCTTGTAAAGTGTCATGTCACGTGTCAAATGTCACACAAATTTGTCAAATGTCATGCAAAATGTAATTTATATCGTGAAGTGTTGCGCAGATAACTTAATCCAGCGATTGCTAGTCGACAGGCGGGTGAACATGCGCGACGTGCGCACTCAGTTGCGTCTCATCGGCACCATCCACTACCACCAGGGTGTCATTCTCAACGTGGACGATTGGAAACTGTGGAAAAGGTACTTTACACTTTAAAGCGTAAATAATGTTAGCATCAAATTCTTTTTGTCTCTATAATGCAGTTTCCTCGCCGAGAGACTGATTCAAGGCAGCCGCAGTGTGGGAACCAGCGGACACTCGGCTTCGATATTCACTCATAGTGGGTTGGACCCATCAGCGAGTAGTTCAATCGCCAGTTCAATCCACACTATCGCTTCTGGCGATGGCGAGTGGCCACGGCCAGATTTCTCCCAGGTGCCGGTCCCAGACCCTACAAAAGAACCTGTAAAGTTTCAAAGGGTCTATAAAATGCCAGGTGTCATGTAAAATACCCAGTAAAATATAAGGTGTCATGTAAAAGACCCTGTAAAACGTCATGTGTCATGTAAATCACCCTGTAAACTGTCATGTGTATCCATATAATATTGTATAGTATCGAAGTCTTATGTTTTTGTATCCAAATCTTATGTCCAAAAGTAAGATTTAGATACAAATACATAAAATTAGGATACGAAACCATAAGATACACGCGACACTTTACAGGATCTTTTACATGACATTTGACACCTTACAGGGTCTTACCTATACATGACACATGACATTTTACAGGGTCTTTTACACTTTACAGGGTCTTTTACAAGGTATGGGACTGCCCCCAGATTTCTAAGGGCAAGCAGAAGAAGTCCGCGCCGGCGGCGCCAAGTGCCGCCATTCGTCAAAAGTTTTCGTCACACGGCCCATTCGTCACAAGACCCAAGCTGTCAGCCGACTGCGACCCCTACACGGTCATCGCCAATCGATTTTCCTCGTTTATTGTGTTCGAGATCAAGTCTGGATTCATATGTTCTTCGGTCAGTTTTGTTGCGATTTAATGGCCCAAAACGTCGCTGGCCCCGGAGGCGGGCTCAGTTCCGCACACTGTAAAGTGTAAATGTTAGGAAAAATTTCAGACCAAATTATATTTTGAAAAACGGTTGAAAAAGTTTGTGTCTTATCTTTCCGTTGAAGTTGGTTCTAAAAATTTCATCGGATGTGGCACTTAAAAGCTGTTCTTGGTGGAAATATATTTTCCCAACCCAATCAGTAGCAGGTATGACAAGCATGTATCTTTTAGTATCAATATTTGAGTTCTAATGGGACTTACCATACTACACTCACAGGTAGCAGCGTCTGAACACCCGGCGCCGCGTCGAGTCCTTTCAGCGAGGATGGCTTCTCTGGCGGTGCCACCGAACGGCATGCCGCGCAGGTGGTACGTCAAGTGGCTCAATGGCCGCCGCATGTCGAGCAGGTGCCAGCCCCAGACCATGTAAAATGCCCTGTAAAATGTCAAATGTCGTGCAATATGTTAAAAGTAACGTAAAATGCCCGGAAAAATGGCAAACGTACGTTTGCCATTATTCCGTTAATTTTCCATGACTTTTGACACTTTGCATGACATTTAACAATTTACAGTGCATTTTACATGGTCTGGGACAGCCCCCAGGCGCCATCGCTCTTCCTTCCGTCCGCCCGCCGGCGCGGTGAACCCTGCGCCCGTTCTCAGCAACACCCATACGTTTGTTATACACTCCAGTGACTTTACACCATACACGCGTGGTTCACGCTGGAAACGTGCCAACGATATTCAACAGGGGTCTAGTAGGGGGTTGGTCAAACGCTCCAGTATCTATCTGTCATGGCGACTGTTCAGCTAGATGATATCTATCGCCAGGCAATTTTTTGGCTACCATCCCCTGAACTCCCCCAACCGAAAAAAATCGATCAGCTATCTGAAACAATTTTAGAGAAAATTTACCGCAACTTTCGCTCAAAATCACTAATCACAATTCACCCATTTTCACGATAAAAAAATCACTAGTTCACGTGCCCCGTCATTGCCTAACACCCCGCTCAAAATCTTCTGACGAATAAAAAACTTCCAGTCCCCTGGGGTCTTATTCGAGGATACACGGTATTCCAGCCAGGCCCCCGCCCGGGTTTGACTTGGTCAGCACTTTACGGTAGTGGTCGTCTATGTAAATATGTACTGCAACACAAGCGTTATCTTCCGCATTCACTCGTAGCGCACGCGCGGCCGCGGGCACAACCAGTCTGGTGCCAGTACCCGACCCTGTAAAATGCCCTGTAAAATGTCAAATGTCACGCAAAGTGTCAAAAGTCATGTAAAATGGCAAACGTACGTTTGCCATTTTCCATGACTTTTGACACTTTGCGTGACATTTGACATTTTACAGGGCATTTCGCAGGGTCCGGAACTGCCCCCTGGACGTGCAACTGTCGCGGCACGCGCTCATCGCCAGCACGACGGTCACGCGGCACGCCTTCGCCGAGAGCCGCGTGCTCGCGGTCGTCAGTCACACGCAGTCGGCCGGCGCCCAACTGGATGCGTATGATGATGAGGGTCGATTACACGATGGTTGACCCTTGGTCAACTTAGCTGTCAACTGCGAATGTTCAGCTCACTGTGATGTATCATTTTGAATCTCAGCGGTTTGATGAGACGAAAGTTATATTTACGTTGTCATAAACTAAAAAGAGAATCCTTGAGTGACTGGTGATAGCTTATCAGACACAAAAAACCGCGGTGCGGAAACAGCCGTACTTGAATGCCCCAGGTGAATTCATTTGATTATGGCCAAAATAACAATTCAACTCTGGTCTGGTCGTACTTGAGTTTCGCGGATTGAAGGGACCGTCAACTACTGTAAAATGTACAAAGCTCGAGCCAACGACCCATATTAAAACCCTGAAAGGACCTCTTGTGTGACATCAAACTACACACAACGATGGGTAAGTTCTCCAAAAAAAAACACTTTCTGTGTTTTGAGTTTTTCAAAAATGAATACCTGTGTTTTGAGTTTTTTTCTCAAAAAAAACTTGAGTAACTCTGTTTTTATTTCTGTGTTTTTTGAAAAAACTCGAGTTTTTTTAGTTTTTTCTAAAAAACTTGAGTTTTTTTTCCAAAAAATTCGAGTTTTCCCCAAAAAAATTCGATTTACAGCATTTCTATCTGGAAACAGTGGTTTTCTTATAAAATATTGGTTTTACACATGTTTTAACCCCACATAACATTTGTGTATTCATTCAAGTGTCAAAAAAGTCCATAAAAATGTCCACAATGAGGGCATCAACATCACAACACCAGCAACAAAATGCCCAGAAACGACAATTTACGCAGTACTCCAAAATTCTTCAATGGATGTGCACTGTATGGAAGACTACGGAATTGATTTGAACTACAACTACCATTTACCTCGAAATACCCCCATGGTGGTTTATTATTTCATCAGAAAGTTTTGTAAGGATCATAGAAAATAGTAGGCATTTGCGTACCCAAAACAGGTTATAAATGCGTACAAACAGGATATATTTGAAATAAACATGTAGATAGCTACACAACCTAGTACAGTCTATGTGTAGCTGCAATGCAAATTAGCAGTAATAAATACATCATGTACATTGGATTTATGATGTACATCATCCCGGAGGGGGCTATTTCGAGGGGGGCTTATTATTTCACCAGTCCATTTTGAGGGGGGTTAATTCATGGGGGGGTTAATTTGAGGTAATAAGGTATACTTAAATGTCAAAACTTAAATTGTCAAATCCACCATGAGATGTGCATGCCATCTTGAATTTCTTTTTTGTACCATTATAAAATATGAATACATTATGTACATATTTAGTTACTATACATGCTTATCTTATCTTGTTTAGTTGACCTGAATTAATGTGCATTCAACCGCTTCGCTGAAAAAAACACAAAAACTCAAAAAAACTTTTCTGTGTTTCCGTGTTTCTGTGTTTCTGTGTTCTCCAAAAAAAAACTCAATTGAGTTTTGAGTTTTTCAAAATTTATGAGTTTCCGTGTTTCTGTGTAAAACAAAAACACAGAAACTCAATGAGTTTCTGTGTTCAATTTCTGTGTTTTTTCCATCGTTGACCACACATACACACAATTACCAAAATATACTTACCTACCTGCTGAGCACAGAAAGTTACGACTTTTTCCATCTCGCACATGGGAAGGGGGCTTGCTTTCCAACCCCCACATGCGACCTTGCGTGATGCGTCATTCACCATGGCGTACTATTCAATATTCCTGTTGTGTTTATATGTTGGTTGATTAGTTGATTCGTTTTCGTTTTGTTGTGAGGCTGTTTTATGGTTGAAATAATTAATGCGGACTACGCAAAGCTACCACTACAACAAACTGCAGCTGAGCCCGGTCAATATTTACAAATTGCATAGCTACACAGATTGAACGCCGAACACAATAGCTTACGCATTTTACCCTCGGTCAACATTATTCTATACATTTTTTTCTTAATTTTTTCTTTTATGCTTGCTGCATATTTATGTCATTATTATTTATGTCACAGAGCAGTTAATAAGCTAAACCAGCCAAAGATATAAAGTGCGAATGAAGGTATGTAGTCCGCTAGTAAGGCTGGTACATTTTTTCATACACTCAGAGTTGTTAGAAATACGGAACTTTTTTCAAAAGTATATGTAAATGTAAGTATTTTATTTCTACGCACCATAAAGTATAGAAAATGTAAAATACTTGTTTTTACTCGTACTCATGTGTAAATGTGAGTAAAATACTTTTTATCCCAGGAAAATGTAAAAGCGAGTACTTTTCCGCTGGAAAACGTAAAAGCTACTACTTTTTACTTGTGAGAGTGTCAGTTTTACTCTGAAAGGCATAATAGAGGTCGTTTTTTAATGATCATATAGTATGTTTTAGAAAAATGATGATTTCTTCTAAATTTTCTTATTTTAGCGACAGAAAATTATGATTTTAGCAACAAAAATACATTTTCTCTGTACGCAGGTACTTTTAAAATGTACGCGTAAAAGTGAGTACATTACTTTTTTCAAAAGTATATGTAAATGTATTTACCGCGCACTCGCGTACGCGTATTTTTCGAGTAAATGTACGTACATTTTAACAACTGTGCACACAGCTTTCTGCACATATACCTAGGTCATTTTTGCTTTACTTGTGCACATGTATTCGATATCATACCAATTTGTTTTAAAAGTTGCAACATTTATGTATTAACTAAATCTGAATTTATGTGACATCAGGGCGGAATCAGCCAAGTAAAATAGACTCATTTCAGTACATTTTGAGTGTCACCATGCATAAACACCAATGTAATGTGAGTGGGCCACATTCTGCTGGCATTTTTCATTGAAATCGAATATGTTGACATGGATGGAAAATATTAGTACAAAAGCACCCAGTGCATCAAACCAATAAATAGAAACTTACCGTTCTGAGGGCATCTTAGGGAACAAGTACTCCAAGACTTTCCCTTGCCTGCCAGAGACTCAGCCATGTATTTTAATGTAGGTATACAGAAACAGTGGAACACAGACTACCACAACGTTACAATAACTTCCAATCAAATGAGTACATGATAAAAAACACAAATTATCCACCCAATGATATTCCCAAGCAGAAAATCAGGCAGCTGTAGCAATCCCAAAATGAAAAGAACACCACAGTGTTCTGCTTACTTGAATTGAAATTCGAAAGAGATTAGCCACCAGTGGTTGCGCGTACCTCATAGCGTTGCAGGTGGATAACAGTCTACTCTGCTTATTATTTTTCCTTATTAGGTAACAATTTTGCTATTTGCTATGACCAGGGTTGGCAAAATCTCAGAAAAAAATAAAAATAAAATAAAAATAAAATAGAAAATTTGAGAATAAAATAAAATAAAATAAACTGGAAAATTTAAGAATAAAAATAAAAATTGTATAAAAATTCAAATTTTTGTAAATTTTTTGTAAAATTGTATAAAAATTCGTATTTTTGTAAAATTGTATAAAAATTCATATTTTTTGTGAAATTTTAACTCATTGCTTGAGTTTCTACCTGTTTATTCATCGATCTGGGGGCAGTCCCAAGCTTTGTAAAGTGTCAAATGTCATGTAAAATGTCATGCAAAGTGTCAATTGTCATGACAAATGTAAAGTAAAGTGTAAATTGTCAAGACATATTAAAATCAAAGTATCAATTGTCAAGCAAATTGTATCCAAATCTTATGTTTTTTTTCTAAATCTTATGTTTTGTATCCAAATTATTCTGTTGTTGAATCCAAATCTTATGTGAACATTTGGATACAAAAACATAAGATTTGGATACACAATTTACACTTTGCATGACATTTGTCATGACAATGGCCACTTTGCTTGAAATTTGACATGACACTTGACATTTTGCATGACAATTGACACTTTACTTTACATATGTCATGACAATTGACACTTTAGTTTACATTTGTCATGACTATTGACACTTTGCATGACATTTCACAAATGTGCCCAGCTGACTCCAGTAGTCCTTCTACTGAAAATGCAAACCATTCTTATCAATAATTGTAACTTGACACTTGCAGCCAGCTAACAACACCTACTGCATGCAAATTTTGAAAAGTAAGGGAAAAATTTGTCACAGGTTTTTCAAGTATAGGTCTGATCATAACATTTTTCTGGCCTTACATGCATGATTCTGATTTAATGTAAAATTTTTGTAAAATTTTTGTAAAATTTTTGTAAAATTTTTGTAAAATGGTGTCATTTTATTTTATTAATGACTTTTGGGAATAAAATAAAATAAAATAAAATGAAACAAGAATAAAAAAAAAATTAATAAAATTTTTATACAATTTTTATACAATTTTACTAAAATGAATTTTTATAAAACCAACCCTGGCTATGACATATTAAATAAAAATGAATTAAATATAAATATACCGTATTTCCTCGAAATACCCCCCCCCCTCGAAATACCCCCCCCCCCCCCTCAAAATGGGCACTATGAGTTTGTGGTCCGGGAAATGCATAACAGACGTTCAAAACACTTACTGTGTTACGTTAAAACATCGTTTATACCAACTATATCCTTATATAAAGCTGTAAAAACTTATAAATGGTGGTTATTGTTGCATTTTTCACGTTTTTCTCTCAAAATTTTCACTCTGAAAAAATAAACCCCCGGGGGGTAATTTGAGGAAATATGGTATTCTATCAGTTATACATATTGCATTTGTTATTAGCTACATACAGCATACCATATTACCTCGAATTATCCCCCCCCCTTGAATTAAACCCCCCCCCCCTACTCGAATTAACCCCCCCTCAAAATGGGCTGGGGAAATAATAACCCCCCCCCCCCTCGAAATACCCCCCCCTTCGGAATGATGTACGTCATGTACATAATAAATACGTCATGTACGCAATGTACATGATGTATTTATATTACTGTTAATTTGCATTGCAGCTACACATAGAGTAGTTTGTGTAGCTATCTACGTTTTTATGTCCAAATATATCCTGTTTGGACACATTTATTACCTATTTTAGGTACGCAAATGCCTACTATTTACTACGATCCTTACGAAAATTTCTGACGAAATAATAAACCCCCCCTCGAATAAACCCCCCCTCGAATTAACCCCCCTCAAATTTTGCTGGCGAAATAATAAACCCCCATGGGGGTATTTCGAGGTAATACGGTACATGCACATGAAGTTTACGCAGCAATTTTGGCACGAAGTTTGAAATACCAGCACACATCTGTTTTAATAATATTACACAATAAATGGTTACACTACATAATTTTCAATATCGTCCATAACATGACTGCACAAGGATAGACAATGTTGAGTGTTTGGATTGTGCCTGACTTTTGCTTGGATTATGCCTAAGTTCTATTTGGATTATGCTGCAGTTGGTGGCACAAAAAATGTTTGAATTTTGCCTCAGTTTTGTGTGGATTATGCTACAAAAGTGTTTGCATTATGCCAGCTTGGATTATGCATGTATGGATTCCCCCCACCAAATCGGTCAGCTATATACCTATCTATCCCAGGGCAAAATTTTTGGCTACTATCAGCTGATCCCGCCCTCTCCCAAATCGGCCAGATATCTAGCTAACTGGAGCGATTTTTGAGAATCGTTACCCCAAAGTCGCTAATTTCCTTAACTCTACCCATTTTAACCTTGAAAATCAGTAGTTCATGTGCCTTATGGTCTATTTTCAGATATTTTTGGTTACATATGCGCTTTTACACCTATTTTTATAGCTACTCTTCACCTTTTTGAATATTTTGATCCACTTTTCTGATCTACGTTTCGATAACGCCTACTTTTTAATCCCCACGAGCATAAATATGGGAGGGTCAAAATTCTGCAGACCTCTGCTCCATTTTGATCCCATATTCTACCTGAGGAGGCTCACATTGCTATACTCGGCGGACCGCATGCTATGCATTTTTCTGAAAGAAACACTCCATCATGGCGTCATCATTAATAGTATTAAAATAAATCCAGCAAAAAGAAGAAAAAAACATAACGGGAAAAAACATTGGGAAAAACATTCCTCGTTTGTAGGCGACTCCGCCTTTTTCTTTTTAAAAATATTTTTCTTTTTTGTGAAGCTGGATACATAAGTATCGAGCTTGCGCGTTATCGACCAAGACATAAATAATTTTGGGCGCATGCTTTGCGGTCCGCCGAGTATATTGAAGAATTGGTATACTCAGATGACATTACGCCGTAACTTTTTCCGGAGGAAACACTCCATCATGACGTGATCACTTTCGTCGCCGTCATAATCTCTCGCCATCACGTCGTCTTCATGACGTCATCACTTCGTCATCACGCCTTCCATAAGTTATCGGCTGGCCGTCTGCCAGCCAAAGACATTACTTCTATCTGTTTGTAGAGTATCGTGTCTGCCTAGTATAACATAAAAGTAATAAAAAATTTTGGTTTTACATATATGTTGGAAATGTAAAAAGTGTAACTTTGATATTTGATAGAGGTCCTGATAGTATCCTGCCCAACTATTTTGTGAACTGCTTGTTGTTTTGGACAATCATGTTTATACCTATACCTACCTATATGTACCTAACTTTTAACCTATCATGTTTATACCTATACGTGATACTCTGCCCTCGCACTGATTTATGTCTCGTGTTGGAAGCGTGCCAATGATTATTGAATCATGCGATTTCCATAAAAATATGAAAAAAATTCGATGTGATTATGTTAATGAATAACATTATAACAACAATCAATTTTATCATCTTTTTATGAAACTCGGACGCGTTAATTATCGTTGGCACACTTCCAG
>OZ038454.1:10314961-10629108 GCA_964036195.1 Sphaerolaimus hirsutus | reverse complement strand
CCGCCGCCGAGCGCGCCGCCGACCTGCGCGCCGCAGCCGACCGCGTCTCCGCGCAGCGCGCGGCCGAGCAGCGCGCCGCCGAGCAGCGCCGTTCGGCGCCGCGCGGCGGAGCGCTTCTCGGCCGCGCGCTGCGCGGCGGCGCGGTCGGCTGCAGCGTGTGGGTCGGCGGCGCCCAGCGGGTAGACGAGTAACGTGCCGCTGCACAGCTACAAGCTGTGATAACGGCCACTATTCAGCGGGAGGCCGCCAAACGCGACGCCGAGCGGGCCGCCGCCAAGCGCGCCGCCAAACTGCGCGCCGCAGCCGCGCGAATCGCCGAGCAGCGCGCCGCCGAGCAGCGCTATTCGGCGCAGCGCGGCGGAGCGCTGCGCGGCGATGCGCTCGGCTCCGGCGCGCAGCAAGCCGTCAGCGGGGAGAGCGTTGACTATTGGAAGAGCGATGAGCCAGAAGTGTTTGATGACGAGGTCGAATACGATCACCGGACCGAAGAAGAAAAGCAAGAAGAAAAGCGTATGGACGAAATTAAACAAGAAGTGGACAAGTGGTGCTCGAATAATTTTTCTGATGAGCGAATTTATCAACGTGTGTTTACTTTTTTCATTTTGCTTAGGTATGTTTGTATCAGGAATAGGAAAGGGGGGGATCAGGATTGGTATTTTGAGATTTCTGGATTAAGGTTCAAACAGGATCCCTAACCAGGATCCCGTGAAATTCCTGGATTTAGCAGTCACGAACCCGAAACCCAATCCCGATCCGAAATTCCAAAACAATCCCGAAACCCATCCAGAAATCTGAAAAAGTGAATCCCGGTTCCAAAAAGTCAATCCCGTAAGAACCATAATTTGGTTCTTGTAATAGAGCTTTTGGACATTTTTCGGTCATTCACAGTTTTTCATACAGGTCTCAAAACACTGTTGGATGACATTCAATTGGCATAAATTGTACTATGGGGCTGGCTTTGCAGCCACTTATTTGCAAGCGAAAACGTCACTATTTAAATATTTATAAGTTCCACGAATTATTGCGGGATCGGGATCCATGAATTGCGATATTTTCGGTATCGTGATTTGAAAATTTTCAGAATCGGGATACCGATTTGTATTTTTGGATTTAGCCATAGGGATCGGGGTTTCGGGATCGGGACTGCTAAATGCCGTCATTTCACGGGATCCGTGATCGGGATAATCATAGGAATGGAAATATTAAATTTACATTTAAACAATTTTTTTTACACTTTCACAGCGGAACGTTTGGCCACGATGGCGGTTCAAGTGATGAGCGACACCCGCCAAGTGAGTGAGCAACACGTGCAGTATTGGCGGGACAATCTGGATCGGTTAAAGCCTGCCGAGTGGAAATTCAGTTCAACTGAGCCGAACAATCTCGACACGGTCGACATTTCAGATGCGGTGCATTTTTCGCTTTTCTCTCAAGATGCGGCCACGGTGAGTTTATCTAATATTCAACTGGATATTCATTCATAATCCCCCGGGTATGGTCCAAACGGGATCCCGATCCCGATCCCGGATCCCGTGAAATTCCGGGATTTACCAGTCCCCATCCCGATCCCGAAACCCCAATCCCGATCCCGATCCCGAAATCTAAAAAAACCAATCCCGATCCCGTTCCCGAAAATTTTCAAATCCCGATCCCGAGAAACTCCCAAGTCCGGGATCCCGATCCCGGAAAAATTATGGAAATTTTTAAAAGTGAAATAATGACGTTTTTGCATGCAAAAAAGTGGATGCAAACCCCCAGTGTCAATTTTATGCCACTTTTCTGGCATCCAACAGTGTTTTGAGACCGTTATGAACAACCGTGAATGCCAGAACATTGGCCAAAATCTCTATCCCTAGAACCCAATCCCGATCCCGGAAAAATGCCAATCCCGATCCCATGACCCCAATCACGGCAAATCCCGATCCCGAAATCTCAAAAAAACAATCCCGATCCCGAAAAGTCAATCCCGTTTGAACCCTACCCCCGGGATCTTTTTTGTATATATTCGTACGATTGCGATAGGGGAGTATCCAGGATTTTGGAGTGGGGGGGGGGCTGCTTGTTTACGGAGGCCGGCGAATGGGGGGCCCCCTAAAATTTTTCCCTCTATAGAGACGGAAAAGCGTTTTTGCGCTAGCGCCATATAAAGGCGCCATTGGCGTTGGCGTCATCGCCAGGAACCGCTTTATATGTATGTAAATAGGCATACATATACACGAAATGCGCAAAAAATGTGTTCTTTTCCAAGGATTTTGGTTTAAAGGAGCTGATACGCTGAAAATACAATGCATGGGGAAGAAATTGCGCGCTTGCGCGCAAAATTTTTAGGAAACATCGAAAATATTTAGAAAAATTTGCATTTTCCGGGACTTTTTTGATCTAACCCCGGGAAGGAGGGGGGCTGCAGCCCCCCCCCCCCCCTGGATACGTCCTTGGATTGAGATTGTAATTTTTTTGTTATTTCGGAATATGAAATTGGGCAACACACGGGATCGGGATTTTGGTATAGGGATGGTTATTGCAGACTTTCTTGCAATAACCATGCGTAAATGTAAACAGTTTTGGATGGATGCGAGAAAAGTGACATGGAAAATATTCGGAATATGGTCACATTATCGTGATATTTATTTAAAAATTTTGATTTTGCATTTGTTATTTCAGATTGTTAGCCGGCGATTGCATGGCCGGGTGTACCAAATTCGATTCGAATTCTGCAGCCCTCTGCACAAGCATTTCGAAGATGAATACGGTCGGTGTGCCGGAACAATGGTGGGTGAATTTAAATTATTTTTACTTTGGTGCATGCAGTGTAAAATCTCTTAAATTTAAAACCACTTTTACTGTCTAGGATGGAATCTAAATACTTTTCACATCTAAATTTTCATGTAGAATTTGTCTTGTCAACATTTCACGTCACTCACGTGAAACTTTTTACATCAATAATTTAATACGCAGATATATTTCCGCAACGAGTCGGCGTCATTGCCGATAAAGACCTTCGACACGGCCCACTTCGTGCAACCAGGTGGCACTCCCAAACCCTCCACAGTGTGTAGTGTAAATTGGAAAGGAAAATTCAAAGTAAACTGTCATTTGTCAAAAATTTTCAGATATTGTTCAAATTTTTTTTTCAATGTTTTAATTTTATGGAGAGTTTACTTTGCATTACACTTGCAATTTACACCTTACCTTACAATTCAGAGGGTTTGGGATTGCCACTAGGCGTTTTGTGGATAAAATTGTGCACCGAATGTGACAAAAATGGATGTGGATGCGGTACGATGGAACAACTCGAAATGATGGAACACTTTTCGTTCTATGCGCCCATCCCGGAAGGATATGAGGTTATTTACATTTGTAATTTTTTATGAATTTATTTTTTTTTATAACATTATATACCGAAGTATGTTGCTTTTTGGCGTTAAATATTTTAGTAATATGTAATATTATAAAATAAATTATAAATATGTTCACAATTTTTTTTTCTGTCTGAATTCCGGACTTGGGGAAACAATACCGAAATTGAGAGCAGATACTTGAGAGTATTTTGGGATAGGGATATGGGATTAAATGTTTTCTTGATCTGGTTTTTTTATTTTTAGAGTGCGGTGTCCCATTTTGTTTTTCGGGAGGTATCGTGTCTGTCAACTGCCGGAATTTCTCTGAATCACGGATACTAGTATAGATCTATGTTTAAGATATGTTACTTTACATTACGATAATCTCATTCATTTATAGGTGACAATTTACGCGGATAGATCGACGGAATTCGTGTCGAAGGACGTCGTCAAGACAGTCGTAGACACCGCGTACGGGCTTTGGAACACGGGCAAATTGAAGAAATTAACGTTTTTCGGCTGTGGAACTTTCGAAGACTTGAAGGCTTTCTGCGAGGTATGTTTAACGTTCAAATGTGCAAAACCAAGATTACACCATTGTACATCTTCCATGTGAAAATTTTTACGTAAAATGTTTGGCGTAAAAAATGTATGGTTGTTTGGCATGTTTGGGGGGTTGGGAAGTTTGGCGAGAAAAATTTGACTTGAAAAGTTTAACGTGGAAAGTTTGGCGTGAAAAATCTGACGTGGAAAGTTTGGCGTGGAAAGTTTGGCGTGAAATATTTGACTTGAAAATGTGACGTGGAAAGTTTGGCGTGAAAAATTAGAATTGAAAGCCAAACTATTCACGTCGGATATTTTACATAATCGGTTTGCGCCATCATTTTACGCTGATATGTATTTTCACGGTATGAATTTACATTTATATTTCATAATCTTAATTCGAGGGAGAATTTTACATAATCGGTTTGCGCCATCATTTTACGCTGATATGTATTTTCACAATATGAATTTACATTTACAATTTATCATCTTAACTCGAGGGAGGTAGTTCATTTTTCGTCACTTTTTCTAGGTAGTAGTTGTTCAAGGGTGGGGTACAAATATGTCGAATGTTCCCCCCCCCTAAAATGTTTAGGAAAATGTAACTTCACGGGCACTTATTCGAGTATTTACTGTATACATGCCATGTATATATTTATTTACTTTTTTAGTTCAACGTTTACAATTTACAGCCGCTGGACATTGATAACAAGCACTTATATCGCAACGAATTGGATCGGATGCGCGGGGAGCACTTCATCGGCAAGGTGGATTGTCAAAAGTTGTGCGAAATCGAGAACATCGATCAATCTTTTTGTTCACACTGCATGGACGATGCATTGCCGCTGTTCCCGTCGTTGCGCCAAAGAGGCCGCCACATTAGGTTATTGGATGAATATCATGAATATGGTATTCACAGTAATGGTAAAGGGAAGCAGGAAGGGCACGTGGAAATTGATTATGATGATAGTGGAAAGCGTTCGTTTAAGGCAATTTTGTGATTGATTGATTGATTGATTGATTTAATTGTTTCTTTTCGGTAGTACGGTTCAAACGGCATCAGGAGTGTTATTTTGAACTTTCTAAATCGGTATTGGCGTTCCTGGATCTGTATTGCCTTGTTGACTTTTCATGGAAGATATTACAAGATTATGAGAGATACCGTTTGAATCCGTATTCACAGATAGGGTGTCAAATTTCCGTTTTCCGCAGTCAATTTTATTAAGTTCCGTTTTCCGGCTGCTGAAATTATTTTTCCGTTTTCCGGCCACCCACTAAATTTTACGTTTCCGGCGTATTTTTAGGTTTTCCGTAGTTTTACCGTTCTCCGGCTCAATTTCCACTTTTCAAAAATTTTTCCCATTTTCAATCTTTATTTTATATGTTTCGCCTCATTTTAACTTTTTCTGGCTCAACTTTATGATTTTTGTGAAGCCAAAATTGTGAACATTAATGCAGATCAACTATGTGAATTTTATCTGTATCCAGCAAAATTCAAAAAAATTTAAACTTGCTTCAAAATTTCAGCAAATTTATTCCATTTTCCAGGTAATTTTCGCAAAAAATTACATCTATCCGTTTCCGTTTTTCCGGCCCCTTTTTACTTTTTTCTGCCGCGGATAATTTTCCCCCCCCTTTTCCGTTTTCCGCCAGTGCAATTTTATTTCCCGTTTTCCATGTACCTTTTCCGTAAAAATTTTTTTTGACGCCCTAATCACAGGTAGCAATCCCAAGTAAATAGGTTCAAACGATATCGATATAGATAATTGATATTTTTTCAAAATTTTCGATATCGATATCGATATTTGATTTGATATGGAACATATCTATATTCGCTATTAAAATATGGTCTATATTCGATACTACAAATTTGTCGATATTCCATATATATATATATATTTCAATATTTTCGATATTTTGCTTTTGGTATAGCCTAGCAAAGCTGCATATTTTATTGAGATAATATATATGGATGTACAAGTGATTTTAACCAGCAGTATTCGATATCGTTTGAACCGTAGTCTCAAGCCCTTTCAAGTGCAAAGTAATGTGTCACATGTAAAGTCAAATGCAAAGTCAACTGTCAATTGTCATGCAAATTTCAGTAATAAAATATTTTTGTTTGTTTTCATTGACACTTTACTTTGCATGTGACTTTACATTTGACACTTACTTTACCGTTCGCCATTTACCGTATTCACTGCGCGCGCCCCCAAATATGTCGAAATATCTTGTCATTTTCTATTGGTTTCAGTTTATTCATTAATGCCGTTAAGTTAATAATGATTGTCGTTATATTAAATTTCTTAAATTTGTTTGTTTTAGCGTAATCGCCCTACACACACTACTTTTCACCGTGATCGATGTGAAAACTGAAATGGCGACATGGCTCCATCCAGCCTACTCTTTTTGTATCTATGCTATATGTGCTTTAGTTTTCTAATTTACAAAGTCTTACTTTCATTAATTTAAACTCAAATTAAATTTAAATAAAATCGTTCAACCGTGTTCTTTCATTTACATGTCTTCACACAAAGCCTCGGTTAAAAATAGTGTGTGTGTGTGTGTGTGTGTGTGTGTGTGTGTAGGCAAAATATTTTAATAACCTCATTCAAAAAATTAGTTGTACTCACTGCTGT
Organism: Sphaerolaimus hirsutus; assembly: GCA_964036195.1. Taxonomy (NCBI): domain Eukaryota; kingdom Metazoa; phylum Nematoda; class Chromadorea; order Monhysterida; family Sphaerolaimidae; genus Sphaerolaimus; species Sphaerolaimus hirsutus. The sequence continues at coordinate 10,622,588 of OZ038454.1, read as the reverse complement.
ATTTTCTCTCCCTGGGGGTGATTGCTTCATATTGCTCCCGAGAGGGGGAGTTAAATGAGGGGAGGGGGTCATTATTTCGGTAGAAATTTTTTGAAATGCTACTACAAAATCGTTAAAATACACGAAAAAGTTATAGTTAATATTTTGTAGTAATTACACAAATATTTTATGTACCGTAGTTCATCCAGATACACTCAGGTGGTTCATTTTTACACACTGAAAATTTAAGGGGGTATAACTTTCTGCATTGTACGTATAAGAACCCAAAACCATTTTTATTTACATTATCTATTACACTACATCTAGGGAGAGGGCACGGCTGTATCCAGGGGGTGGGGGCGGGCGATACAAGAAAGTGACCGAAAAATTCGACTTTTTCAATGTCAGCGTAAAAAAATAATTCGCGCAGGCGCGCATTATTCAGCAGACATAAGGTATTATCATCAGATTTGCTCCATGTGGCCGCCGCAAATCTTTATAAATACACACAATGTTTTGCTCTTCGCTTCTTTGTATGTATATTTACATACATACATACATACATACATAGGTACATACATACATACATAGGTACATACATACATACATAGGTACATACATACATACATAGGTACATACATACATACATAGGTACATACATACATACATATACCGCGTTCCATGGCGCTGGCGCCAACGCCCATGGCGCCATGGCATGGCGCCTACTAATGGCGCCAGCGCCATTAAGCCACTATGTAGCTTCAATTGTAGGGGGGGGCTGAGCCCCCTCCCTTGCCGCCTCCGTAAACAAGCATACCCCCGCTCAAAAATCCTGGATACGTACCTCAGGGGGGGGGGGGGGGTATTTAGCGTGGTGCTTTATAAGTTCATAGCTGAGAGGGGATCGTATTTCTAAGATATACGGCGCAAATAGATTGAAATGGAATGTAAACTGTCTATTGTCATCGAGGTGGCAATCCCAAGCCCAGTAAAGTGCCAAATGTAAAGTCAAATGCAAATATAACTGTATGATAACTTTACTAATAAAATCATATTTTTTCGTTTTTATTACAATACTTTGCATTCGACTATACATTTAACAGTTTACTTTACACATTACAGGTCTTGGGACTGCCCCCGGGGCAAACGTTTTTTCATGTATTACGTTGTAAATATGTTCTTTCGTTTATTTCCGATGTCGTTATTTTTTCTGTAACATATTTCAAAATTAAAATGTAAATATGTTCTTTCATTTATTTTCGATGTCGTTTTTTTCCTGTCAGATATTTAAAAATTACATTGTAAATGATCATTTTCACTACTTCATTTTGTAAGTAAATAATGATTACAATTTTTTCAGTAAGATAATCAGATATTTCAAAATAAAAATGTAAATAATCACTTTCACCACTTCATTTTGTAAGTATTTAAGATTTTTTCCGTTCCATAATGTGCTATTTTTTTCTAAACATTTCTTTCTTTTTTTGTAACAATATGTTTAATTAATAAAACGTAGAAGTTGATTTGTCATAATAAATTACAAATAATATAATAGCTATTGGCAAATAATTAGTAAAAATTAAAGTAAAACAATGAATAAGACCCTTGAATAAGACCCCAGGGGCGTTATTATTTCGTATGAGGTTTTGGAGGGGGGACTTATTCAAGGGGGGTACCATTCAAGGGGGGGGGGACTTATTTTTTCCTCAGAACGTCCAGGAAAAATTTCACTTTATTCATTGTTTGTATGCATTCCGTCAACACATCTAATGCAGAAAATGACCAGTTCAACAAGAACAAAAACAAAGTATCCATCCTAAAATTCGTGTTCATCGGCGTCTGAATAATTCAATTACACATTGTCGTTATCACAAAATGTATCTGCTGTGCCGTCTCGGCCGTCGGCTAACATTCTTTTGTATTTTTCGTTTCACACACCAAACCCCATTTGCATTCGATGAATCAGCCCAGACATAGCTTTCTTTTTCTGTTTGTCTCGTTTTCATTTTCGTCTGTTGCTGATCGTTTTACCAAGAGGGGGGACTTATTCAAGGGGGCGGGTATTTTTCGAGGGGGGTATTACTCAAGGATATACGGTATATACAAATCTCATATCGAAAATTTTTTCCTTGCTGAAAAAAACAACAACTGAACGGAATGGACAGACAACTAACTGCTATGCTCTGGCTGACATTTTGGTTTGATGGTGCTTTCGAGATGAAAAAAACAACAAAACAAAACAAAGAAACATTTACAGTATAGTGTATTAATTATTTTCTATCTATCATATCATCATTTTCCATCTTGTCCAATCTTTTCACGTCACAAGTCGTTTATTCGTCGAATCTTTTCACGTCACAAGTCGTTTCGTCATCGAATCTTTTCACGTCACAAGTCGTTTCGTCGTCAAATCGTTTCCTTCAATCTTTTCACGTGAAGATGTCGTCGGATCTTTCCACGTCACCATGTCGTCGGATCTTTCTGCGTCAGATAGCTGTAATTCAAAAATCTTTCCACGTCAAAACTTTTTGCGTCAAACATTCCACGTCATCATTTCACGTTACATGCTCGAGCTCTAATTCCGGCTTTACGCTCAACAGAACTGTCATGGAAATTTCATGACTCAGTGAAATTAGAGCATGCACAAATTAGTTAATTAATGGAGTCCTAATTACGGTTGCATGTTCGCTGATCGGAGCCCATGCGCTGCACATTTCACACGCATCCTGACGCTCCACAGGGGTGAGGCGTCAGAACTGAACTAAGCTGCTACATCTTTAGGAGTAATTTTATATTTATATAGTAATCTTAATCATCAGGAAACAAGATTGGCTTTTTATGTCATTTTTTCGAGAATCGAAACCCATATTGCCTACACACACTGGTTTTCAATTGAAAAATGTTAAATGTTTTAGTAAACTTGATTGAAAACTCATGGAAATTGGCAACATGTCACCTCCAAGTTCTTTACAGTCATAAACAGACAATGTTATGATGCAACGTTCTTACACTGAAAACTTCTTAATGAAAATACTTTTTTCTCAATATACCACAGTCCGGAAAAAAAACTTAAAAAATAACGATGGCGGCCTAGGTAAGCCCCGCCTTTTTTCACCGTTATAGTAAAATCTGTGAAGTATTTTGAGAACTGTTTTAGTGAGTTTTCTACAATTTCCATTTTTGAGTTAAAAACTAGTTTGCACTCACACAGTATGCCAGAAAATTGTCAAACACTGGCTTACTGTTTTTGTGGAAAACAGATAGTGTTTAGATGTGTTAGGCAAAAAATTCCCATCGTCAAGTAGTTACCGTAGCCACATTGGCCCTACACACACTAGTTTTCATTGTGACTTGGGTGACAACTGAAATGGCGACATAACGACATTCAGCCTACTTTTATTGTATGCTATAATGCTATATGTGTTCTAGTTCACAAATTTTTAGATTTCAACTTTCATTAATCCAAATTGAAATTAAATTAAATCATTCCACCGTGATGATTAATTTGCATCCGAAAAAATTTCAGTTTTCACCGAAGTCACGGCGAACACTAGTGTGTGTAGCCGCAATCAGCCATTTCAGGCACACGCAGCCGTGACGCTGTCGCTGATGCGCCACTAGCCTTCAATGGAGGCCCTTAACGCGCGGCCAGTAGCACCATGCATGGATCTGGGGCCGGTGGCCGCGCAGCAACTGCGCAAGGCGCACTTCAGCGACGCGGCCGTGGCGCTGCAGTTGCGGCTGGTGTACTGGCTCAATGCGGTCGTGCTGCCGCTGATCGTCGTCTTCGGCCTCGGCGGCTACCTGCTGTTGCTGTGGACGCTCAGGTGGGCGCTGGTTGACACGTCAAGTGTAAAATGTCAATCGAAACAAAAAAAATGATTACTGAACTTTGCATGACATTTGACACTTTACAGGGTCTGGGATTGGCACCTGGGCTAACTGCTGCGAAGGTGGGATCAACCAAATGCGTCCTTAGTAATCGCCGGGTAGAATATCTAAGTACCTATATTATGGCTAATGTGAGTGCGACGCCATCGGAATACGGGCACACCGCACACCGCAAATTTAAAATCGAGAAGAATCCGTGCGGTAACGTGGCAAGTTATACGCGACAGACCGCACAATTTACACACACTGATTTATGTCTCACATTAGAAGCGTGCCAGCAAAGCTAACGCATTACTAACTATCGTAAAGTAAGGACAATATGTGTCTATTCTTAAACCACGCCCCGAAGGTTTTATGTTAGGTACCTACTCACAATAACACAAGCATGAGTGTCCCATCAAACTGTATTTAAAAGGGTCTTGTTGGTGCACCTGTTCAACCATAACGCGAGTTCTGTCTGCGCACGTATCCGAGAGGCAAGATGATCACTTCACCGAAACTGGGCTCGCAGGCGGCGGACGCAGAACCGCCGCATGTGGTGGCACATCGTGGCCACGTGCGTCTGGGACTGCGCGCTGATGATCCTGGCCGTGGTCGTCCATTCCATGACTTTCTGGCTCAATGAACGCCGCCGCAACCACGGGTCCATGGTCTACCTCATTTATTTCGTCTACCCTTTGGGTTAGAAGGGGTATTTACCTAGATTCGATGATTTCATGGTGTGGTAATATACTCGGCGGACTGCAAAGTATGCACCCAAAATTACTTATGTCTTAGTCGATAACGCGCGAGCAGGATACTTATGTAATGTGCCTACACACACTAGTTTTCACCGTGACTTCGTGAGAAAACTGAAATTTTTTCAAATGCAAATTAATGAACACGGTTGAATGATTTTATTTTATTTGAATTTGAATTTAAATCAAGTTAAAATTTAAAAATTTGAAGAAAAAAAACATAAAGCATACAAAAAGAGTGGGCTGGATGTCGCCATGTGACCATTTCAGTTTTCACATCGGTCACGGTGAAAACTAGTGTGTGTAGGGCCAATGCACTTTCACAAAAATTTAAAAAGCAAAAGACCGAGTCACTTAAAAGCGGTGAATGTTTTTTCCTGAAACGTTTTTTCTTTTTTGTTGGAACAATTTTGCTTTTATTAACGATGACGTCATGATGGAGTGTTTCCTTCAGAAAAATGCATAGCATGCTGTCCGCCGAGTATACCTAGATTCATTTCACTTCATTCGTTTCAATGGTATTTTACTTAAATACCATATTTCCTCAAAATACCCCTCGAATAAGCCCCCTTCGAAATACCCCCTCCAAATTTCCATACTGTAAAAATAAACCCCCTGGGTTTATTTCGAGGAATTACGGTAGAGTCATTTTGCAGCGAATGCAGCGGTGACCGCGACTCAGTGGCATCTGGTCGTGTTGTCGGCGGAACGGTCGGTTACGATTTGGACAGTCGCCGCTCTTGTCGATTTTCCATTGGCGGCCAGCGCACTAGTTGACAAGTCGCGTACTGCGTTCGGTTGCGTACTAAAAATTCGGATTTTGGTGCTGGCGCCAAATCAAAGGCGCTGGCGTTATGGCAGTGTTGGCGCTTGGTGCCATTTTGCTGTGGCACTTTGTTTGCTTTGGCGCCAGCACCAAACTCCAAATTTTTAGCGCGCAACTAAATACATAGGTAGGTATCCACTATGGGCGATGCACATTCAACAAAACTCTTTCAGCTACTGGATGGTGTCGCGACCGCTGTCTTCGCGGCGCGCCAATGCGATCGCACCGATGGGCGTGATAGCTTTTTTGATCGCCGCACTCGCGCTCATCATCAACGTGCCCACCTACCTGCTGCAGTACGGCATCAAGCCGTGCACCTACGTCTACTCGACGCAGCCAGACGCTACGCGTGTTCTCAGTGTGGAGTTGTATGGCAGGCTAGCTATTAGGAAGGATTATTGGAGTGATTTGAGTGGGTTCTTTTTTATTGGCGCTGTGTAAAATGGCGCCACGGCAAACTGGCGCCAAGCACCAAGAGCGCCATGGCGCTTTTTGCTTTGGTGTTAGCAAAACCGTTTACATCACTATACCTGCAGAATAACCCCCCCCCCCTCGCAGTTCTGTTCATAATTCCGGATCTATTGTTCCGGTGCCCCGTCCCGTTTCTAGTAATCGCGTGCGTTACCGCGCGCACGGTGTGGTACATTCGCTATGGACATTGCAACCGCGTCAGGCGGGAATACTCGGTGGTGGTAATGTTGGCTGTTAGTGGACAAATTGATAATGTCGCATTTTGCCTTGCAGCTATTCATAAGACCCATCGTTCGCTAACGCAGGTGTTCAACGTGAAATATCTGTGCTGTAATTTGCTAGCCGTGTTGATCTCGGTGTCCGAGACGTTTTTCGCCAGACGTATCCAAGACTCGGATGCGTATTGGTCCTGGTGAGTGGCAGGGGAGCGGAAAAAGTTACATGCGACTAGTGATGGAAAAAGCGCAAGAACTTTGGTGCCAAGCGCCAATGGCACCACTCCAAAATGGCGCCAAGCGCCAAAAGGGCCATGACACTTTGTGCTTTGGCGCCAGCGCCAGGCAAAAATAGCGCCAAAAAAGCGCCATGACGCTTTTTATGGATGTGGGGTGGCACCAAGCGCCAATGGCGCCAAAGCAATCTAACGCCAAGCGCGATGGTGGCTTTTCCTTTGGCGCCCGCGCCATGGCGCTTTACCATCACTACATGCGAGTTTAAAACTTACAAAAAAGTTTCTGTAGGTTCTTCACGTCGACGTACTTCGTCGAGGCGAGCAACACCCTCCTGGTAGTGCACAGCGCCACCAACTGGCCGCTGTTCATCGCGTGGCGACGGCGCGACCACATTTCCTCCAAGGGCATAGACGCGCTGCGCGGCGAGAAACTGCTGACGCGTGCGGACGCGCGCATTTTGGCTCACTGCTGGCGTCTGGCGACGCCCCAAACATTTGGGAGAGATTTGCTGGTTTGTGCCACGAGTGGGCGGAGTTTAATTCACAGCGTCCTTCTTTGTATCTTAGCACTTAGTAGCATAACTACCGTATTACCTCGAATAATCCCCCCATTGAATTAAACCCCCCCCCCCTCGAAATACCCCCCTAAATTTCGGCTGAGGAAATAATAACCCCCCCCCCCTCGAAATACCCCCCCTAAAATTGAGTGTAAAGAGAACGTACATGACAAATACCGCTGTTTGTGATCTGTACAAGTCAGAACACACGTTAAGACTGATGATTGAGTGATGTTAGGGAAGGGTTTATGTGTATATACAGTTATATATGCCTAAAAACACATATATACGTCTATGTAAACGCTTGATTTTTCTACGTCTGAGTATGCGGAATTTCTGAAAATTTCTGGCGAAATAATAGACCCCCCTCGAATTATCCCCCCTCAAATTTTGCTGGCGAAATAATAAACCCCCTGGGGGTATTTCGAGGTAATACGGTACATAGTTGTTTAAACGTATTTACGTTCACTCTAAAAACACGTTTAATCGAGTACTGAGTAAATACGCTTATGTTTCCTCCGAAAAATAATACCTGTAGTCGCGGTTTTGAAAGTACACGAGCACAGAAAACGTATTTCTGATAGGTTTGTGTATAGGTAAGCTTTTTCAAAGGGTAAAAATGGAGAAAAACAGTGAAGAATAAGGGAAAAAGACAAAAATGTGTTGATAAGCACATAAATTATATCGTCAAAAAAGCTGAAATAGGCAAAAAGCACTTGAACTAGCACATGAACTGTATTTGAAAGTGAAAAGGTACAAAATGTAGTGATTTAAAGTTAAAATTCGGGTCAAAAATCCCCTCTTACCTTTTTTAGGGAGAAAAGTATTTTTCTCACGTTTACTCATGTCATGAGTAAAAGTAAAAACTTTACTTTACTTAGTCAGGGGTGAATTAAAAAATTACGTTGGGTTTAGGTTAACTTTGAACTAGGTTCAGTACTTTCAAACAATTCTAATAGCATACGCAGGTGTGTATATGCGTGCACAACGCTGAGCTGGGCCGACGCCTGTATGGCAGCAGCGACGCCAACGTACTAATTCGCAACCAGCACTTGCACATAAATGGCAGGAGAATTACACAGTTTTTAGGTGAGCATTTTCGGGGGCAGCACCGGATCTTGTAAAGTGTCATGTCACGTGTCAAATGTCACACAAATTTGTCAAATGTCATGCAAAATGTAATATATATCGTGAAGTGTTGCGCAGATAACTTAATCCAGCGATTGCTAGTCGACAGGCGGGTGAACATGCGCGACGTGCGCACTCAGTTGCGTCTCATCGGCACCATCCACTACCACCAGGGTGTCATTCTCAACGTGGACGATTGGAAACTGTGGAAAAGGTACTTTACACTTTAAAGCGTAAATAACGCACTCAACAAAATGTTAGCATCAAATTCTTTTTATCTCTAAAATGCAGTTTCCTCGCCGAGAGACTGATTCAAGGCAGCCGCAGTGTGGGAACCAGCGGACACTCGGCTTCGATATTCACTAATAGTGGGTTGGACCCATCAGCGAGTAGTTCAATCGCCAGTTCAATCCACACTATCGTTTCTGGCGATGGCGAGTGGCCGCGGCCAGAGTTCTCCCAGGTGCCGGTCCCAGACCCTACAAAAGAACCTGTAAAGATTAAAAGGGTCTATAAAATGCCAGGGGCCAGATTGAATTCTCCCTACAGATTTGTAGGGTAGGGCGTACGCCCGATAGATTTTTTAAAGTTCAGCCGCATCGACGCACATGCACCGAGAGCAAGGCGGTTTGTAAAATATACGAAACCATCCCTTAAGGTCGCCGATATTGCAATATGACGTATATCGCTTCGATTTTGGCACGGAAATCATGATTTCGTCATTTCTTGGCCGTCTGCCAATTCGCTTTTTATTTTATTTTGTCGGGCGGGTTACTCGCATAAGTCGCGCTTTTGTACGCTTGTGCATGCATTTCTTTCTTGTCGCTGCCCTCATGGTTTCGGTTGCAGACAATGAACACTAAAAAAGTGACCACCTGACTACACAAAAGCGCGACTTATGCGAGTAACCCGCCCGACAAAATAAAATAAAAAACGAATTGGCCGACAGCCAAGAAATGACGAAATCATGATTTCCGTGCCAAAATCGAAGTGATATACGTCATATTGCAATATCGGCGACCTTAAGGGATGGTTTCGTATATTTTACAAACCGCCTTGCTCTCGGTGCATGTGCGTCCATGCGGCTGAACTTTATAAAATATATCGGGCATACGCCCTACCCTACAAATCTGTAGGGATAATTAAATCTGGCCCCAGGTGTCATGTAAAATACCCAGTAAAATATAAGGTGTCATGTAAAAGACCCTGTAAAACGTAATGTGTCATGTAAATCACCCTGTAAACTGTCATGTGTATCCAATAATATTGTATAGTATCTAAGTCTTATATTTTTGTATCCAAATCTTATGTCCAAAAGTAAGATTAAGATACAAATACATAAACTTAGGATACGAAACCATAAGGTACACGCGACACTTTACAGGATCTTTTACATGACATTTGACACCTTACAGGGTCTTACCTATACATGACACATGACATTTTACATGGTCTTTTACACTTTACAGGGTCTTTTACAGGGTATGGGACTGCCCCCAGATTTCTAAGGGCAAGCAGAAGAAGTCCGCGCCGGCGGCGCCAAGTGCCGCCATTCGTCACAAGTTTTCGTCACACGGCCCATTCGTCACAAGACCCAAGCTGTCAGCCGACTGCGACCCCTACACGGTCATCGCCAATCGATTTTCCTCGTTTATTGTGTTCGAGATCAAGTCTGGATTCATATGTTCTTCGGTCAGTTTTGTTGCAGTTGAATGGCTTAAAACGTCGCTTAAAACGTCTGGGGGCGGGGTCAGTCCCGCACACTCTTAAGTGTAAATGTCAGGCAAAATGTCGTATTCACTCAACTATATTTTGAAAAAGGGATTAGAAAGATTGTGTTTTATTTTTCTGTTGAGGTTGTTTTTATTGCGGTTGTTCAGGTTGAGGTTATTTGTCCAAAAGTTTCATCGCATATGACATTTAAAAACAGTTCTCCATGAAAATTTGTGTGCCAACCCGATCAATCGCAAGTATGACGAATGGGGATATAAATATCTGATCTTGAACTGGACTCACCACAGATTGCACTCACAGGTAGCAGCGTCTGAACACCCGGCGCCGCGTCGAGTCCCGTCAGCGAGGATGGCTTCTCTGGCGGTGCCACCGAACGGCATGCCGCGCAGGTGGTACGTCAAGTGGCTCAATGGCCGCCGCATGTCGAGCAGGTGCCAGACCCAGACCATGTAAAATGCCCTGTAAAATGTCAAATGTCGTGCAAAGTGTTAAAAGTAACGTAAAATGCTCGGAAAAATGGCAAACGTCCATTTTTCCGGGAATTTTCCATGACTTTTGACACTTTGCATGACATTTAACAATTTACAGTGTATTTTACATGGTCTGGGACTGCCCCCAGGCGCCATCGCTCTTCCTTCCGTCCGCCCGCCGGCGCGGTGAACCCTGCGCCCGCTCTCAGCAACACCCACACGTTTGTTGTACACTCCAGGACAGTGTAGCATTCCGCAAAAAAGCCCATTCCGCATTTTTGCCCATCCCGCAAATGTGCCCATCCCGCACACAGGTGATGCAACTTGCGGGATGGGCCATGATGCGGAATGGGCACAAATGCATGATGGGCATATGTGCGGGATGGGCTAGGTATCCCCCCCCCCGCAGTCCGCACAAGTGTGATGTTACCAAGCACGGCCCGGGGGGCGATATGTGCGGGATGGGCTAGGGATTAGGGGATGAGCGACCCGCAGTGTGGGGGGCGTACATGCGGAATGGGCCGCAGATTTTCATGAATGGCGCGGTGCGGCAAATCTCAAAGGGCACACAACAATAGAAGTGACACACAACAATGTGTCGCCCTTTGTTCTGCCGCCAACTCACTCCGCCAATGTGCGGGATGGGCTAGGTATCCCCCCCCCCCCGCAGTCCGCACAAGTGTGATGTTACCAAGCGCGGCCCGGGGGGGGGGCGAGCACCACACGCTTACCGCTTACTGTCGCAACAAAACTTTGGTGTTTTCAATCACCCCCTCCCCCGCAGCAAACAACTCTTTTCTATTTTTTTTTTCTCCAGTGTTCTTGGTCATTCAACCCAACGCTACTTCGCTGTTCAGCCATTGTTCCATAACAAAGTGTGCGGAACAATGGAACAGCGAAGTAGCGTTGGGTTGATCGACCCAATGTCGGGTTTCGAGTTCCGGGTTCTTCAACACAACACTAGCGGAATGTTCACTAGCGTTGTGTTGAAAAACCCGGAACTCGAAACCCAATATCGGGTCGATCAACCCAACGCTACTTTGCTGTTCCATTGTTCCGCCCAGATTGTTATGGAACAATGGGCGAACAGCGATGTAGCGTTGGGTTGATCGACCCGATATCGGGTTTCGGGTTTCAAGTTCCGGGTTCTTCAACACAATGCTAGTGAAAATTCAGCTAGCGTTGTGTTGAAGAACCCGGAACTCGAAACCCGAAATTAGGGTTGGCCGATGTTTTTTTAACGTTTTTTTTTAAAAAAACATGACGTCCAAAATGTTTGTTTTTTTAAAAACATCGACCGAAATGTTTTTTTTTAAAAACATCAACCGAAATTTTTAGTACTAAGCACTAGGTATTTTGCAAAATTTTTGCGCGCAAGTGCGATATCTCACACACAAATTAACATTGGTGGTAGTGATGGAATGGCGCCATGGCGCTGGCGCCCTCCTTTAATGGCGCCAAAGGGTGCCAGCGCCATGGCGCCATTGGCGCGTGGCGCCTTTTTCTCTGGCGCCATCTGGCGCCCTTATTTTGAATGGCACCATGGCGCCCTTGGGGCTTGGCGCCATTTTTGCTGGCGCCAATTTGGCACCCGGCGCCATTGTTTTGAATGGCGCCAGAGATGGCGCCAAAATGACGCGATGATAGTTGATTTTTAACTATTTTTAAGTGCCTTATCTTCGGAAATATATGGTTCTCATGGTATTTTGTATTTTACCTATGTAGTTTCTTGGTAACATTGAATACGTGTCGACAAAAAAATGGATATTTTTGACGCATGCTATCCCATTGCCAACGATGGGTAAGTTCTCCAAAAAAAAACACTTTCTGTGTTTTGAGTTTTTCAAAAATGAATACCTGTGTTTTGAGTTTTTTTCTCAAAAAAAATTTGAGTAACTCTGTTTTTATTTCTGTGTTTTTTGTAAAAACTCAAACTCGAGTTTTTTCCCAAAAAATTCGAGTTCTCCCCCCAAAAATTTCGATTTACAGCATTTCGATCTAGAAACAGTGGTTTTCTTATAAAATATTGGTTTTACACATGTTTTAACCCCACATAACATTTGTGTATTCATTCAAGTGCCAAGAAAGTCCAAAAAATGTCCACAATGAGGACATCAACATCACAACACCAGCAAGAAAATGCCCAGAAATGACAATTTACGCAGTACTCCAAAATTCTGTAATGGATGTGCACTGTATGGAAGACTACAGAATTGATTTGAACTACAACTACCATTTACCTCGAAATACCCCCATGTGGGTTTATTATTTCATCAGAAAGTTTTGTAAGGATCATAGAAAATAGTAGGCATTTACGTACCCAAAACAGGTTATAAATGCGTACAAACAGGATATATTTGAAATAAACATGTAGATAGCTACACAACCTAGTACAGTCTATGTGTAGCTGTGATGCAAATCAGCAGTAATAAATACATCATTTACATTCATTTATAAGTAATAAGTACATTGGATACATGATGTACATCATCCCGGAGGGGGCTATTTCGAGGGAGGGGGGGCACCAGTCCATTTTGAGGGGGGTTAAATCAAGGGGGGGTTAATTCTAGGTAATAAGGTATACTTAAATGTCAAAACTTGTCAAATTGTCAAATCCACCGTGAGATGTGCATGCCATCTTGAATTTCTTTTTTGTACCATTATAAAATATGAATACATTATGTACATATTTACATACTATACATGCTTATTTTATCTTGTTCAGTTTAACTGAATGATTGTGCATGCAACCGCTTTGCTGAAAAAAACACAAAAACTCAAAAAATCTTTTCTGTGTTTCCGTGTTTCTGTGTTTCTGTGTTCTCCAAAAAAACAACTCATTTGAGTTTTGAGTTTTTCAAAATTTATGAGTTTCCGTGTTTCTGTGTAAAACAAAAACACAGAAACTCAATGAGTTTCTGTGTTCAATTTCTGTGTTTTTCCATCGTTGCCCATGGCTCCACAGCCATTATATGGTCATATATAACAATAACATCACAGAGTATTGCCACTGTCTGATATACCTATATATGTTGACACTAAGTCATATCTGAGCTTTTTTAAAAAAAACGTTGTTTTTTTTAAATCCCGTTTTTTTATAAAAAAAACATTGAGTTTAAAAAAACGTTTTTTTCCAACCCTACCCGAAACCCGACATTGGTCGATCAACCCAACGCTACTTTGCTGTTCCATTGTTCCGCCCAGATTGGCGGAGTGAGTTGGCGGCAGAACAAAGGGCGACACATTGTTGTGTGTCACTTCTATTGTTGTGTGCCCTTTGAGATTTGCCGCACCGCGCCATTTATGAAAATCTGCGGCCCATTCCGCATGTACGCCCCCCCCCCACACTGTGGGTCGCTAATCCCCCTAATCCCTAGCCCATCCCGCACATATCGCCCCCCGGGCCGTGCTTAGTAACATCACACTTGTGCGGACTGCGGGGGGGGGGATACCTAGCCCATCCCGCACATATGCCCATCATGCATTTGTGCCCATTCCGCATCATGGCCCATCCCGCAAGTTGCATCACCTGTGTGCGGGATGGGCACATTTGCGGGATGGGTCACATAATTTGCGGGATGGGCACATGTGCGGAATGGTTTTTGATGCGGAATGGGCCCTTGCCCACTCCACTGACTTTACACCATACACGCGTGGTTCACGCTGGAAAGTTGCCAATGATATTCAACAGGGGTCTAGTAGGGGGGTTGGTCAAACGCTCCAGTATCTATCTGTCATGGCGACTGTTCAGCTAGATGATATCTATCGCGAGGCCAGGGGCCTGGAATGGGGGGGGGGTTGGGGGGGGGGGGTTACCCCCCCCCCCCAAACCGCCCAGCTATCTATCTATCCCGGAGGCCGCTCAGCTATCTATCTATCCCGGAGGCAAAATTTTGGGCTACTACCCCCTAAACCCCCCCCCCCCAAATCGCCCAGCTATCTACCTATCTGGAGCGATTTTTCAAAACTATACCCCAATTTTCACTCAAAATCGCTATTTTTCATACCTATATATAGATTTTCACCACCAAAATCACTAGTTCATGCGTCTAACTGCCTATTTTCAGCTATTTTAAGTACTATATGCTCTTGTATACCCATTTTGAGCCATTTTACACCTACTTTTAGCGATTTTTCTCCCTTTTCTTCCTTCTATGCCCCGAAAAAGCCTATATAATGAACCACCACAAACCCCCCCCCCCCAAACCCCCCCCAACCCCCCCCAGAAAATTTTTCAGCTATCTATCCCTCCGGAGGAGCGATTTGCTATCTATCCAACCACTCGGAGGGTCAAAATTCAAGATACCCCTGCGCGAGGCGATTATTTGGCTAATATCCCCTGAACTCCCCCAACCAAAAAAAATCGATCAGCTATCTGAAGCAATTTTAGAGAAAATTTACCGCAACTTTCGCTCAAAACCACTAATTTCCATCCATTTTCACCCTTTTTCACGATTAAAAAATCACTAGTTCACGTGCCCCGTCATTGCCTAACACCCCGCTCAAAATCTTCTGACGAATAAATAACTTCCAGTCCCCTGGGGTCTTATTCGAGGATACACGGTATTGAACCCAGGCCCCCGCCCGGGTTTGACTTTGTCAGCACTTTACGGTAGTGGTCGTCTATGTAAATATGTACCTAGTGCAACAAAAGCGTTATCTGCCGCGTTCACTCGCAGCGGACGCGCGGCTGCGGGCACTACCAGTCTGGTGCCAGTCTCCGACCCTGAAAAATGCCCTGTAAGATGTCAAATGTCATGCAAAGTGTCAAAAGTCATGTAAAATGCCCTGCAAAACGGCAACCGAGTTGCCATTTTGCAGGGCATTACATTTTCCATTACTTTTGACACTTTGCGTGACATTTGACATTTTACAGGGCATTTCGCAGGGTCCGGGACTGCCCCCTGGACGTGCAACTGTCGCGGCACGCGCTCATCGCCGGCACGACGGTCACGCGGCACGCCTTCGCCGAGAGCCGCGTGCTCGCGGTCGTCAGTCACACGCAGTCGGCCGGCGCCCAACTGGATCACTGCGTGTGATGATGAGGGTCGATTACACGATGGTTGACCGTTGGTCAACTTAGCTGTCAACTGCGAATGTTCAGCTCACTGTGATGTATCATTTTGAATCTCAGCGGTTTGATGAGACGAAAGTTATATTTACGTTGTCATAAACTAAAAAGAGAATCCTTGAGTGACTGGTGATAGCTTATCAGACACAAAAAACCGCGGTGCGGAAATAGCCGTACTTGAATGCCCCACGTGAATTCATTAGATTATGGCCAAAATAACAAATCAACTCTGGTCTGGTCGTACTTGAGTGTCGCGGATTGAAGGGACAGTCAACTACTGTAAAATGTACAAAGCGCGAGCCAACGACACATATTCAAACCCTGAAAGGGCCTCTTGTGTGACATCAAACTACACATACACACAATTACCAAAATATACTTGCCTACCTGCTGAGCACAGAAAGTTACGACTTTTTCCATCTCGCACATGGGAAGGGGGCTTGCTTTCCAACCCCCACATGCGACCTTGCGTGATGCGTCATTCACCATGGCGTACTATTCAATATTCTTGTTGTGTTTGTATGTTGGTTGATTAGTTGTTTCGTTTTCGTTTTGTTGTGAGGCCGTTTTATGGTTGAAATAATTAATGCGGAATGCGCAAAGCTACAACTACAACAAACTGCAGCTGAGCCCGGTCAATATTTACAAATTGCATAGCTACACAGATTGAACGCCGAACACAATAGCTTACGCATTTTACCCTCGGTAAACATTATTCTATAAATTTTTTTCTTAATTTTTTCTTTTATGCGGAAGCTTGCTGCATATTTATTTCTTTAGTCAGCACAGAGCAGTTAATAAGCTCAACCAGCCAAAGCTATAAAGTGCGAATGAAGGTATGTAGTCCGCTAGTAAGGCTGGTACATTTATTCATACACACAGCCAGAAATACTGAACTTTTTTCAAAAGTATATGTAAATGTAAGTATTTTATTTTTACGCACCATAAAGTATAGACAATGTAAAATACTGTTTTTTACTCGTACTCATGCGTAAATGTGAGTAAAATACTTTTTCTCCCATGAAAATGTAAAAGCGAGTACTTCTCCCCTGGAAAACGTAAAAGCTACTACTTTTTACATGTGAGAGTGTCAGTTTTACTCTGAAAGGCATAATAGATGTTGTCTTTAATAATCATATACCTAGTATCTTTTAGAAAAATGATATGATTTTTTCTAGGTAAATTTTCTTATTTTAGCGACAGAAAATTGTGATTTTAGCAACAAAAATACATTTTCTCTGTACGCGTGTACTTTTAAAATGTACGCGTAAAAGTAAGTACATTACTTTGTTCAAAGGTATATGTAAATGTATTTACCGCGTACTCGCGTACGCGTATTTTTCGAGTAAATGTACGTACATTTTAACAACTGTGCACACAGCTTGCTGCACATATAATTTTTGCTTTACTTGTGCACATGTACTCGATATCATACCAATTTGTTCTAAAAGTTGCGACATTTAAGTATTAACAAATCTGAATTTATGTGACACCCGGGCGGAATCAGCAAAGTAAAATAGACTCATTTCAGTACATTTTGAGTGTCACCATGCATAAACACCAATGTAATGTGAGTGGGCCACATTCAGTGGGCTTTTTTCATTGAAATCGAATATGTTGACATGGATGGAAAATATTAGTAAATAAGTACCCAGTGCATCACATAATATAAATAGAAACTTACCTTTCTGAGGGCATCATAGGGAACAAGTACTCCAAGACTTTGCCTTGCCTGCCAGAGACCCAGCCATGCATTTTAATGTAGGTATACAGAAACAGTGGAACACAAACTACCACAAATTTACAATAACTTCCAATGAAATGAATACACAAAACACACAAATTATCCACCCAATACTATTCCCAAGCAGAAAATCAGGCAGCTATAGCAATCCCAAAATGAAAAGAACACCACATGTGTTCTGCTCACTGTTCCTCATTTCTTTTGATGTGTAAGTTATCCCCCATGCAAAGTTGTTAAAAGGTATTTACTTACGTTTACTCGAAAAATACGCGTACGCGAGTACGCGGTCAATACATTTACATATCCTTGTTTAAATACCGTACGCACTTGTACGCGTACATTTTCAAAGCATGCGCGTACGGAAAATGTATTTCAGACAATTCTATTTGGGACATATTTAGGTACAAAGTGACTACACTGCTAGGTAAATATTTACAGAAATGGTTCCGTTGTATAATAAAGTTCCGTTGAATAATAAAGTTCCGTTGAATAATCGTAACCAAATCGAAATTGTTGTGGAGACAGTAGAAGTGGAAACGACTCGGGAGAGCGACGATTTTTATCTCCTAGAAAAAATATACATTGAAAACTTTTTTATCTGTCATTTGCTTAAAGAAAAACATACGTTGTGCTGTACACATATGAAAAGTGCCCACTTTTTCATATTCTATGAAGAAAATTAGTCATTTCTACACTCGCAAGAAAAGTTTCCACATTTACGCGTACGTACGAGTAAAAAAACTATTGTACGTTTTCTATACTTTGTGGTAAATAAAAAAAATACTTTACGTTTACATATACTTTTAAAAAAGTTCAGTAAATCTAACAACTCTGCCCCCAAGAGATTAGCCACCAGTGGTTGCGCGTACCTCATAGCGTTGCAGGTGGATAACAGTCCAATTTGCTTATTTTTTTTCCTTATTAGGTAACAATTTTGCTATTTGCTATGACATATTAAATAAATATTAATCAAATAAAAATAAAAATATATTCTATCAGTTATACATATTGCATTTGTTATTTGCTACATACAGCATACATGCACATGAAGTTTACGCAGCAATTTTGGCACGAAGTTTGAAGCTTAAATACCTGCACACATCTGTTTTTATAATATTACACAATAAATAGTTACACTGTACATTATTTGCAATGTCATACATAACATGAATGCACAAGGATAGACAATGTTGAGTGTTTGGATTGTGCCTCACTTTTGCTTGGATTATGCCTACCTAACTTCTATTTGGATTATGCTGCAGTTGGTGGCACAAAAAAAATGTTTGAATTTTGCCTCAGTTTTTTGTAGATTATGCTACAAAAGTGTTTGCATTATGCCTGCTTGGATTATGCATGCATGGATTCCCCCCCCCCTCCAAATCGGTCAGCTATCTATCTATCCCAGGGCAACATTTTTGGCTACTATCCCCTGATCCCGCCCTCTCCCAAATCGGCCAGATATCTAGCTAACTGGAGCGATTTTTGAGAATCGTTACCCCAAAGTCGCTAATTTCCTTAACTCTACCCATTTTAACCTTGAAAATCAGTAGTTCATGTGCCTTATGGTCTACTTCAGATATTTTTGGTTACACATGCGCTTATACACCTATTTTATTAGCTACTCTTCACCTTTTTGGATATTTTGATCCACTTTTCTACATTTCGATAATGCCTACTTTTTATCCCCACGAGCATAAACATGGGAGGGTCAAAATTCTGCAGACCTCTGCTCCATTTTGATCCCACTTTCTACCTGAGGAGGCTCACATTGCTATACTCGGCGGACCGCATGCTATGCATTTTTCCGAAGGAAACACTCCATCATGACGTCATCATTAATAGAATTAAAATAAATCCAGCAACAAAAAAACATGACAGGAAAAACATTCCTCGTTTGTAAGCGACTCCGCCTTTTTCTTTTTAAAAATATTTTTCTTTTTTGTGAAGCTGAATACATAAGTATCCAGCTTGCGCGTTATCGACCAAGACATAAATAATTTTGGGTGCATGCTTTGCGGTCCGCCGAGTATATTGAAGAATTGGTATACTCGGATGACATTACGCCGTAACTTTTTCCAGAGGAAACACTCCATCATGACGTGATCACTTTCGTGGCCATCATCATTACTCGCCATCACGTTGTCTTCATGACCATCACTTCGTCGTCATCACGCCTTCCATAAGTTCTCGCTGTCTGCCAGCCAAAGACATTACTCCTATCTGTTTGTAGAGTATCGTGTCTGCCGAGGATAACATAAAAGTGATAAAAAGTTTTGGTTTTACATATATTTATGTTGGAAATGTAAAAAGTGTCACTTTGATATTTGATAGAGTTCCTGATAGTATCCTGCCAAACTATTTTGTGAACTGCTTGTTGTTTTGGACAATCATGTTTATATTTACTTACATTAATAATTGCTTAGGTAACATTTTTTGGAATGATTCATTTGTTTGGAAAGAATGTTGTAAATTGTTTCTTATGTTATAACAAATAGCCTTGCAAGTTGGACACAGCCTAGGTCGACCGTGTGCCTTGAGGATTTTATGCCATGTGATGTTTAGTGATGTTAAGGAACCGGGTCACTGGTGCCCCAGTGCTCGGTACCGAAGGGCACCAGCATGCCCAATTCCTTATGCTCTTTCTTAGGAATGGCAGAGGTGTCAGTGCGGTGCGGTGACATATTTCCTGGTGCCTTTAACATCACTAGTGATGTGACATCAGCTGATGTCATGCATTTATAAGCTCTGTATTCAACAAACGCCGCTAAAATGTAGCATACTAGCCCTTCTAATTGGTATTTAGTGTAACTTTAGAAACCATTTTATTGCATATTTTAAAGGGTGATTTTTCATCTGTTTTTTCTAAACGTGAGTTTCTTGTCTTCGTAATACCACCCCGGGGTTTATTATCTAGCCAGCAAATTTTGAGGGGGTATATTCGGGCACATACAAATGTGGATTTTATCATTTCATCAGAAAATTTCGGGAAGAAACGTAGTAAAGAATACGCCAAAACATACCCAAAACTGGTAATAAATCAGACCAAACAGGATACCTATATTTGGGCATATAGAGGGCTATAAATGTGTAAGCAAACTAGTAGGTATATTAGTTGCTGCGATGCAATTTGTCAGCAATTAATACATCATGTATTTACATTGCATACATGATGTACATTATTCGAGACGGTGGGGGGTATTTCGAGGGAGGATTTTTCCTCGTGTAACTCAGACCTGTTGGGGTCTGTTTTTTTCATCCAAATATTATAATATTTTTGAACACATGAGTTCGTTGAAAAACATTCAAACACAACTGAAACTTTCAGTGTGCGGTGCGCTATATTGGCTTTTTTATTTGTTTTGATGCAGCTAGTGAGTGGTTTAGTGGTGACGAGTGTGGAGGTAACACACAGGAACTAACAATAAGCATAATAACCTGAAGTGTCTTTACTAGGGATGGCCAGCACTTTCTTCAGCCACTAGGAACTAAAAAGAGACAAAAATCAAAGTGGTAACTTTCGAAAAAGATTTTTGAGAAAAATAATTTGAAACTTTTTAGAATCCCTTGCAGAGCCCCCAACCTAAGGGGATGGGCAGTGTCGGTTCTGTGGGCACATTGATTGGGAACTTCAACCCAGTGTTCGGTGCTATACTCGGCTCACAGCAAAGTATGTTCCCAAAATTACTTATCTCTTGGTCGATAACGCGCGAGCAGGATACTTATGTCTTAGTCGATAACGCGCGAGCAGGATACTTATGTATGCACTTTCACAAAAAGAAAAAATAATTTTAAGGAGAAAAAGGCGGAATCGCGTACTCAAAAGCACCGGTGCGAACAGTTTTTAAGAGGTAAGCCGACAAATTCAATTTCCGGCCTCCGGGCACTCTTTGCATGCATCGCCTCCCTTTTTTTATACAGCATTTCCAGGTAGCGCTATAGGATTCAAGGCTCCTTGTTCGCTTGTAGCGTGCTTAAAAAACTTTTTCCGTCCCTATTATTTACCCATGTATTTAGATGTCTCCTGATTCTGAATGCAACACAACAGAATAATCGGATGTTATCTTCAGTACAACTTTGGTCCAGGTATGATTCTTCATTTTTAGAGCTATTTGATTACCTTACTAACTGCATAAGCTCAGACCATAAATTGGTTCTTTCCTGGGAGCTAAAAATATCAGCAAATATTTTTGAAAGACCGGTGTTATCTGATGATGTTTTAAGAATTCATTGTTTGTATAAACTCGCATTCAGCGAAGTAAGGAATTCTGACAATGTCCTGTCAAATTTTTTTATCAGAAACAATAACTTTACAGAGCAAAGTTGCACAATCGCTATGTGACGTAACTCTGAATCGGATGCAAGATTGTGTCCACTTTTACCTTCTTAAATGTTTTACAGTGTGTTCTACATTTTGCGAATTATGGCTGTGCATGAGTAAATAAATAAATAATTATAAAAAATAATTGTGTTAGTTACTGTTTTTTAGTTTTTTTCTGGGAGATCTTTAAGACGAGAGTTATTATTTCCCAGTTTGTTAATGCGTCATATTTACAGGCAAGCAGTTATTGTTTCCTAATCTATACCGGGAAATTTTTTTTGGAAAAGGGTTCTCATCCAAGAAAATTATGTTTCTTTGAGTTGTTGTTCGATTTTTATATATGTTGAAAGTTCTCCGCGGGTACTGGGTAATGACTCGCCTTGTAATGTTTAGCAATTAATTACGAGTGTGCAGCAGATGCACTAAGAAATAAGTATAAGAAGAGGAGCTTATTGCATTTTCAGTGTTAAATTTTCAGCGTTTCCCTCGATTTTTTCATTCTCATTAGGTAACTACCTATATATCTAGACTATCGTTAGCAATGATGAAAATATTCAATGTGAAAAATTCATCTTGCTTTTTTTATTTTCAAACCAAGCTCGACTGTCGTTGAACCACAGATTGAATTTTTTTTTAAATTCCGAAAATCAGAAAACGTTATTTCTTCCGACAGATGAGCGTAAAAATGCTGCCTAGAATTCAATTCCCGAGATTTGCTGAAGCTAAAATTGATGCAGAATGATTGAGTGTTAGCAGTAGTCTAACAAAGACTTTTCG
Source organism: Sphaerolaimus hirsutus (assembly GCA_964036195.1). NCBI lineage: Eukaryota > Metazoa > Nematoda > Chromadorea > Monhysterida > Sphaerolaimidae > Sphaerolaimus > Sphaerolaimus hirsutus. The sequence continues at coordinate 10,600,434 of OZ038454.1, read as the reverse complement.
ACAACTTGACTACCGAAACAGACACCAAATTGAAAGCTCTCAAATTTGAGACAGTGGTTACCTAAGAACAAAAACACTTCGAAAAATGTTAAATCCCATTTCCGGCAGAAAACAGTGTTATAATACATATTTGAACTAACAAACCTTTGACCTAATTTTTACGAATATTTTCCACCTTCAGTCATTAGCAGTAAGCAATGTGGCATTCACGCCAGAGTTGTAAAAAGTACTGAACTTTTTTAAAGTAAACGTAAAGTATTTTTATTTTACTCGCCCCTGAGTAAAGAAAACCTTAAATATTTTTTATACTTTTACACTGCGTAAAACGTGAGTAAAATACTTTTTCCAAGAGAAAACGGAAAAACGAGAAATTTTTCTGGGGAAAATGTAAAAACGGGCATATTTTCTCACAGAAAACGAAAAAGTGAGTATTTGTTCTCGCAGAAACTCAGTATTTTTCAATTGTTACTCTGGTATACATCAAAGGTGTGTTTTTCACTCTTGATAAGTATTTCTTAGGAGAATTTCTAATGTTTATCACTTTATGTTTGGAAAAATGACATTTTCTGTTCCCTAAAAATACGTTTTCTGTACTCGCGTACTTTCAAAAGGTATGCGAGTAAGTGAGAACTGTTATTTTTTTCGCGTGGAGACGTAAACATATTTACGCAGTACTCGAGTATACGTAAATATTTATCGAGTAAACGTAAATATGTTTTAACAACTATGATTCGCGCTTGCGACAGTCACGGCAAACCCATGCATTGCTGTAATTATCTACCGGCGGAAGTAAAAATGCCTATGGGGGCTCTCCCGTGTTTTTGTTCCACCACATGCTTAATTGTATCCCTAGGCGGTTTAAAGTATGATTTAAGCCACCTAATGTTGCGCTGCCGACACAGTGGTAAATGTTACCTAGATATGTAAATATTTGCTCTACAGTTAAGGTACACCAATTGCATCCTAGGCCCTAGTTCCGGCTTGGTACAGGCGGGCATAATGTATTTATTTCATCAATTTATGTTTTTATTTTAATGCAGGCCTATTTTCATACAAATATTCCAAATGACAAACAATACATATATGAAGTTATTAAATTCTTTACTGACCGGATTGAACGCTATAGAGTGATTGATACTACATGGTCCGGCTGAAAAGTCCCCGGGCAGTGCTCGCCATTCGCGCTACGGGTAAGCTACGGTCATAAAATTTTGACAGGTTAAGGTATCAGGTGTTTTGAGTTTTCACCCAAAATTTCACCCCTCTAGCTCCACTCACTGCAGAACTGTGGGGGTTACAATTTCGGTCATTTTGTACTGATGTACAAATGGTGCTCTAGCTCAATGCTGCTTTAAGTTGTGATCATGAAACTTTGGCTAGTGTGAGCCACCAGTGTTGTCAATGTGCCAGCACTAACCAACAGTAGCTATGATATCACAAGCCTAGTTCATATTTTCATTACTGTCACTACTCTAACAACCAAATTCATCATTCTGCCTCTCCTTCTCAAAAAGTGGTTAATACAGGATGCATTTTGCATTAACGCTGCTGTTGAACACTGGTGCTGTGTCCAATACAGATTAGTAATGAAACACAGATAAATTTTTAACACATAACTCACTTACTGCACATTTCAAAACAACATTAAAATCACTGCATTACAACATGATCTCAGATGATCACCAAAAACATCCATCACAGTTCCCACGTTTTTTGCACATCACCCTGATCTGCACATTTATTTTACCTTAAGCAATAAGGTGTATGAAAGTGTTGAATACTATCAGCACATTGCCAACACACTGGCTTACACTAGCCAAAGTTTCATAATCACAACTTATAGCAGCGTTGAGCTAGAGCATCATTTGTACATCAGTACAAAATGACCGAAATTGTAACCCCCACAGTTCCGCAGTGGGTGGAGCTAGAGGAGTGAAATTTTGGGTGAAAACTCAAAACACCTGATATCTCAACTAGCATTGAAAAAATCTCTGGGAGATTTATATTTTAAAAATCTCAGAAAATCTCAGAAAATATAAGATTTTCTGAGATTTATATTTTTTCCATGATTTTCCAGAGAGATTTAATTATATTTTCTCTGATTGAGAAAATCTCTCGAGAAAATCTCTCTATACAACATGTGTGATGTATTGATTTTCAGCAATGATTGAATACTCAGCCAACAAAGCACAATAATTTTAACTGGTGGAAAGTGAAAATTTGGTGATAGTGTGATGTAGCCACCGAAGTCAGCGTCTTCTACCACCGAATCCGGCAACTCCAAGACCGTAGTGAGAAACGGCCTTTAGAGTGGTTGATTTCCCGTTGTAGCCGAACGTCCACTTGTCGACAGCCAAGTTGAGTTTATTTCGTAGTTGCGTGTTGAAAGGGGTTCAATATTGTTTCAGGTACTTTATTTGATCAGATACAGCCACATATAAAAGCGCAAAGCCTAGCGAGCTTCCTAGTCGAAGTTTCTATCGCTAGCTTATTTTCGTTCAGAAGCTTGGGGTCCGCAGACTGAAGTAAAAACTCTCAAAGTAGCTAAGACACGGAAATCACGTATAGAAAAACAGCTACAGTAATTTCCTAATACAAATGCACAAATAAGACATAAATGCAACAAATAAACACATCTAGCCGAAACAGTTGCCTTATACTGCGCGTGCATACATTCAAATAATTATGGTAAAGAAATACCAGGTACAAATTGGGCTAATGGAAAAACTATTAATCTTGAGGCGCGAAGTCGGCAAACTCGGCCGATTTACTAATTTGCTTCAATTTGTCAGAAAACATTGACGCACATTGGAACTAATAAAATAGGGTTTGAAAACTGTAAATAGTAGTGTAAATGTTCCTAATGACGTAAATAGAATAAGGTATATTCAACATGATAATAATAATCACTTCCTGGAAACGTATGTTGAATAATCTAGCAAATTGGGACTTATTTGAGGTAAATGGGTATTGTAATTGAGCAGAGTTTATAATATATTCAATTGAGCAAGGTATTATAATTATTAAGTAAATATAAATAGTTGTGAACAGGGTTATGACAATTATACCTATGCGAAGGGCTTTGTAAAGTAAATGCTAGTTGCACGCAGGGCACCATTTCTCTATTAGGACGCTGGCCTAGATAATTACGCAGCACGTAAATATTTACAAGATTTGACTTTTGTAAACTGCAAGTAAACTATGCAAATGTATGTATAATCATGATCAGAAAATTACGGCGAGTTGAATGAGCCTAATTTTATATTAATACACCTAATAATAACATATTTGACCTTTTAACCTAAACATTCCACATAAACCTATCAATAACTTATAGAGCACTTTCCTAATCGAATATTCTCCATGGGTAAATAATATAGTGCAGGAAATACAATTTGCGTGGTAAATTAATATAGTGCATAAATTGTAAATTAGTGCAAATAAGTAAATGTGCAAATATGAGCCTAATTATCAATTCTCTGTATTTCTTTATCCATCCATTTTGCCACGGTCAGCACACTCCGGGCGGAAGAGTTGCTGCACCCCGTTGTTGCAGCAACGTCACATGCTGGTGGTGGTAGGCGCCAAAGTGATGAGTGGCGTTTCCACAGTCGCCTCGGTAGTGAACGTGGTCGTGCGCGAAGTCGTGGGTGTGCGTGAAGTTGCAGGTCCGGTTGTTGGTGATGCCAACGCCGACCTAGCCTGATGATGAAGCAGGTAGTTGCCCGTGTCGCTTCCTGCGCGTTCGCGTGAGGTGAATTTGCGGATATCGGGCATGTGAACACTGTCTCTGTTCCTGGCTCTGACTTGTCCTTCATCAGCTGAACTTTCATCTGGTTGAACGTATGCTGATAGTGACTTTGCCATTCTGTCCTCTGTTTCTGCTCTCCTGGCAAATCTGACGGACTGTGTTGAGTTGGATCTGGCTCTCCTCTTGATTGCTGGTCTCAACTCTGTCTTGCGCACTTTTCTTTGTGGATAATTGGTCTCTTTCTGAGTTGATTTCTTGATAGTGTATCTGATGGCTCTGAAGCATAGCCATATGCATTTGAATGGACACACTATGCATTTCCATATGCATGTGTATACACATGGTGGAATCACTGGTTTTCCTGTGGCAATTCTCCAATTGTACCACAGGTATCCTGCAGCTACAATTCCGGCTATCAGGATTGTGATCCCCAGCAGCATTGCGATTGTGTTGATGATCACTTGAAAGGGTCCTTTCAGCATTCCTCCCATAAAGTTGGTGTACCCTTTTGATACTCCAGATATGTAGTGACCATATGCCTTGCCGATTCCTGCTGCTGTCTGTCCAATTCCAGCTCCAATGCCTTCTATTGAATTTCTGATCACTCTGGGATCCAATGACATATCTGCTGTGTAATCGATCAACTGGTTCTGCACATGCTCCAAATTCTGTAGTCTCTGAATCTGGCCTCTGACATCCATGAAATTGGTCGCTCTGTTGACAATGTTGGTGAACAGGTGAGGCGCATCAAACGTGAAGGCCTGCCATTGTCCTTTCCATGTCATTTCAATTGGAGTCTCTGTGACATGCACCATTCCATGTGCGGACTTCCACTGTCCATGTTCATTTCTGTACAGGTGCGGTGTGGTGTGGCTGCAATCCTCTTCTGGTGATTTCTCTACCAAGTCTCTGCTGCCTGGGCTCTTGAACCACAAGGGCCCGTCTTTGTCCAATCTCATTGGTGTGTACTTGTAACATGTCTCTCCCACTTTTCCTGTCTGATAAATTATGTATGGCTGCACTTCCTTGCATTCCCAAAACATAATTGCTTCTCCAGCCCATTCTGCATGAACATCCTGTCTTCCCAGCATGGCTCGAATCCCCAGTGTTGGATCGATGCGGAAAAGCTGAGTCAACATGTCCAGCTGGTTCTTGCGAAGTTGACATAGCTGATGCCATACAATCGCAAATTGTGCCTGAGTCATCTCTCTGACTACATGTTGCAGGAACTGAAACTTGGAGTTTCTGTCGTCCAATCTGGCATACAATGTTCCACTGATTGTCGACTCTCTTGCCTCCACTATCTTTCCTGGCATTGCCCATTCTACAGGCACATCTTCTCTTCTGTCAAACTGGATGAATACACCTCCTTGATCGGTGTAGTATGTGTCTCCCGGAACACATTCTGAACCAATTGGCCTCTTTGTCTTGTTGCTGTGGGAGTATGCTGCTTGCAACTTTGATACAATAATTGTCTGGCCAGATATTTCTGATTTGAATCTGCCAATTCTCTCATATGCACATTGATGCTTGAAATTCTCCGTATCCCACACTGTGATTCCATAATTGTGGTCTCTGCAATGTCCCATCATGGCTCTGCACTGGCTGAAATCTTGCAAGTCGCTGATTACAGTCTTTCCATCAAGTGAAGCCACGGTTCCTTCTTCCATGTAGAAGTTACTGACGACATTTTCTTTGTCATGACAACACCATGAATATTCCACATTCAAGGTTTGATTGGTTGTCCACACTCTGGGTTCCATTTCTACCAAAGGTGTTCCTCTGAACATCTTGTGAATTCTTGCATAGTTACAGGCTACCACGCCAACTTGCTGGTATTTCTCAAAATTGCCTGTAATGCCTTTCGCTCCCCAGAAACTGGTGTGTGTGATGATTTCTTTGATTCTGATGTAGCATCTGTATGCTTTCTCTTTCTGTGGAATCTGTCTCTGTGCGTAAAGTGTAACTTTCATTGCCTTGACAAAATTCCTTGGTGGGATATGGCACTGCACTTCTTCAGGAACTGTAAGCGCATGTCCATGCCTTCCACTGGTGCAAATCTGATACTTCTGGCTTTGTGAACTGATCACCTGTTCCACAGGATGATCCTTGATTGCGTCTTTGAATCTCTCATAAGTCTGCATCTCTCTGACAGACTTTGGCGGCCATTCTGAAGGCAAAGGCGGCAATCCATGATGCGCTGCCAATGATGGTGGCCTTACTGTCGAGGTTTCTAGAACGTATGTTCTGGAAAATACTTCGCTGTAAGCTTTGCCGGCTTCTCTCAGCGTTGCTGACTCTGACATGCCTGTCAACATCAACACCATGCACAGCATTCCAATCACTAGACTGCTGGTGGTTGCTGTGGTTTTCCCTGTTGCACTCCTCAGGACTCTATCTGACGCTGAGTTCCTCTGAGTAGGGTTTGGTACAGAGTCTCTGTTCGAGCTCTGATTTCTGACATGTTTCTGGACAATTGCTGGGTCCAGTAAATCCACTTTGACTGTCACTGCTGTCTCTGGGATATCCATTGTCTTTGAATTGATTTCCAGCGGATACAATTGATTGAGTGGTCTGCTGACCACATTTCTGTTGGCAGTTCTGACTTTTGCTGAGCGAATCTGTCCATCTTTGCTGGATTCTAACTGCTCGATGCGACCCATCCTCCATGCACCTCTGGGCATGTTCTCTTCATAAATCAGCACAACTTCATTCACTTTGGGTTCTTGAGTCGCTGTCAATCTGCCATGTTTGTGCGTCACCTGAGTTCTTTCCCTCAAGCTCGGGATATACTCTTGATGCCACAAGTCCCAGAACTTATCCAAAGTTTGCTGGGTTGTCTCCCAATATTTCTGCAGTTTCGCTGCGTTATCCATTCTGGGCACAAATTCTCCATCTTTGTCTGCATCAAACTGTGGTGCTCCAATCTGACCTTCCCCTGTCAGGAAGTCTTTTGGCGTCAGCACTCTGAGGCTCTTTACATCACCATAGATGTAAGAGATTGGCCTGCTGTTGATCACTGCCTCGACTTCTGGCAGAAGTGTCAACAATTCTTGCAGAGTTAACATTCTGTGCCCCACAGCTGCCTTGAAATGTTTCTTGGTGATGCCCACCATTCTCTCATAGACTCCTCCCTGCCACGGTGCCATAGGAGTAGTCATGTTCCACTGGATTTGTTGCTGTGAGCAGTAAGTCTGTACTGCCCCACTTTTGACCATTTCTGACCATTCTTTTCCAGTATTAATGGCCTTGTCAGTGCTTGTGCTGAGCACTTTCTCTGTCAATTTGAATTGCGTCGCATTGTCTGAAATCACTGCCTCAGGCTTTCCGCGCCTGGCGATGAATCTCCTGACTGCATTCAGGAATTCTTGTGCTGTCATGTCCAGCACACTTTCCAGGTGAACTGCACGTGTCACCATGCATGTGAACAAACAAATCCACATTTTCCTGTGATCTTTGTCCACTTTGTACCAAACTGGTCCCAAATAATCCAAACCCGTGTACTGGAACGGTCTGGCTCTCTGAACTCTGGTTTCTGGCAAATCTGGCATTGGTGGAAGCTGGTACGGCTTCGCTCCCAATTTCTTACAGGTTGGGCAGGTTCTCGTCACATTGTAGATCACCCGTCTGCCCTGTGTAATCCAGTACTTTTGTCTGATCGCTGCCAATGTATGTTGCACTCCTGCGTGCATCAACTTCTCATGCTGGTCTCTGACGATCAGCTGAGTCACTGTAGCCGTTGCTGGCAACAGTATGAGTGGCACTGTGACCTCCTGTGGGTCTGTATGCTCCATTCTGCCGTGGCACTTCAGGATTCCATCCTGATGCATTTGCACATTGAGCCATTTGATCAACTGCTGGTCTGCAGCTGCTTTCTTGCCATCCTGGCTGCCTTTGCTGTGGCCTGTTGCCAGAATCTTTGCCACTTCTTTGTAATGATTCTGTTGCGTCACTTTGATCCAATATTTCCACGCACTCTCTCTCTCTCTTCAATACTGATAATTCCCTGTGGTTTCATTGTACCACAGATACTTTTCATGATTTCTGACAATCCATTCTGACTGTCATTTTTGCTGCGCTTTTTGTGCATCTGTCGCACAAATCTCATCACGTATACTGTTGCATCCAGTAACTTTGTCAGTGATGAGAATCTCTGAATCTCAATTCTCAATGGGTTGCTTTGCTTGCTTTCATCAGCTTGCACATTGCTGGCATCTGGGTCCCTTGTCTTTGCATCTGGTAAATTGGACTGGCTTTTGGGAACTTGAGCTCTTCTCTCTTGATTTCTGCCATTACTTCTGGCGTGACTGGCTCCACTTTCGGCTCTGGCCACTCTCCAGTCATTAGCCATTCTGGCCCTTTCCACCACAGGTTACTGCCTTCCAACTCTGACATATTCATGCCTCTTGTGGCCATGTCAGCTGGGTTCTCCAGTCCTGCTATGTGTCTGATGTGCATGTTCTCTGTCTCACTCTGAATTTTCCTGATTTCATCCAATCTGTTCTTGACAAAACATGCCAGTGGCTTCGCTGTTGTCAGCCACTTCAGACAACAGGTTGAATCTGACCATACAACTGTTTGACTGAATTTGACGTCCTTGAGCTCTTTGTGAATAAACTTTGACATTCTGCTGCCGATCAACATTGCTAACAATTCCAGCCGTGGAATTGTCACTTCTGGTTTCTTTGGAGCGAGTCTCAATCTGGAGTACAGCAGGCTTGACGTGCCGCTGTCATTTTCTGTTTTCTGGCATATGTATGCCGCTGCGCTGTATGCCATTGCTGAGGCATCGACGAAGATGTGCAGTTGTGCATCTGCACCACTCTGATAATTCAGATTTCTGTTGAACTTGATCTGTCCAACCTTAAGCAATTCCGTCTCTAATTGCTGCCAAATTGCTGTCTGTTCCTCAGACAGGGGTGAATCCCACTCTTTGGCACTTGGTCCTGAATGCCATAACGTTTGCAAAAATCTCTTTGCTGGCAGTAGGACAGGACTGACGAGTCCCATTGGATCAAAACATCCCGCAGTCACCTTTGCAACTGTCCTTTTCGTGGGAAGTTTGATTTTCTGGTTAGTTTCTGATAACTGTGATTGCTGAACTGTCTTTGGCGTTTTCAGCCACATCTGGTCGCTCTCTGTGTCCCATTTCATTCCTAGGACTGTTGTGACAATTTCCTTGGCCACATCTGACTCTGCCAATTGCCAAGTAAAGCTCTTATTGTTGCTGTTCCATTCTCTCAGATTCATCTGTGCCTCTGTGAACAGCACTTTGGATTCCTGGTACAATTCGATTGCTTTCTGCTCTGTATCCACACTGAGGATCAAATTATCCACATACAGATTTTCATTGATCAATTTTGCATTCTCTGTGCCAGCTTGATTCAGATGGTATCTGACTGTTAGCGCCAGCAGCGCTGGGCTGCAGATTATACCAAATGGTACTCTGGCAAATCTGTAAATCTGAATATTGTCCTCCATAGATGGTTTCGTGGGATCCTTGTACCACAGAAATCTTGTCACATCTCTGTCACTGTCCTGCAGACTAATCTGCAGAAACGCTTTCTCTATGTCTGCGACCAGGGCGATTCCATGCAACCGGAATCGCATCAGCATCCCTACCAGCTGTGGTAGTATCACTGGACCGCGATACATGCACTCATTCAAGCTTGGCATGCCTGGCGGTTTTGCTGAGGCATCATATACCTCTCTGACCTTTGTGGTAGTTTTCTCTGGCGTTATCACTGGTTGATGAGGCAATATATGGAACTTTCTGCCATCCATAATATCCTCTTGGACTTTCTCAATTACTCCTTGCTCCTCTTGTGCTTTCATGATTGCCTGAATTTTCTCCAGTAACTCTGGGTCTCTTTTGAGCCTGTTGGTGAGGTACCTGAACCTCTTGAACGCCATTGCTTTGTTATCTGGGAGTTCATGCAAATTTGGTTTGTACATGAACTTTACAGAGTACCGTCCATCTGGGTTTCTCTGTACACTCTCATTGAATTGCTTGATGGCCTCATCGTCCTCGACGAGGTCTGGCTGGTCCATTATGCCAATGGTATCCAGTCTATCCATGTCTTTGACATTTGGTACAGGAGCAATTGACAACGGTGCTTCCTCGTACCACTTTTCTCTCTGAATTTGATGCACAATTGTGTTGACCACCACCGGATATGCACCATTCGTGGTCCATTGATTTCTGTTGCTCGTCAGCTGCCCACCTCCCATCAGCAATCCCAATTCTGATGGAATGACATACAATCCTGACGGAAGTCTGGTGGTGCTGGTGTTTCTGGACATCAAGTCCCAGAAATAATTCAAGCCCACTATAATGTCTGGCTTGAACTTGCATTCAGTCCCTTTTTCCTTGGGAATTCTGTCTGCAAAGTAACTCTCATCCGGGAAGTACTTCTGCAGGTACCTTTCGTCCTGTTCTGACACAGGCACTTTGACTTGTTCTGTGGTCAACGTCGGGACCACATCAGCCACCATATCAACTTTCTGGCCATTTCTGAGCCGCATTCTGAATTCCACTTGCTGTACTACTTTATAGTGCGGCTTTTCATTTCCGAATGTGTACACCTGGATGTGGTGTTCACCCGTACTCTTCAAATTGAGTTTCTTGGCCACTTTCTCTGACATGTACGTTCCCTGGGATCCTGTGTCCAGGAACGCTTGAATCTGTAGTGGTGGCTGTTCAGGCTCCATCTCTGTATCCATTTCTGAAGCCTCAATCACGGTTCTGGCTGTCATCAACATTGACATATTCCTGTTTACTGACAGGTTCACTGACGTATTCTGTTGCTTTGTATATAGTTTTGTAACCACTGTGCTGGATATGGTTTCTGTCTCCACCATTTCTGGTCCAGCTTCTTCCACAGTGACACAATTCACTGTGGCCTTTCTCTGTTGGCTCTGTGCTGGTCGACCGGCTGTCGGCACAGACTTTCTGCCATTGTTTGCTGCTTGCTGGCCATTCTGTTGACCATTCGCTCTGAATGCTGGAATTTGCCGTCCAGCGTTTCCATTGCCATTGTCACCAAATTTCTCTGGGCACACCGCAGTGTGGTGCCTATTGGACTTGCAGTAGAAGCAACTTCTCGTAAATTGACATTGATTCATGTAATGCCCTTTCTGCAGGCATCTCAGGCATCGCTCTGCCTTTGACAAAATCACTCTCCTTTCTCTGGCAGTTTTGAACTTTGGACACTTATCATTAAAGTGTAATTGCTGTGTGTCATTGCAGAACACACACGGCCTCCCAGGATTCATGAATCCAGCCTGTGGTGCACTCTGTCCATTCTGGATCACAGACATGCTCCCTGTGCTGGTCCTTGGGTTCTCTGGCCCTCTGAATCGGTTCCCATTGCCTTGAAACCGATTATTGAATTGCTGTGCGCGGGGATTATTCCCAAACCTTGGCGCGATTGCTGAACTGGTGCCTCAGTTTGCTGTGCGTGCTGTACAGCCTCACTGAGCGCTAGCTGCTTGCCAAACAGCTTTCTGAAATTTTCCACCGTCAAGGCTTCCTCAGTTCCCTGTTCCTTCTGGATTTCTCTGAGAACCTCGGGTGGCACTTTCTGTTGCAGCTGGCTCAACAGCATTGGATGTTCCACTGATTCACCCAGTGACTCCAACTGCTGGAGCAGCCTTTCAATTGCATCAAACAAAATTCTCATATCCTGACAGGTATTCCTGGCCTGTCGCAACTTCATGATATTACTCATCAGCGTGTTTCTGACCACAACTGGCTGGTCATATCTCTTCTTGAGCATTGCAATTGTGGGTGCATAATTCTCTGCGGTCACACTCAATCCACTGATCATGCCAAATGCTGAGCCTTTCAGCAAGCTCCTCAAGTATGAAAACTTGGAAATGTCCTCCAAATCTGTCCGATTGTGAATGTGGGATTCGAACATTTGCCACCATGATCGAAATTTGACAATTTCCCCAGTAAACTGTTCCACTTCCAGTTTCTGTAATTTGACGCTCTTTGCTGTGGTTGCATTGGTTGAACTGGCCCCCGGAGCAGCTCCCTGAGCTGTCAGAGCCATCTGGGCAGCCATCTGCTGTATGAATGCTGTATTGACTTCATACATGGTATTTCCGCTCTGTTGCTGGATCATGTCTTGCAACTCTTCGATGTATACATTCATGGCTGCCATTTTCTGTGTCACCAAGTCTGACATATTTGCATATTCCTCATATGAGTCTTGGTATATCTTCTGTTCTTGTTCCAACTGGTCGGGTTCGTCAATGTCCTTGACGATGTCCCTCCATGCGTCAAATTGAGTTCTCACTGCAGTCATTGCACTTTCCAATTTTGCACCCTCCTGTTTGATAGTTGCAATCACTCTTCTCATCTCTGTTCTCTTATCTTCCTTTGATGCTTCCGCAAATAGCTCCAGGTCATACTTGGCAAATTCTCTTGCCAATCTACTTTCCACCCTGTGCTTTGCTGGCCCCAGGGTCTTTCTGATGTGACCTGTTGGCGAAACCATTTTTGCTGATGAATTTTCCTTCACTGTTTCTCTTTATAGTGCGTCGCCTGTGACGCTTGTGACGCTTCTCTGCGTCTTTCTGTGCAGTGCTCTGTGCACCACGGATTTGTTGTGCCACGCACAATACCAATGCAGTCCTACAGGCCCCTGACGTGTTCTCACGCGTTGACCTTTACTGCACTGGCACCAGATGTGTTCCTAAAGCCCCTGACGTGATTGTTTACACGCGTTGACTTCAACACACCGGTCAAATCCACCTGGACAATAAACAATTTATTTGCCCAGCAGTGTGCGCCCAAGGAGGGTCCGTACACACTCTTTCTGAGCGCTCTGGCGCTCTTTCTGGCACGCCTGTGTGCTTTGTGACCACGCCGGCCACTTGCTTTCCTGAGCGGCTCCTGTGCCGCTGTGCGCAGTGCTGCGCTTGCCGTGTCGCCCGTGACACGTTTCTGTGCACTCTGGTGCACTTTCTGATTCTGGGCAGTGTTTCTTTACACTGCTCTGCAATTGCGCCTGTGCAATGCAGTTTTCTGGCACTTTTGTGCTGTCTGATCTGATGGTACCGAGCAGGCACAGCGTGTATATTTGATGGGAGCTCCGCAAAGCCCCTACACGCTACCAAGTATCCTAATACTTGGTTTTCAAATCCACTCTCTGTCAGCTACAGCCCTCTGTCAGCTACAGCCCTTTGTACACTGATACCCCTACTTTTGCACTTCCGAGGTATGAGTCCACTCTTACCCAGTGGAGCGAGGGACCTCCGCGAATGCCCAAAAAACAGCCCTTTGACTAGCGTGGCTCTGTGGCGATCCTGTCTCCGTCAGGTCACCCTCCCTCGGCATAGGAAGGACGTGCGAGCGGTCACTGGTGTCCGGATGTCTAGGAGCGTCCAGCAAAAGTTTGACCACCGTCCGACAATGACTCCTTGTCAAATGCCGGTGCCGCCCAGCGTCTAGCACCTTGCCAGAACACTGGTGAAAGCTGCCTGAAATCCTGACAGGCTTGTCAGAACTCCAGTGTCCTCCGCGCGTGAGCGTAGAACCGCTCCCAGGATGTAGACAGGAGTGCCGTGACTTTGGCACAATGCTGTCTGCAAATCAACAGCCAACGCTCAGCCAAGGCCAATTGATGTTCAGCAGGACTTTTGAAGTTCTGCCAACTGCCGCACAATGTCCGTTCCGGCTTGGTGATAGCACAATGTCATGCAATCACCCTGCTCGCTGCGCCATGTGATGTAGCCACCGAAGTCAGCGTCTTCTACCACCGAATCCGGCAACTCCAAGACCGTAGTGAGAAACGGCCTTTAGAGTGGTTGATTTCCCGTTGTAGCCGAACGTCCACTTGTCGACAGCCAAGTTGAGTTTATTTCGTAGTTGCGTGTTGAAAGGGGTTCAATATTGTTTCAGGTACTTTATTTGATCAGATACAGCCACATATAAAAGCGCAAAGCCTAGCGAGCTTCCTAGTCGAAGTTTCTATCGCTAGCTTATTTTCGTTCAGAAGCTTGGGGTCCGCAGACTGAAGTAAAAACTCTCAAAGTAGCTAAGACACGGAAATCACGTATAGAAAAACAGCTACAGTAATTTCCTAATACAAATGCACAAATAAGACATAAATGCAACAAATAAACACATCTAGCCGAAACAGTTGCCTTATACTGCGCGTGCATACATTCAAATAATTATGGTAAAGAAATACCAGGTACAAATTGGGCTAATGGAAAAACTATTAATCTTGAGGCGCGAAGTCGGCAAACTCGGCCGATTTACTAATTTGCTTCAATTTGTCAGAAAACATTGACGCACATTGGAACTAATAAAATAGGGTTTGAAAACTGTAAATAGTAGTGTAAATGTTCCTAATGACGTAAATAGAATAAGGTATATTCAACATGATAATAATAATCACTTCCTGGAAACGTATGTTGAATAATCTAGCAAATTGGGACTTATTTGAGGTAAATGGGTATTGTAATTGAGCAGAGTTTATAATATATTCAATTGAGCAAGGTATTATAATTATTAAGTAAATATAAATAGTTGTGAACAGGGTTATGACAATTATACCTATGCGAAGGGCTTTGTAAAGTAAATGCTAGTTGCACGCAGGGCACCATTTCTCTATTAGGACGCTGGCCTAGATAATTACGCAGCACGTAAATATTTACAAGATTTGACTTTTGTAAACTGCAAGTAAACTATGCAAATGTATGTATAATCATGATCAGAAAATTACGGCGAGTTGAATGAGCCTAATTTTATATTAATACACCTAATAATAACATATTTGACCTTTTAACCTAAACATTCCACATAAACCTATCAATAACTTATAGAGCACTTTCCTAATCGAATATTCTCCATGGGTAAATAATATAGTGCAGGAAATACAATTTGCGTGGTAAATTAATATAGTGCATAAATTGTAAATTAGTGCAAATAAGTAAATGTGCAAATATGAGCCTAATTATCAATTCTCTGTATTTCTTTATCCATCCATTTTGCCACGGTCAGCACAGATAGTGAATATTTGCAGGGTGTTGAAATATTTTATGCACCCCTTTTGGTAGTTTGTCCCCATTTTTTGAGGGTTTTTCTTCCCCTTTTCCATTCTATGGCCAGAGTTGCGAAAGTGTATTTACACTTACCCGAAATACCTGGGTAAATGGGTATTTATATTTACACTTACACTTACACTTTCATAAAATACCCATACACTTTTTTTACACTTTCCTGGGCAAAATACCCGGGTACAGAAAGTGTATTTTTTCTGCAGATGGCCCTGTTTTATGCTTTTGAGAAAGCATAAAATAGGGTCATGTACAAAAAAATGCATTGAATGTAGAAAATATGGCAAATGTACAAACTAGCATTTGATCTACAACCTTTGATCAGTACTGGTATTCTTCAGTTTCATCATACTTTTGTAAAAAGGACAAGATCAATGGAAATTCACCAGCTGGACACAAAGTCAACTTTTGCATTGACATTTGCTGCATGTCCATTCTTGCATTTAAACAGTGTGTATTGCATTGCTTAATCAGTAAAATATCAACACTGAAAAAGTGCCATTATTAGGGAACTTCATACCACTACAGTATTTGTTACAGTCTGAAATGTTTCATAAAAGGCTGTAAAATGTGAAATAATACATGAAAATGATAAATAAATTGATCTAAAGGTGAGGACAGCGGTGTTTTCTAATGCTCAACAGTGAGAGTTCTTTCTAAAATTTTTTTTTACACTTACACTTTTTTTTACACTTTCCTAGGTATTTTTAAAATACCTTACACTTTTGGTATCCATACTCAAAATTTGGAAAGTGTATTTACACTTACACTTACACTTTCCAAAAATACCGGTATTTTAACAACTCTGTCTATGGCTTGAAAAAGATTATATAAAAACTTATCGGAAAAACGTTTTCTGTACTTATGTACTTTCAAAAAGTATACATAAAGGTGAGTACTGGTACTTTTTTCAAAGGAAATGTAAATGTATTTACTCAGTACTCATATATATTTATGCATGTTTGAGTAAATGTAAATATGTTTTAACAACTATGTTGACTGCATGCTTTGCTATAATTACCAAAATTTGGTGAAAAAAGTCATTTGCAAAACTCTGTTGGAATCATCACACCTGAAATTCATGAATATTCTATTATGAGGAAACATGTACCTAAATACTTTTATTATTTTTTCAGATGGTAAATATATGGTAGAGAAAGACTGCAAAATTGCAATTGCCATACCTAGGCGGGAATCGAACCTGTGCCTCTCGTATAGAACACGAGCACCCGAACTACCAGACTACTGTGTCGGCTTGGGTCTAGTCACTATATGGGCTGACAAGCTGCGACGATGGCAATGCCCTTAACAGTAGTACAAAGCGTGCTGTCAGTAGATAATGTGTTGATCAAATTGTTGGTGAAAAACTTAAACAAAGCTAAAGCTTTTGCAACTAAAGTTAAAAAAATTAGCTTAAACTTGAAATACCAATTAAAACATAATTCAAGTTGAGAGATTTTCTGAGATTTTTTCTAACTGAAAGAGATTTTCTCAGAGATTTAATTATATTTTCTAAAATGACCCAAGAGATTTAATTATATTTTTTTCTTGAGAGATTTTCTGAGATAATATTTAATTATATTTTTTCAAAAATGGCCATTTTTTTCAATGCTAATCTCAACCTGTCAAAATTTTATGACCGTAGCTTACCGCTAGCGTGAATGGCGAGCACTGCCCGGGGACTTTTCAGCCGGACCAAGTATATTTTCCATAGTTGTTAAACAGTATTCACGTTTACTCGATAAATACGTATACTCGCGTACTGCGTAAATACGTTTACGTTTCCCCCTAAAAAAATACCGGTACGCACATACTCGCATAACAAGTACGCGAGTACAGAAAACGTGTTTTAATGGGACAGAAAATGTCATTTGCCAGACAGAAAGTGACAAACATAGGACATTTTCCTAAGAAATAAAAGTCGGCGGACATTTCATCCTACAAAATCGGAGAGTTAGAATTCGCTCGTCGTGAATAGAGCGAACAATGAAACTTGTGTCCCACGCGGACGCTAGAAATTGACGAGAAATTTTAACGATTTTTAGCTAACTTTGAGTTTTCACTCTCATTTGTATAATACGCAACTGGTAACTGGGATAAGGGCCAAGTTTTCATACGTGACCCGATCTATTCCAATCGTTAAAATATTGCGTCACAATTCCTAATGCCGTCATGCACTCTCCACTGGAGAGATTGACGCAAATGTTTGTAGGGCGATACGTCTGCCGACTTTACTTATCAGGAGATGAAAACACATCTTTGATGTATTTCAGAGAAAAATTTGAAAAGCACAACCCACTTTTTACGTAATTTTTATGAGAAAAATAGTCACTACTACGTTTTCTGTGAGAAAAAAATACACATTTTTACGTTTTCACTGGAAAAAATACTGATTTTTATGTTTTCTCTGGAAAAAAGTATTTTACTCACCTTTTACGCAGTAAATAAAAATAAAATACTTTATGTTTTCTGTACTCAGGTGTGAGTAAAATAAAGATACTTTATGTTTACGTTTACTTTTTTAAAAGTACAGTACTTTTCACAACTCTGATATTTTCACGAATGAAGTCTGGTAAAAAATTGTGCACTTAACCTAAACGGTAATTTACCCACCCATAGTAAGAGCAATGTGGTGTCAAAAAGAACATTTAATAATTTTTAGGCATCTACATTTTAAGTGAAAATAAAATGTAAGTACAAAATTGGCAAAAATTTCGTTAGGTCCAAAAATGGCATCGAGGGTTAGTATGCCCCACCCGTTTTTTTGCCATTTTCTACTATGTTTCAGCTTTAACTTGTTGTATATTATATGTGGGTTGAGATATGGTCGGTTAGTACTTCATAGTGTTCTCTTTATGGCTGATGTCACATAGCTATATTTGATCAGATATGGAAGTAGTTTTACTGAACAAACATCACACATCCCAACATATTCCCCTTTTTCCCTTCGAGAAAAAGAATGTGTAGGTACTGTCGAACTTCAAGCCAAATAATCTCTTTTAGATGGAAGAAAGCCAAAGGCGTTTGTTTATGAGAAATGATATGTACGCGTGGGTCAAGGCGTGTGGTATATATGATGTGTTCTAGTTAGTGATGGAATATCGCCATGGCGCTGGCGCCATTTGAGGGCGCCAAAGGGCGCCGCGCCATGGCGCCATTGGCGCTTGGCGCCCTTTTTCTGTGGCGCCCTTGGCGCCTGGCGCCCACATTCTGAAAGGCGCCATGGCGCCCTTGGCGCTTGGCGCCCTTTTTCCGTGGCGCCCTTGGCGCCTGGCGCCCTGCTTTTAAAGGGCGCCAAAAAGGCGCCAGCAGGGTTTCAAGGTGAGTGCTGTATAAATGGAAAAAAGATGAAAAACGCATGCATGGATGATCTGAATTCGCCAGAAAATTGGACGAAGTGGTGTGAGTGGTTATAAATTTTTTGTGCAACGCTTCATCAGATGTGTCTGACAGATCAGAAGACGAGAATGATGGAATGTTGAACTTGCAAAATCATAAATCAACGGATTCAAATCGTTGCAATTCCGTTTTTTTGTCCATTCCGAGGAAACATGATTGGAAAAGTAAATTTGAAGTGAATGGATTGTTGTCAAATGACAATATCCATTGTGTTTGAATTGTCATGTGAATTTTACTCGAATTTTTTTGTTGCTAGTGTTGTCTTTGTTCATTATACCCTGGAGAACGCAAATTAAGTAGTGAATGCATGTACTAGGGTGCTGTAGAAACACTTTTAGCACACGCAGGGTGTTGTATGCACTTATTTATCCTGGCGCCCTTGGCGCCTGGCGCTCTATTTTTCAAATGGCGCCATGGCGCCCTTGGCGCTTGGCGCCCCCTTTCCGTGGCGCCCTTGGCGCCTGGCGCCCGCTTTCCGAATGGCGCCATGGCGCCCTTGGCGCCTGGCGCCCTTTTTCTGTGGCGCCCTTGGCGCTTGGCGCCCACTTTCTGAATGGCGCCATGGCGCCATTGGTGCCTGGCGCCCTTTTTTCTGGCGCTTTTCCATCACTAGTTCTTGTGTACTGTGGCCACATTATACTTTCATACTCTCATGGTTTGTGCATGAATCGTCACTGGCTGTATCGTCAGTTCAGTAACTGTTACTGGCCGCAATCGAAAATTTGAAAACTCGTAAATCTGCATCGAACGCATTTGAGTTACCTCCGTCAACTGTAGATGACGGGTACCTACCTCTGTCTAGAAAACTCAAATGCGTTCAATGCTGATTTTACGAGTTTACAAATGTTCGGTTAAAAACTACCATATTTCTCCGATCAAAGCACCCCCCTGTTCAAAGCTCCCGGGGTGCTATGCTGTGCAAAACGTCCCATGTGAAGCACCCTCAAAACCAATGAAACAATCACCAATGGTAAAGTGTATGTGAAATTGCGCGCAAAAAATTGCAAAATACCTAGTA
The DNA here is from genome assembly GCA_964036195.1 of Sphaerolaimus hirsutus. NCBI lineage: Eukaryota > Metazoa > Nematoda > Chromadorea > Monhysterida > Sphaerolaimidae > Sphaerolaimus > Sphaerolaimus hirsutus. The sequence goes on along the minus strand of OZ038454.1, from coordinate 10,581,193 downwards.
CATAGTACAAAAATTTTTGGCTGATGTTTTTTTTAATAAAAAAACGGTTTCGATTCCTCGTAGATGTCAAAATGAATTTTGACAATGTAGATCTGTGTTCATTAAGGCGAGTGATCATTCAGTAAGTGACCATTCAAAACCTGACAATTCACTGAGTGACAATTCAGGAACACACCACTCTCATTTTGATATGCATGACCTGTCGACTGCGAAACGACTGACTGGTCCCAAAAGATGGCAAAAACACACATTTTAAATACAGAAATTCTGAGTTTCTGTGTTTTTGTTTTTACACAGAAACATGGAAACTAATTTTTTTGAAAAACTCAAAACTGTAATGAGTTTTTATTGGAGAACACAGAAACACAGAAAACACTAAAAGGTTTTTGATTTTTTTTTGGATCCCACACTAAGTTATGTTGAACTGAACATAATAAAGTATGTGCATGTGTACATATCAATAGATTGATCCATAAGTTAGGTTTCCAAATTTTATGCCAAGTGTCCAAAAAGTACTTATAAAGGTCAATTTTCAAGCCAATATGCCTTTGGCAATTGGCAAGATTTGCCTCAAGTGTGCTTAGTGTATCAGCAACCACTGGTGGAGTCAGCTAAAATATTTACCACTGGTGGTTTTTAAGCCAGTGCCCAGTGGTATTGGGGGCTAAACCTCTGAATTGATCGTCTAGGACTCCATATTCTGTTGAAAGTGAATATGAGGTGTTTCATTTTCAGATTGTGCAGAAGCACAGATTTTTTAATGATTTGATGTATTTATGTGGGTGTACACGCTAGTTTACCAACGCGGCACGTCGATCAAAAATGTAAACTGAAACGCGACGCGTCGCGCGTCGGTTTACATTTTTGATCAACATGTGTACTTTAGTTTACATTGGTGTTTCACTTTCTGGGGTTAGTGGTTTCGGCAAGTCACAAAAGTGTGACGCGTTGCACGATTACACACGAATGTGACACAGCTGGGTAAACTGGAAGTGACGATTATGCGACGCATCGCTTTCGTCGCGCGACGCGTCGTATGCGACTCGCGACACGTCGTACAGCGAAAAATAAGGAAGGATTTATTCCCCGAGACTTATCAGGTGAGCAGTAAACTAAATTTTTTACTTTTCAAATTCCCAAACGTATCTTTGTTGCGAAACGTAGAAATTTTTGACGTGACAATTACGTTTCATGTGCGTTTGTGGTGTATCTGCTAACATTTGTTCTTTATCGTGACTGTTGATATTTATTTGTTTTTGTTACTTTTTACTTCAATTTACAAATTGAAATCTACTCAACAGATTTATTGCGTGATTTCATCATGTTTTTACGGATAGAAAAATGAAAGATTACATGGACATGTGATTTGTATGGAAGTGCGACAAAAAGAAATGCAAACTTTGTACTCGCTAATTTTCAATTTAAATCTAAAACTGTAAAAAAAGAAATCATTCTCCTTCTCGCTGTAACAAAAACTAAGAAAAAAAAGACTATCATTTTACGCATTTTACTTTTGCCCTCATGTGTGTTGTTTCCAGTAAACATAAACATGGTGAGTCGTATGCAACGTCATGGTAAACTAAGCGTCGCATTTGCGACGCTTGCGACGCGTGCGTCGCCTTCAATCAGAAATAGTCGCCAGTTTACCAAGGTTGCAAATTTTTTTGTGAAAACGTCGCTTTTCGTCGCATTTTGTGTCGCAAACGTCGCAAAATCGTCGCTTTTGCTTGAGTTTGACGCCAACCCCCACCGATTTCAAAGTAACTTCATTTGGGTCATGGGAATGTTGTGAAAATGATTTTTGGATGTACTTGTAGAGAAAAAAATTGCGCTTCTTCTGACGTACCTGGCTTAAAATATATCCAAAAAAAGTTATGATTTTTTTTAAAAAAGGGCCAAATTGCGCGACGAAATGGCGACGGTCTGGCGACGGTCTGGCGACTGTAGAAAAATGACTAAATTCACAGTGATGGGAAACTGTGCAGTGAGGTGGAAATGTTTACAGTTACAAAAGTAAATGAAAAACGCCTTGCAGAGGGTGGAACGAGGTACTGGTGCTACAAGCGCTTCTCGTCAATTATACTGTTCATCAGCGCCAGCGCAGATTTGAAAATTCAGTACATGGACATCGGTATGCCGGGGTCACAAGCAGATGGTGCTGTGCTGATCACGTCTGATTTTGGGCAGGATTTGATGTGAGTTTACATCCTTTTTGACATGTTCCAATGAGGTGCTATACATTTACACATGATAAAAGTGATACATTTACACAGACATGGCAGAATGCTTATGGTGCCACCGTGCTTGCTGCCCGGTGCAGATGCCAACGAACCTGCAAATACCATTCCGAGTTATTTTGTGGGTGATCAAGCGTTTGCGTTGCGCAAGTGGTGTATGGTGCCATATGCGCTGCATGCAGATGACAGCCAGTGACACTTCAACTATCGGTGTGTTTGAATATTCTGAAAGAAGCGTTGTTTGGTAAAACTGAAATCTAAATTTGACTGCAACTACTGCAGCTTATCCCGAGCTAGGCGCACTGTCGAATGCGTCTTTGGTATTTTGGCCGGCAGATGGCGCATACTGATGACCTGTATCGCGATGGAACCGCCACGCATACAAAGACTGGTTATGGCCTGTTGCCACCTGCACAATTGGCTGCGTGATATCCGCGGGGAAAGTGCTGCCAACCAATTTTATGAAAATGGCGATGAAAAACCACAAGACAACCCGAACGACACTGTTGAGCGAAATGTAAGTTTACCTTGCATATTCACTGTTACAATTCAACATCACATAAATTCATTTCCATACACAGCTGCAGTGGCGACAAGTGTACGATAACATGGATACAATCGATGACGTGCCAATCCGAAGGGACGTTGACGAAAGAGATGTGCACCCCATCAGGGATGCAATCAAGCAGTGGATGATGACGGCCGCCGGTCGTGTTGCGTGGGTGAATCCCGCGGACTGCTGAATTTGCAACTACGTTGAATATAAAAATCAAACTGAAAAATTTCCCTTGCAGTGGCAGTTAGCATTAAAGTGGCACTGGAATGGTAAACTGATGTCACAAATACAAAAAAATTCATTTTCATGCTATCTGCTACAGCTACACTTAATTTTTGATTGCAACCGGTTATAATGGTTGTTCTGTAGTACACTGTCGTTGAATGGACAATTTTCATTCACTATTCGATTTTTGGCTGATTTTTTCTTTTTTAATTGTGATTAAATCATAATTTGCCAAGTCTTTCGTTTCACACCACAAAAAATTGTGTGATGTGTGCATCTCATGTTCCTCTTTCATGTGTGATTTTTTTTCTGCATTCGGGCTTTCCGTTCACGTGCTAGTGATTTATTTGCGTTTAATTGAAATAAAATCATAAAAAATCGAAAGTTTATATTTCATGTCCGCCGTGTACACCAATCGATAGCGCAATGAAAACTGATAATTTAGAACGTTTCAATAAACGAAAAAACGTAACAGGTGATTTTATAAAAATTTATATACACAAAAAACTGATAAATTCAATAAAAAATCCAATGTTGCACTTAAAAATATTTTAAAAGTTTTGACAACATCTACACAACGTACTGTACACGATGACGCAAAAAAATTGCATGAACAATGCTCCGTTCTTCCACAATTAAAGAAATAAGAAATTAACGTTTACAGCGTAAATTCACATCACAGGCAAACTTGAAAAAAATAAAGATTGCGGCCTAAACTCCGCCCACTTTTACTATGCGTGAATTTAGCCGGTATACTAAAAAATTGAGTTTACCGCCAGTAAACTGAAAACACCAGTAAACTAGTGTGCGTGGGGCCTATATGTATTCAAGTATTTATAGTTCCTGTGATGATCATGTGGAAGTACTGTCAATTGTTGTGATGATCACGTGGCCATACTGTCAATTGTTGTGATGCTTTTTTCATTGTTTGAATGATACCACTTATCTCTATTTGTTCGCACTTACAGACCTTGTAAAATTTCATTTAAAATGTAAATGGTCAGGTAAAGTGCAAACAGTCAAGCAAAATGTCATGGAAAATGCCAAGTGCCCTGCCCTGCCAAGTTTTCACCAAAAACGCACAAATAGAAACAGAATTACTCAAAAAAAAAATTGCAAATAAAACTCAAAACACAGGTATTCATTTTTGAAAAACTCAAAACACAGAAAGTGTTCTTCTTTTAAAAACTTACCATCATTGCTGGTACCTTCCTTGCCAGTGGGCTCTGTTTGTCTGGACTGGATGACTCTGGTCTGATGTGACAGTGGACACCATGAGCTGACGGGACTGAAAGAAACCTGATCTATTCCCACCTGTCAATTTGCATAGAAGCAGTTTGTGTGACACTGGTTCTGCTATATCGCCAGTGGATGGGTAAGCTGTGTCGGTGAAGAGCTTTCCAGGTCAGCATAGTCATTGAGCAATTATGCGGCCGGTTGCGGAACCATTTTCAAATCCACATAACGATATTGATATTTTTTGACTATGCTGGATGTGCACTTGAAAATTGTCCTGTGACCTAAATTGAACTAAAATTGAGTTGACACGAAAACAAGTTGACATCCAGTGAGACATAATAAATATAATCTTAATTCGCCATGCTCATTGATCGTGGCAATGTATACCGTATTTCTTTTAATAGAAGAGCACCGTTCTATTTTTTCGTCAACTTTTTTACCTGCCGTTCTATTGGAGGTGCTGTTCTATTGGAAGAATGCCGTTCTATAAGAAGAAATACCGTATTTCAGATCGTCGCTCATTCTCTTTACATTGCCCCCCAAGAGCTTATGAAACAAAACGTTGGCGGTCAATCAAATTGAATAAATACAGCATTTAGATGTAGCGAGCTTATGTTAATCAGCTTGTGGTGCCCTTTGAATTATCACATTACCATTTTCAAACCCGTTTTAGGTACCATGATGATTTGATTAATGTGTCTATGTCTGTTATTATAATTAGGCAGTATCGTAATAAAAATTCTGTATTGTCCATTATTGGGCATTTCAATCGGAACTTTCTTGTGACTGTAGGAATTTTTTTAAATTATTTCGAAATTTGATTCAAAATTATTGTAATTTTTATTTAAAGCTCTATTTTCCGCAGCACGTATCCTAATCTTTGGCATTCTGCTGCGTTTTAAATGGGACTGTTCCATTGTCTACATAAAGGAACTTTATACCTGTGTACCCAGTAAAAATTAGGCTGGTGCGAGAAAAAAGTGGACCAAGAAAGCAGAGTTGCAAAAGCGTCGTATGCTTAGCCGGAATATCAAGTTATTCTGAGTATTTATACTTATGCTTACGCTTACACTGTTGTCGAATACCATAAGACTTTGTTCACACGTTTTTTTTGTGATGACAAAATATTTCAAGTTTCAACCATCTTTTTCATGAAAATTGAACATTTTATTTGTGTGCATGCATGTAGTTATGCACTGAACATGGATACTTATACCTATTTATGTATTTCAATAAAAAAGTTTATCAGTAAGAGCTCAACAGTAAGTTTATCAGCGGGAACATTTTCTAAAAAAATTTATCATGCTTTCACTTTTTTATGCTGTCCTTCGTATTTTTGAAATACATTAAGCTCTAGTAAAAATAAATAAATACTCAAAACTTATGAACGGAATTTGTGCATACGCATACGGGTTTCCGTCATACCAGAATTTCAGAACTATCTATGCGGAAAAGTGTTCAAAGAATTCCAAATTTAAAAAAAGACAATTATAAATTGCTTGATACTGTTTAATATACCTACTGTTTCATATATCACACGCTGTACGTAAATATGTATATTTAGCGATTAATTCGATGTGCTTTTATTTATTATACCTGTTTACCATGCAATAAATAAAAGCGCATCCAGGATTCCAGGTGGTCAAATACCTGTACGGATTAGTGTAATAAAAGGGGCAGTTATTTATTCACAAATTTTGCATTTATTACGCGAACATAACTACCGAATTAACTTTTACTTTCAAAATATATGACTTTATAAGAAAACTTTTAAAATACCTCTAGTTTAGTACCACTATTATTTTACCTAGTATATGTCCTGCCTATTAAACACCTCAGGGTATTATAACGTTTATTTTCTCTATTTTGTATTGAGCCTGCAATGGCTGCATAAACAGTCCTGATGGTCTGGCGCCAGTCCCAGACCCTGTAAAATACCCTGTAAATTGTCAAATGCCATGCAAAGTGTCAAAAGTCATGGAAAATTCCGTGCAAAATGGCAACTCGGCGCCAGAGAGTGATAATTGTGCTGCGGTGATCATGTGCCTTACTGCCTATTTTCAACAATTTTTGGCCATGTATGTACTTATTTTAAATACATAGGTATTTTACTCAGATAAGTTATTTAGCTATTTTTACCCTGTTATCTCACAGTTTGCACTTTAAATCTTGAAATATCCAATAGATTGAACCTCAGCAATTCCCAACCCCCAGACAATTTTTCAGCTTCTACCACTTCAGAGAGGCAATTTGCTATCTATTTGAACCAGTCTTAGTTACCCCTGTGTGTTAATGTTGTGGTGTGATGAGGGGTATAACTATATGAATCTACACTGTATGGAGACATGGATAAATAATAAGTTGTTGTTACTACCAAAAATCCACTTTATGTTGACTTGTTACATATAAAACCTTTCATCGAACATTGTTTACTTTCAACATATCACAGGTTATCATTATATTCTAAATACAGAAATTGAAATTCTGATGCAAAAAAGTGCAACAATATCAATAAAAAAATTCCCCATGCAACTTGACATGACCTGGTAGAGTGTGCTACATTGCACAAGCACATATCACAGTATGTCTCCCTGCACATGCCGCAGTGCTCATATCACAGTTTGTCTCCCTGCACATGCCCGAAGGCACAGATCACATGTCGCTGTGCTCATTGCACATACACACGGGGCGGTGTTGTCGAAATGCGTGTGCGCGCGTGAAGCAGGGGTCTCCTAGGGGGGGGGCTGCCCCCCCCCAAATCGGCCAGCTATCTATCTATCCTGGAGGCCGCTCAGCTATCTATCTATCCCGAGGCAAATGTACAGCACATTGACAAATACAGGGGTGGGCATCTTCAGTTACCGCTGGAAAAACGCGATAGTTTGAGCTACAGTTGAGCTATCACAATGAAATTTTAACACAATAGAGTAGACTCCATAGGACACCTATTCTGAAGTTTGCAACCCAAATGGCCACATTTTGGGTGAGTAGTGGAACACACAGTTTTTAGTGTAATTTTGTGACTTGACCCCCCTTATCTCGGGACTGGGGGACTATTTGAGAAAACAAGAAGAATTTGGTCACAACCCTGACCCCAAACCCCAACATACTCAAAGAGCATCAAAATCGGCAAATGTACGACATAATGGGATGACACCAAAGACCCATGACCCCCCCCCCCCCTAAAATTCCACCCTCGATTTATCCTATGCATGATGCCAAGTCACAAAATTACTCTAAAAACTGTGTGTTCCACAACTCACCCAAAATGTGGCCGTTTGGGTTGCAAACTTCAGAATAGGTGTCCTATGGAGTCTACTCTATTGTGTTAAAATTTCATTGTGATAGCTCAACCGTAGCTCAAGCTATTGCGTTTTTCCAGCGGTAACTGAAGATGCCCACCCCTGTATACAGCCAAACAAATATACAGCCATTAACAAATATAAAAAATTGAAATCAATAGATAATCTGTGAAATAAATTGTAGAGATATGTTAGACTGATTAGTAATAGTAAAATTATCTATAATGTTATCTTGAAAAACTCCCCATTTTGAATAATCCCCCTGTGTATACCAGTAACAAGTTGATAATTTCAATGAAAATATACACCCCAAGGGAGTTTTTCAGGGTGAGCAAATGGCAGCACATTTCCAACAAAGATTACAATAAATTTGAGATGATGATGTATAGAGATAAATACGTGTACTTCACGCGCGCACACGCATTTCGACAACACCGCCCCGCGTGTATGTGCAATGAGCACAGCGACATGTGATCTGTGCCTTCGGGCATGTGCAGGGAGACAAACTGTGATATGGGCACTGCGGCATGTGCAGGGAGACATACTGTGATATGTGCTTGTATGTTAAATGTGATTCACCTGTGACCTGAGAAGTAAAAATCAATAAAAAAACAGGTATCATTCTCACTGTTGAGCAAGAAAACTTACTGATTTCCATTTTTTTTAACCATTTTTGTGTTTTTGTAGGCAATATTTTGCCGTGGCGCCATTGGCGCTTGGCGCTAGTTCCGGGTAAGCGCCATGGCGCTTTTGGCGCTTGGCGCCAAAAGTCTGGCGCTTTTTACATCACTAGTCTGGGAGTACCCCCTGGCTGACTGGCTGTGTTTGTCTGCAAATATACAATTTACGAAATGACAAAGTATATTTACTGGTAAAAACACTGTGACAAAAAATACGTCCCATGGGGCAAACACAGTCCGGCAGTTGGAGGCTGTTCAATCATTTTTGTAAAATGCGATTTTTTCAGTATGTGAAAATAGGTAAATGTATGTAGCTTTAAAAATTGAACCGAGTAATTATTACCTATTTAGTTTTTAGCAAATCGGTTCACGTTTTTCACAAAACTCTCAGCGCCGTTTGGAAAAAACACATGCAACCAGGCAGAGTTGTGAAAAGTACTGAACTTTTTTTAAAGTAAATGTAAACGTTAAGTAATTTTCTTTTACTCACACATGCGTACAGAAAACGTAAAGTATTTTATTTTTACTTTTACACTGCGTAAAACGTGAGTAAAATACTTTTTCCATAGAAAACATAAAAATGAATACTTTTTTCCAGGGAAAACGTAAAAATTAGTCTTTTTTCTCACAGAAAACGTAAAAGTGAGTATTTTTCTCACAAAAATAACGTAAAAATTGGTGTTTTTTCAATTTTTACTCTGAAATACATCAAAGATGTGTTTTTCTCTCCTGATAAGCATTTCTTGGGAAAATGTCCTATGCTTGTCACTTTCTGTCTGTCAAAATAACATTTTCTGTCCCCATAAAATATGTTTTCTGTACTCGCGTACTTTCAAAAAGTACGCGAGTATGTGCATACCGGTATTTTTTCGGGAGGAAACGTAAACGTATTTACGCAGTACGCGAGTATAGGTATTTATCCAGTAAACGTTAATACGTTTGAACAACTATGCAACCAGGTACCAACCAGCACACCACGGTCATGTAAAATGCTTAATTTGTGGAATGTAAAATGTCATATTTAATGTCAGATATTTGTTTTATTTTTTCATTTGTTTTATTTGACATTTTACATGACATTTGACACTTTGCAGGGTATTTTAGAAGGTCTGTGAGTGCTTTGAAAAAGTATGGCGTTGAAAACGGGGTATTGTGATAGAAATCATAAATGGGGGTGGCATTTTTGGTGGGGGCGTTCGGGGTTGCTGCCAGTTGGTACTCGTTATCACTCGTTGCTTGATCAAAGTTCTTGAGTTTTCAATATGATATGGCTTCGCGTTCGGGATCACGCGAAAATAAACGTTTCTTTGACGCTTCAGCTGGGGAAATAAATGTACCTCTGCAAAAAGCTTCAGTTTTCATAATTTATTGATGTCGTTGTGACTATGCAGAGGTGTTAAATGGTACAAGGGGCCAAAAGGGGATGAGGCTCAAAGTTTGCAGAGCACCCGAAAAAATCAACCTATTCAAATTTGAAAAAAATTTAACGAGCGGTTCGCGAGTTATAATTGCGTGTCGAATGGCAGCCCCGCCCCCCCCCCAAAAAAAAGTGACCCTCAATTTGAGCCACGAATGAGTGCAGTGCATGACATACTGCAGCCCAGCTTACAGTCAATTGGTCCCACAATCGCATTTCCGCACCGAACCACGCGAGGACTGGGGCGGGTCTGACGCGCGCGCAGACCGTGTTAATTGAAAGTGGACGCAATTGACTAGTTCTCTATTGGGGCCTTCACAAACGAAAACCTGTCTTTGCTTGCCCTTGTGTTATTGCTACATGCATGTTTATGTGCACTGCAGTTGTGAAAAAGTTTTCACTTTTACTTAAAAAGTATGTATACTCAGATACTGTGTAAATATGTTTGTGCATCTTCTCCAAAAAGTACTTTTTCAATACATCTTCAATTTTCAATGAACTTCTATTGAATTCAAATTGATAATCTACAAATCTAACAAATACAGCTATTTTTACCCACACCCGTTTCCACTATTTATGATTTTCAGGTTAAGAAATCTTTATAAATATCACATTCTCAGTTTTGGAAGTGTGTAAATTCACAATACCTATTCTACTTCATGTTTTTACATACCGTATTTCTTCTAATATAAGAGCACCGTTCTATATTTTTTGTCAACTTTTTACCTGCTGTTCTATTAGAGGTGCCGTTCAATTGGAGGCTGCCGTTCTATTTTTTTCACCGATATTTTTCAGATATGTTTTCAATTGAACATAGTGTTTTTAATGAAAAATGAACAACATTTTACTATCAGAGCATCAATTCAAACAAAACCAAATGTGAGAAAAACCTAAGTCACACTTCTGAACACCTTGGATGTCAAGTCACACTTCTCACCACCCATTATTCTAATATTTATGTGTTCTGGCACTCTTCCAACGTAATTTCTACCTGTCGTTCTATTCGAGGTGCCGTTCTATTGTAGGCTGCCGTTCTATTAATTTCATGAGTGCAAAAAAGTGTCAAAACCTGCCGTTCTATTAGAGGTATGCCATTCTATTAGACGAAATACGGTATATACTTTTCAAACTGTTCTGTAATTTGCTTGTAAGTGTTCATTTTATTTTTTTGGCGTGAATTTTGGCGCAAATTGTTTTAATTTTACACCCTAATTTTATGCAACTTACAGCGCATAAGTGAAAAAATTGTGCTTAAATTCATAACTCCCAGTACGATTAAAATAAACTCATGAGCTTTGGAAACAAGAAACATCAGCATCTAAGCTTTCTTTGACTGAAATAACAATGTCGTATCACTTGTTAACAGGTACTGAAATAACAATAGCCATTTTTCACCGTTTTTTTTACTTGACAATTTTTCAAGTGATGTTCAAATATGAGTGAAGTGAAAAAAGTTCACTGATGTCATTGCGCAACTTTTTTCAACTTTCTTCATATCTGAAAATCACTTGAAAAAGTGTCAAGTGAAAAAAATTGGCAAATGTGCGTAACGGGCAGATGTGCGTATTAGTGCACCCTCGTTAGCACCAGCCCCTCGGTGCCGGTGCTAATTTTTGGGGAGTGGTACCGGTGTCGGTGCGGTGCGGTGTTTTTTGCCGGGTGCCCAAGGCGCCAGGTGCCCTTTCTAAGGACTGGCAGAGGTGCCGATGCGATGCAGTGCCACATTTCTCGGTGGCTTTAACATCACAATTTGTGCGCGCGGCGCTCAAGCGTGAGACCAATCGGCCTTAGCTAGTTGCCATTGTCTCTTCGTCGCACTCACGCGTCGATGACTAGGGGAAGCCGCAATCCTTGGTAAATATTCCTTCTCGACTAGGGACGGGCCGGGGTTTTTTGTCAAAGGTTTTTAAAAAAAACAAAAAAAAAACGTTTTATTTTAAAAAGAACCTGACCATCGAAAAACCGTTTTTTTTAAACCTCAGCCAAATATTTTAGTACTAAGCACTAGGTATTTTGCATTTTTTTTCGCGCAAGCGCGCAATTTCATATACACATTACCATTGGTGATGGTTGTCATTGGTTTTGAGGCATTTTTAGTATGAAAGCTTCTATTTGTTCATGCTATTGTGGCATAAAGCGGGAATTAGAGCTCAGCGTCGATTCGACGTGAAATGATGACGTGAAATGATAAAAATTGAATTTTTCAATTCGCTCTAGTTGTGGCTGATAACACTCAGTATTGGACACGATCAAGGTATTGATCCATATATTATCCTTAGAAAATTGTAGACCCGTAGCATGATCCACACTCGTGTAATTAATTTCACGACGTCATTTCACATCGCCATTTCTCGTATAATCAACGCTGAGCTCTAATTCCGGCTTAATAAGCCATGATATGTTAGTGTAGTATATAATATTCAGTCAATGTGCCTCCATATACTTGTACAGTGTGAACAATCACTTCTCATGAATTAGCCTTCTATTGTTATCTAATTTAAACACTATTCCATGCCCATCTTCACTTGAAGTCACGAACGTTCAATAAAAGCCGATAAACATAATAAGTCGACATAATTCATAAGTCGATATTTTTGACAGAAATCACCACTTATAATGATATCCCATAACATTATATAACATCACAAAGTACGGTCACCTGTCTGATATATTTACATGTATACGTTGACTCATAACCATATCTGGGAGCTTTTGAAAAAAGGGTTTTATTTTAAAATAAAACCCTGGTTTTGAAAAAAAAAACGTTTTTAAAATAAAAACCCTGTCGTTGAAAAAACCCTTTTTCGGCCATCCCTATTCTCGACATCCAAAAATACCTCAATAACAATCCCGACGTCCAATCTGGAATCATATGAAATTGGCGCAATCGTTTTCATTTCCCTTAATTTAAATGGATGCAATTAATTTCCTTTTTCGAAAACAGGTCGCTTCCGAACATGTATTATTTACGAGGCAGAAAACGGAAGAATGAAATGCGTTGTTCTAGCAATGAGCACGCTACTTCTAATATGCTCTGACCTGATTCTGGGCGGCTGTAAACAGTTGGGGCTTTGTATCTAACTATTTGTAGCCTAACTACCATATTCTCGCAATATAATGACACTATGCTTGATTTTAGAATGGTGAGCTTGATTTGATGCAATTTTTTAACATCTTTGACAAACTGGCACAATTCTTCATGGTGGTCATCATTTTGAACCTATGAAGGTGGTGTTTTTCTTCTATTACGCCATATTTAGATAGGTATTTATGTTGTGGTCTTATCTAGCGTGTCAACAATTTTTTTATGGAAAACGGAAGCGGAAAATTTTGCACTTTCCGGAAAACGAAAAAAAGAAATTTGCACGGGCATGGAAAAATTTGCTGAAACTGTGCCGAAAGGAAAAAAAACTCCAGAAATATGCTGGAAATGGAATGAAAAAATTGAAGAAAATTTAATCGAAACAGGAAAAATTCACATAATTGAGAACCTGCATGCATGCTTACCAGTTTGGCTGAAATAAATAACGGAAAGTTGGGCTGGAAAAAGGAAAATGAGTCGGAAAAATGGAAATAAAAAAAATTAGCAGCCAGAAAACAGAAATGGAAACAACAATGAAAACCGGAAAAAGTTTGGCTGCAGAAAGCGGAAACAGAAAACAGAAAATTGACACCCCAGTCTTAGTCCCTAGGTGTGCTAAATTTTGTATGGCATCGTGTACGAAAATAAAGGTGGCTGGCTTGTCGTATTATACATGCCGAAAAATGAATAGGTAGGTAGGTAGGTAGGTACCTACCAAGAAAGAGTGTGTCACTTTTCAAGTGGTACCGATGTTAATGTCCCTCTGAAGTATAAGGTCCCTAATCGAGTTTGTGGGCTAGTCAGAAACATTGGCCGGGTCAGCGCACGTAAATAACTGAACCTCGCGTCATGAAAAACACGCGTCCAATACGTTACGAGCGCCGTGCCCCTTGGAGTAATTCGCCCTTCGATCATCAAGATAAATCCTCGTGACATAAATGCAATATATATGCTCGCTTCGCGGTCGGCATTGGCAGCCGGCGAGTCCTTTATGAGCACGCTGCAAATAATCCATGCGGGTTGTCACTTGCAGAAACCACAACAAACGACCGGGGCCTTGAGAGACTGGCGTTGGGAAGCCGCAGGGCACTTTTGAAGGCGACCTAGCAGTGTAGCACCATGGAATCGAGCGCAAACGATTCGTCGGTGGGAACCGAGCGGCCGCCGACGGCCAGGTGCCAGTCCCTGACCCTGTTAAAGATATTGTAAAGTGTCAATTTCTCTGTAAAATGCTAAAAATCATACAAAAGACCCTGCAAATGTCAAAAGTCATGCAAAATTTACTGTAAAAGGGCAAACCTACTGCATGACATTTGACATTTTACAGAGTCTTTTACATGACGCATGACATTTTACAGGGAATTAAACACTTTACAGTTTTTTACAGGGTCTGGGACTGCCCCCAGACGGCTGATGCCGTGCGACTTGTCCTCGTTGATGAACCACAACTTCAGGAGCGTGAACATCACCCAGTCGCAGATGGACATGCAGCAGCGCACGTCGTTCGTGCTCAACGCGCTGCTATTGCCGCTCATGGCCATATTCGGCATAGTGGGCTACGCCACACTCATGGTTGTCATCAGGTGAGTCGATGAAACGATCTAAGCTCATTGATATCGACACGGCGTAGACGAGCGCTTCTGTTTTGCCGCTACAGCATAGTTTAAGTACTTTATGAAAGTACGCGAGTACAGAAAATATTTCATATAAGCTTTTATATCGCTTTTTCAAGGCATAAGGGAAAAAGTAAGAAAAACGCTAAACGTAGGGAAAATTTTTGGTATATAAGTACAAATATTGCCGAAAATGGCTGAAAATTGGCAAAAAGCATTTTCCTAACGTATTTCCTCGATATACCCCCCTCGAAATACCCCCCTCAAAGTGGACACTATGAGTTTATAAACCCCCCCCCCCTCGAAATAACCCCTCAAATGTAGTGTATAGAGAATGTAAATGACAAAAGCTACAGTTTGTGATCCGGGAAACGTAGAGCACACGTTAAAAACAATGAGTGTGTTATGTTAGAACATGGTTTATACCGTCTACAGACATGTATAAGTCTATATTTAGAGTCTTATACATGGCGGTTTTTGTTGCATTTTTCAACGTCTGTGTACGTTACAGACAACAATTTAGTACTGGGATTACATGAAATTCTGGCGGAATAATAACCCCCCCTCGAAATACCCCCACCCTCAAATATCTCACTCTGAAAAAATAAACCCCCTGGGGGTATTTCGAGGAAATGCGGTAGTGAATTTGAGTGTAAAAATTGGCAAAAATGTGTGAAAATTAGTGATTTTGAATGAAATTTTTTCAAAAATGCTCACTTTTACGTTTTTCAATGAAAAAAGTTTTTTTACTCACGTTTACTCATGAGACAAAGTAAAAACTTTGTAAATACTTTAATTTTTTCTGTACTAAGTGATGTGTAAAAAATAAATACCGTATTTCCTCGAAATACCCCCCCCCCTAAAAATGGACACTATGAACTTATAAACCCCCCCCCCCCCTCGAAATACCCCCCCCCCAAATTTATTGTATAGAGAACGTAAATAACAAAGGCTGCGGTTTGTCATCCCGGCAATGCAGAACACACGTTAAGAACGATGACTCTGTTACGTGAGAACAGTGTTTGTACGTCTACACACTTATAAATGTCTTTAGAGTCTTATAAATGGCGATTTTTGTTGCATTTTTCGACGTCGGCGTACGTTTCAGACGACATTTTAGTACTGGGATTTCAAAAAATTTCTTGCGAAATAATAAACCCCCCCTCGAAATACCCCCCCCCCCTCGTTTAACCCCCCCTCAAAATTCTCACTCTGAAAAAATAAACCCCCCGGGGGTATTTCGAGGAAATACGGTACTTTACTTTTACTTTGAAAAAAGTTCAGTACTTTTAACAACTCTGCTAAAACACCCTTTTCACAGTAAATATTTGCCGTCATGAATAGCTAATACCTATGGATATATCTGAAAAACGTTCCAGCAGCACTGAGATGCACCATGCATTGCCTCTCAGACAACGCCGCGTACGCTCTGGCGGCCGGCTGCGCACCCACCTGACGGCCATGTGCGCGTGGGACTGCGCGCTGGTGCCAGTACTACACCCTGTAAAATGCCCTGTAAAATGTCAAGTGTCATGCATAGTGTCAAAAGTCATGTAAAATGCCCTGCAAAATGGCAACCGAGTTGCCATTTTGCAGGGCATTTTCCATGACTTTTGACACTTTGCATGGCATTTGACATTTTACAGGGCATTTTACAGTGTCTGGGACTGCCCCCTGGTCACGCTGTCGGTGCTCATCAACTCCATGGACTACTGGCTGTACGGCGTCAAGCGGCACTATGGCCCGTCGGCCATGCTCTTCTACATAGTCTACCCACTGGCCAACGTTTCCGTTACGGGTACTCAGTGGCAGGTGGTCGTCATGACTGTCGAGAGGTTCTGGGCTGTGTCCAGGCCGCTTGATGCGAGGTAGCGAATATATTTACCGGCACTAATTTTTCCGGCGGTTTTCATCCTGTAAAATATTGAGATGTGTACTTTTAGAAGTGAATACTTAGGTCAAAAATTCGCAAAATTGAGTTAACCCTGGTGATAGTATCGCATCCTATAAAGTGCAAAGTGAAGTGTAAAATGTCATGTAAAATGTTATACAGATTTGTCAGCTGTCTAGTAAAATGTCATACTAATTAGTCAATTGGCAAAGTATAATAAAGTATTTTTTTAAAATTTTTATCGATATTTTGCATGACATTAGACACTTTACATTTTTACACGATGCGGGACTGCCCCCTGGAAAGAACTGGATCTTGGAATGACGATCCGACCGAATTTCACTTTGCGTTACTTTTAAACTCTTCGCCGCAGGCAGCTGCCGCGAAAGGCGCCCATGTGGCGCCTGATCGGTCTAGTCTTCGTGCTGGCCATCTTGCTCAACGTGCCCGCGTTCTACTACGACTACGCGCTGCAAGACTGCGTCCTGTACACCTTGCGCAACGTGACCGACGAGCGGGGAGGGGGTCGGCTTTCGAGGGTGTCCAGTATAAACACCAGGCTGTACATGCGCTCCGGGCAGACCGGCTGGCAATTCATAGGTAGGTATATACCGTATTTCTTCTAATAGAACGGTGTGTCTCCAATAGAAGGTCACCTCCAATAAAAGGGTCAAAAACTGCTGGAATCGTGCCAAATATATCAAAAATACAAAATGTCAGCGGGTGCTGATTGGCAATGGCTTTGGTCCATTAATTTGGTGCTATTTTAAGACGAAATGTTGAATGAACTCTATGAACCGTCATTCTGTGAATTGTCTGTGACGTTTTAAAAGCCATGGCAGAACTAGAAAAAATTCCGGAAAAATGACAAAAGAAATAGAAGGGCGGCTTCCAATACAAGGGCGGGTAAAAAAAGGATTGGCGCCCTTCTATTACAAGAAATACGGCAGCTCACAGTGGAAACCTTCAGCTCGGTCGCACAGTACCCACCGCCCGCCTCGCAGTGATCAACCTGATCCCGGACCTGCTGTTCCGGTGCCCCACGCCGTTCGTGCTGATCGCAGCGTTAACGGTGCGCACTCTGTGGTACGTGCGGCAGGCGAGCGCCCGGCGCAACCACGTCGGCCACGGCATCGCGCTCATGCTCACTGTGGGTGGTTTGCGTCTACTTGCTGGAGCGTTTTCAGTCAGAGAGTGGAAATGAAAAGTGTAGCATTGGTGCCATACAGAGTGGATGTCAACTGGTTTCAGTGTCAATTCGATTTTAGTTAAATTGAGGTCGCAGGACAATTTTCAAGGGCACATGCGACAATGTCGAAAAGGAATCAATATTGCCATGTGCATTTTAACGTAATTTTGTAACCCATCAACTAAAATCTTAATGAAAAACCCGATAATGCTGAAGGCAATATTGATTCGAATTTGTCTGATGTGCACTCGAAAATTGTTTTGCAACCTAAATTTAGCTAAAATCAAGTTGAAACCGAAACCAGTTGAAATCGAAACATGATTTAGTCCCACATTTCCACCATAAATTTCTCTGGCGCATCACATCCCATATGATAACTATCAACATGACCTGTCAGATATTCAACGCCAAGTACCTGGTGTGCCACACGCTGAACGTGGTCAACCTGGGCTCCAAGTTCATCTTCTCCCACTCGGATCACAGCGGCTACTGGCACTATTATTTCTACATGAGCTACTCGAATGAGATCAGCAACGCGCTGCTAGTGTTCCACTCGGCTACCAACTGGCTCTTGTTCATGCAGGTGCGTGCCTAGGTTGATTAAGCCATTTACTGCAGGTGCTGGGGCCACTCCCATACCTTCCAAAATGCCCTGTAAATGTCAAATGTCATGTAAAATGCCCTGCAAAATGTCAACAAGTTTATTTTCTTTACTGGACATTTTACATTTTTCATGACATTTTACATGACTTTTGATACTTTTGACATGACATTTTACAGGCCATTTTGCAGTCTCGGAGAAGAGTGGCACCAGAGCGCCGCCACACCACACTTTCTAGTGCAACTATTTTTAGGAGATAAAACTATAGTATAATAAGCACCTAAAATCTCAAAGCACACTCGCAGTGGCCGTCGAGAAGGGACTCCGACGGGTGCTCGATGGCCGACTCGCAGCAGCCGCTCGCCACCACCAACGGGGCGCCGTCGCCCGCGCAGAAGTTGCACAGGCGGCACACCAGCAGGCAGAACCTCAGAGACGATGCTGTTAGTAGGGATGTTAACAAATTTTATTATGGAAAACGGAAATTTTTTGCACTTGCCGGAAAACGGAAACGGAAAAAAAATTTGCACTTTCCGAAAAACGGAAAAATAAAATTTGCACAGAAACAGAAAAAATGCAGAAATTTTGCTGGAAATGGAAATAATTTCCAGAAATTTTGCTGGAACCAGAAAAATCCACATGCACAATGCACAAATGCACAATTGAAATGCACAATGTTTCAAACTTCAAATGCACAAATTCACAATTGAAAAACATGCAAGCATGTTTACCAGTTTGACTAAAACAGAAAACAGAAAGTTGAGCCGGAAAATGGAAAATGAGGCACAAAAACAGAAAATTTGCTGGAAAATTGAAAATGAGCTTGAAAAAGCACAGAAAATTTATCGGAAAACGGAAAATGGGGCAGAAAAAAACAAAAAATTGCGGCAGGAAAGCGGAAAGAAATTGCCATCGGAAAGCCTTACACGAATAACCTCAAGCCTACAACTTCCTGCAGGTTTAATAGTTCTACAGCTCAGGTGAACACCAACTTCACTTGACGCAGGTGCTCAGTCAAATCGAGTGCCGGGCGCTCCTCTCCTTGTGGAAGTGGGCCTCGCCGGAGCAACTGGGCCGCGACCTGCTGGTGGCCGTCGTCACGCAGAACGAGCAGATGGCCGCGCAGATGTACGGCACCGGCGACAGGACGGCGCTCGAGCAGCACCCGCAGCTCATTGCTGCGGGGGAGACTATATCGGCTTTTCTAGGTGTGCACCGATTGAAAAATTAGCTATACTCGACGGATTGCAAAGTATGCGCCCAAAATTACTTATGTCGTAGTCGATAACTCTTGCGCAGGACACTTATGTACACACTTGCACAAAAAAAACATTTTGAAAATAAAAAGACGGAGTCGCGTACAGGCGATAAATGATTTTCCTGAAATGCTTTTTGTTATTTTCTCTCGAACAATTACGATTTTATTAACGATGACGTCATCGGGGACCGTTTCCTTCAGAAAAATGCATCTCATGCAGAGTTTACCGTATTTCTTCTAATAGAAGAGCGCAAAACGATTTTTGCCAACATTTCACGAGCCGTTCTTTTGGAGGTTACTTGACTTGACAGCCGTCAGGCTTGACTAAATTTTGTGACAACATTTAAAGCATTCAAGTTGTTAAAGCATAGGTATTTACGTTTACTCGATAAATACGAATACTCTAGTACTGCGTAAATACGTTTACGTTTCCTCCCGATAAAAATACCGGTATTCACTTACCTACTCGCGTACTTTTTGAAAGTACGCAAGTAAAGAAAACGTATTTACAGTCATCCCCGGGTTATTGGGTGGAGTAAATTTTTTCAAATCTCACCCCATAATGCGGGGAACCCGATAACCGGGGGATGTATAGTCGGCAGACATGATATTATACAGGTTTGGTCCACTTATGTTTCCCTTCGCTGAGCGTCAATGAAATTCAACATCTTACTGAACAGTGAAGTGCGATACATCTTAAATACGGTAGAAAAACGGTGCACAGTGGGTCGTGAATATGTCAATATGTATAGTCGACAGACATATCATTCTACAAAATTGGAAAGTTATATTTTGTTCTTGTAGAGCGAACGAGAAAGGAATTTAGTAAAAAAAGAAAATATAAAGATAGTAAGAAGGAAAATAAAAATGTGCTGTTCTTTACGCACTTGTTTACTCCAATTTTTGTGCCGATAGGTGCTGCAAATTTTTGATTATACGTTTACCTACGTTTAATCTAATTCATATTTAGAAAAGTTACATGCTATCGATTCATTTTGACGAAAACTTGTTACGTTCAAAATTTTGAATTCAGAAAACGTTCCCGCTTTGTATTTATTCAGATCCAGACAACGCTTGGATGGCATCATGCCAAAAAACTCAACTACACTTTGACTGGGGTTTGAATTGTGCGGGCACAATTGAATAGTTTCATTCCATATATGCGTAAGCACGAGTCACCAAAACAGAGTTCTACGGGTTGGATACAGCTTGCATGATATGACATCATGCGACTCATTGTATAGTATCATGTCTGCCGACTATACTATAGAAGTACCATAGTGGCGGTGCATGGCATTACCAGCATTTACATCATTAATATGTGAACAAGAGGCTTCTTAAATGCAATTATCGTGCAACGTGTAAAAAGTACATTTATGATGGCATTTAAGGCACGCTGCACGTTTGCAGGCCTGCACGCTTAGGAAATGTTCTAAGTAAATGGTTCTTCAATGCTAAAATACCCGATAACTGAAGCCACTTTATAGATGAAATGGCAGAATGTCCTCAAAATCCCACCCGATAACCCGGGAATGCGGGGAAACCCTCAATCCGGGGAATTTTGTTCACACGTGTCCCCGGTTTTGAGAATTCCACCCAGTAACCCGGGGAACCCGATTACCGGGGGAACCGTTAACCCGGGGACGACTGTACATGTATTTACAATGGGCTTTTTGTAGGCTTTATCAAGGCATAAAGGAAAAAAAGGTCTGAAAAGCTAAAAATAGAGGCAAAAAATCCAAAATAGCATCAAAATAGGCAAAAACACATTAACTAGTGCATTTTGATGGTAAAAAATTTCGAAAATTATTGACTTTGAGCAAAAAGTGGGACAAAATTTGACAAAAATACCCACTTTTACGTTTTTCGGTGACAGAAGTAATTTACTCATGAGTAAAAGTAAAAAATTAATAGGTTACGTTTTCTGTACTCACCTGTGAGTAAAAAATAAATACTTTTCGTTTACGCTTACTTTTAAAAAAGTTCAGCACTTTTAACAACTCTGTATTTATCCACACATTTTTCATTTGAACACAGTTCTATTTTTTATGAAAACAGCTACGTATATTTTAATATCAGGGCATCAATTTGAAATTTAATATCTACAAAATTAATATTCAATGGAGACGTCCGTTCAATCAGAGTGTGCAATTCTATTGCGTGTTTTTTTGATCGCAATACGTGCAAAAACCTGCTTTCGTTCATGCATACTCGGAGGTACATTTATATTGGACGTGTGCCGTTCTATTAGACGAAATACGATAGCCCGATAGGGATGAAAACTTGAACATTCTCCCAAAAACAGTATGGCTTCGCTCAGACCAAGTGGTGCGCGTGTGGCTGCAGAGCGCCGGTCAAGAAAGCTCAACTAACAGCGGCGGGCACATGGCGCACCTGCGGTCGCAGCTGCGGGCGGTCGGCGCCAGCCACCACAAGATCGGCCTGAAACTCGCTAATAGGGACTGGGCTGAGTGGAAGGCTTTTATGATACACAGATTGGCCATTGCCGCTAGGAGGAGATTAGGTAAAATAAAGGGAATTGCTAGATTATTTAGGTACCGTATTACCTCGAAATACCCCCAGGGGGTTTATTATTTCGCCAGCAAAATTTGAGGGGGGATAATTCGAGAAAGGGGGGGTTTATTCGAGGGGGGGTTTATTATTTCGCCAGAAATTATCGGAAATTCCCCATACGCAGACGTAGAAAAATCGAACAATCACATAGATTTATGTGTGTTTATAGGCATATATTATTTACTGTATATACACAAAAACCCTTCACTAACGTCACTTAATCATCAGTTTTAACGTGTGTTCTGCAATGTACAGATCACAAACTGCGGTATTTGTCATGTACGTTCATGTTACACTCAATTATAGGGGGGGTATTTCGAGGGGGGGGGTTATTATTTCCTCAGCCGAAATTTAGGGGGGTATTTCGAGGGGGGGGGTTAATTCAAGGGGGGGATAATTCGAGGTAATACGGTGGATTAAATACGTACCGTATTTCCTCGAAATACCCCCAGGGGGTTTATTTTTTCAGAGTGAGAATTTTGAGGGGGGGGGGGTATTTCGAGGGGGTAATTCGAGAGGGGTTATTATTTCGCCAGAATTTTTTGAACTTCCAGTACTAATAACGTACGCCGACGTAGAAAAATGCTTCAAAAACCACCATGTATAAGACTCAACAGCCTTATATATTTAAGTATGTACCTAGATGGTATACTCCGCTTACTTTACACCTTGCACGCGTGGTTCCAGCTGGAAGTGTGCCAACGATGGTTGACGCGTGCGAGTTGCATAAAAAGATGCAAAATTGATTGGTGTTATAGTGTTATTCATTAACATATACACATCGATGAATTTTTTTCATCTTTTTACGGAAATCGCATGATTTAATGATCATTGGCACGCTTCCAACACGAGACATAAATCAGTGCGAGGGCAGAGTATCATGTACGCCGAGTATATCAAACATGTTCTAACGTAACACAATCATTGTTTTTACGTGTGTGTTTACAACGTGTGTTTTGCGTTGCCCAGGTCATTTAAGTTCTTTTTACACTCAATTATTTCGGGGGGGGGGGTATTTCGAGGCGGGGGTTATTAATTCATAGTGCCCATTATAAGTGGGGTATTTCGAGGGAGGGTATTTCGGTAAATACGGTAAATAAAATTCACTAAAACTTCGGGTTTTTTACGAAACGTGACTTCCTATTTTCAAAAATAACAAAATCTCCGTGACATTAGAATAAGAAAAAAGTGAATCCTCAAATTGTCAAATAAACAAATTCGCGCGTAGAAGTGGTCATTTTCCAACACGAAAAAGAAAAAAATGCAAAAATATTAGCTTGCCCCGGGTGAGGATCGAACTCACGACCTTCAGATTATGAGACTGACGCGCTGCCGACTGCGCTACCGAGGCCACTGAGCGGGATCCTTTTAATAGATGTTTTGAAAAAGCACATAATACGTAGCTTTGTAGTTTACGGCTCAATGTCTGAAACTGATAAAATAGTTTTTACACGGATTTGAATCATACTGGGAGTTCGTCAACTACCGTTGACAGAGATTGAAAATGATTAATTGGCGCTGCGAACACGAATACACCAAAAATTTGGGAAACTCATAATTGGGTTTGAACACATTTGAATTTACCAGAATTACCAGTTAGTCAACTTCAGTTGACGGCGATCAAAAATTCTCCATTATTGTTAACTCAAGTGTGTTAAAAAAAGATTTATCTGTTTAGAAAGTTTCTATAAGTTCGATCGATCCCCGCCATGTAACATTTCCCATTAATTATAAAAAAACGTCAGTTGACCGACGCCCAACGGTCAACAACCGTGTACAACCCCCCAAAACCATCAAACCACAATCCAAACCTCCAAACCCCCCAACCCTCCCCCCAACCCACAGAAGCCTCAGTAGTAGCATCAAAGTGCCCTGGCGGAGTGACCGCATCGGCGCTGGCCTCCCCCATAGCGCGGCGGTCGCGAGCCAGCCGCCTGGTGAACAGGGCCATGTCCATCCGGTGGGGCCGCGCCGCCACCGTGGACAGCGAGCGGACGGCCGCGGTGCCCCTGCGCAGGCGGACCACTTGCTGTTGGTTTGGGGTGATTGGTTGTGGGGGGGGAGATTTGGAGACATTTTGGTGCATGTGATGCTATTTATGTGGTTTTACGGTCATTTTTCGTGGATTCTCTGCCATCAGAAGGGACTTGCAGAGCCTGTCAAATGTAAAATATCACGCAGTGTCAAAAGTCGTGTAAAATGCCATGTAAAATGTGAAGAGGCCAGTAAAAATACAAAATTGGAGATTTTAAGGAGCATTTTGCATGACAATTGACAAATTTGTATGACAATTTGACATTTCACGTGGTCTGGGAGCGGCACCAGCACTGCACCAAGTGTATTGATGTGAAGAGCGCCAAGCGCCACGGCGCTTTTCCGACCCCCAGCGCCAATGGCGCCACAGTATTACAGCGCCATGGCGCTTTTACATCACTAATCAAGTCTATAATTAACAACAGCGCGACACACGCAGGCGAGCAGCAGCGCTCACGCGGCCAATCCGAGACCGAGCCGGATATGAAGTCGATCGCCGACCGCTTCACCTCGTTCATCGTCTACGAGGTCAAGTCGGGCTACCTGTGCGCCAGCGTGTCCGCCTGCCACAGCAACGCCACGGTGCGCCGGCGGCACCACTCGAGCGCCAGCCCCGCCAAGGCGACGAGTGCGGTGCAGCAGCGCAAAGACCCGCCGCATGAGCTGGTCGGCGCCAAGGGCAGCGGCGACACGGCGTACAGGTGCCAGTCCCGGACCCTGTAAAATGTCAAATGTCACGCCGAGTGTCAAAAGTCATGGAGAATGGCCTGTCAACTGAGTTGCTATTTTACAGGACGTTTGACATTTTGCATGACATTTGACATTTTACAAGGTCCGGGATTGCCCCCAGGAGCAGGGCGAACTCGCACGCGACGCGCAACGATAGACCTGTCGCTGAGCAGCGGCGGACTGACAGGCCTGATTTGGAGGGAAATGTTCGAGAGGAAAATGGGCACAGCAATGGCGCAGATGTTGAAATGGTACCGGTTTATGTTTAGAGACTGGATTATCGCGCTGCCGTTTGTCGACTGCAGGTTTTGATGGATTTCTCACTCATATTACGGTTATAAATACCTAGTCACACTAGGGTGTCAAATTTCCGTTTTCCGTTTTCCGTTTCCGTTTTCCGCAGGCAAATTTTTTCTGTTTTCCGTTCCGTTTTCCGGCCGCTGAAATTTTTTTTCCGTTTTCCGTTCCGTTTTCCGGCCACCTTTTTTTCCGTTTCCGTTTTTCCGGCTCATTTTCCGTTTTCCGGTTAAATTTTCAGTTTTTCCGCCTTTTTTCCGTTTTCCGGCTCAATTTCCAGTTTTTCTGCCTTTTTTCCGTTTTCCGCCTCAATTTTCTGCTTTCCGCATCATTTTAGCCTTTTCTGGCTCAACTTTCTGTTTTCTGTTCCAGCCAAACTGGTAAACAGTCATGCATATTGTCAATTATGTGGAAAAAATTCTATTTCCAGCAAAATTTCAGTGAATTTTATCGTTTTTTTTTGGCAAAATTTCAGCAAATTTTTCCATTTCCATGCAAATTCCATTTTTCCGTTTCCGTTTTTCCGGCCCCTTTTTCCGTTTTCCGGCCACTGAAATTTTTTTTCCGTTTCCGTTTTCCGCCAAGTGCAATTTTTTTTCCGTTTTCCGTTCCGTTTTCCGGCCGCTGAATTTTTTTTCCGTTTCCGTTTTCCGTAAAAATTTTTTTTTGACACCCTAAGTCACACCGTTCTGGTTTTGAAGCTTGCGGCCTTGAACACTCCACATCATTCTTTGCTTCGCCTATTGTCTGCAATGCTATGCTGTTTTTTATCGTTAAAACACCCCAGATATGTTTTTTAAATTATATTTAGGTATATGGTAATCTATTGGTCTGTTTACATTTAAAAAAAATATGCAAACTGTCGTGTATCCGTGCGTATTATAGGTAATCGAAAGATGGTTCATTCATGTGTTTCAACTCCACTCGCCTTTATTTATTCAAAAATTTATGACAATGATGACAGTGGAACGATATATATCGCCGAAGCATGCAGATATATGGAAATCGCGAGAATAAAAAAGAAAGACGCATGAATGAGGACAATTAGGTAAAAATAAAAGTGATGGTGGCACTAAACAACTCATTTACAGTGAACTATGCATAATATTGAAAAGTTAAAAATCTCCTGACATGGTTTATGACGACTAGGTGCACCGATTTGCAGCGCCAGCACAAAGTTTACACATATGGATGCGGTTCCAACGTATTTCCATTGGCGTATTTTACAAAAAATACATAAAGCAAATACACAAAATACAATCACGGTATTGATGGGGAAGGACCGACAGTATTAATAAATTTCAATGCTAACCCTATTTTGAAAATAGAATGGCGCCACTGCTTTAGTGCCATCCCAGTGCGCCATTGGCCTTTCAGTTTTCACGCCATTTATCGCCTGGCGCCCTTTTTCTGGCGCTTTTCCATCACTACCAGGGTGTTATAAGTTTTAAAAAAGTTTGCTGAAAACTGCGTCAATTTTGTATGACACCCGGGTGTTATAAACGGAGAAATACGGTAATGGGCACCATGTCGCGGCGACGACTAACTTTGATATATCGACTCTGTCGGCGGCAACCCTATCAAAAACCAGACTAATTAAAAATACCAGCATGTAAATAAAAGGAAAAATAGAGTGAGCGGTAGGAAAACAATAATGACTCATGTTCACAAATGGTTCTAGATAATTTTCAATTCCAACTTACAAAGAAGTTAGATAAATATGAATAAAGGCGGCCCACACACTAGTTGACATGTGTGTCAACTCAGATTTCGGCTTCACGTGTCGCAGAGCGATTTTCCAATGGACTTGCGGTAATATATATTTTACGACATTGCCGTATGTGCATTCGGAGATCGCCCGGACACGTGAAGCCGAAATCTCAGTTGACACATATCAGTTGACACACTTGTATTTTTTATCAACAAGTGTGTGGGCAGCCAAACCGTTAATGCTTACATGCGAAATAAAATGGCTAAAAAAACAGAAGCACAAATAAACAATCAGCACGAGATTCATTAAAATCGAAACGCACCAGAAAATAACAAAAATACTTCATGGATATTTTAGCAAGAGAACATGTGAGATCGAAAATTGTGGACATTTATTTCGCACCAGACAGGGACACCTAATACTCTTTACCTAATACTCTTTACCAAATATTTTTTTACCATTTCTCCAGCAAATGTCGCGGAAATCAGAAATTCAAACAACATTCACCGGAACCGTAATTATACGCTACCGTACCGAAAAACAAAGTATTTAAGTACGACTTCAATCGGACAAATTATGCACATGATCTGCAGTTTGGGCAGTGCCGTTTCGATGTGGACGGTCGTCCTGTTCCTCCAGGCTGGTGTTCAGCGGCGCGGGCAGGCACGTGGTCGATGGCGTTGACGAGTGCCGCCAGCAGTCCACACCGGCTGAAAATTTTTAGGTTGTAAATACGGTTTCCGTCAATCGAGAAAAGCGCTCAGGATTGCGTTAAAGAACTCGGGTTCTCGGACGAAGAACTCGGACATCACACTTGAATGGAAACCTACCATAACCTATCCGAATAATGAACCAAAAATTACAGCTTTTTTCATATACTTCATTTTTACTATGGAATAATTCATTACAATATTTATAACAACCTTTTATAAATTAAATCATGGTAGGATTCTGCCAGAGTTGTGCAAATACTGGTATTTTTGGAAAACGTACACGTAAACGTAAATACCTTTTCAAAATTAAAAGTATAAATACTAAAACGTAAGGTATTTTTAAAATACCAAGGAATACGTAAAAAAAACGTAAACGTAAAATTTTTTACACACAGTATTTGCCATTGTGCTTTCGCAAATACCATCATTTTCACCTTTAGAAGGGGGCAATCGCTCCATCTGCACCACTTCTGTTGTAAGTGGCCAAATCCAACTACGCTGGTGATTCTGGGGGAGTCCCAGACCCTGTAAAATGCTGTGTAAAATGTCAAATCGCATTCAAAGTGTGTAAAGTCATGCAAAATGCCCTGGAAGGTGGCAAATCTTAGCCATTTTGCTGGGCATTTTACATGAGTTTTGACATTTGCATGAATTTTACATTTTACAGGGCGTATTACAGAGTCTGGGATTTGCACCAGAGGTTGCACTCGCCCTGCCAGTTTCAAAACGTGTGCTACTCACAGTTGTTGCAAGTGGCGTCGTCGGAGTTCATCACAAAAAATTTTTGTATACGCAAGGCTCCACAAACAAACATGTTTCTGTGTTCAGCATTTGAACACATTTATGAATATGTACCCAGTATTCCATGTGTAAGTGCAAGCGTGTAGTCACTTTTTTCATACCGCTTTTTTGTATGTATATATGTTACCTTTATGCAAAAACATAAGAATATTGTTGGCTGCAGGTGGTGCGGCCCATGTGCACGTGTGAACGATCACAAGTTTTTTACGTTTTCCTTAGTACCCGGGTATTTTGGTCAGGAAAACGTAACAAAACGTAATGGTATTTTTGGAAAACGTAAACGTAAACGTAAGTATAAATACCCGAATAACCGGGTATTTCGGGTAAACGTAAATACGTTTTTCCAACTCTGGATTCTGCACAATACTTGCGTTCCAACGAGTATATTTAGAACAATCCACAATAGTACAAAATAATACCCAATCCCCAGCTTACACGACTGCGTGAGCAGGAGCGGCGGCGGCGGCAACTCGTCGTCCTCGTTCAGTGGACCGCAGTGCTGCAGCTCGACCGGCGGCGACCGGGTACCCGTGCGGCGCAGAGAACCCGTGCCGGGTCGCCCATCAGCATCGGGTCGGAAAGTAGACATACTCGGCGTGTTGCCTGCACGTTTTACCGAGTCTATGTACGTTGCCCAACGCGCGATAGCACTGAATAGTGAAAAAGCGACGCCAAACCCGGTGCGCATGTAGGCCCGGCGAACGTGTAGCTATTCGTATTGTTATTGTTCCTTTCTATCGTTAGACAACAATAGGACGAGAAAGTACCTAATGGAAAAGCGTAATAGTGATGGAAAAGCGTAATAGTGAACAGCGCCAGAAAAAAATGGTGCCCTACACGTGCGCCGGGTTCCATACAGAGGCACAGGGTCGCCCGCCCAACCGACCTCGTTCATTGTTGCGGGTGGGAGTAGCCAGACTGGCGTCGGCGGTGCCGCCGATGCCCGACGAGCTGTTGGAGCTGTGCGGCGAGGCGGCCGACACGGAGGCGCCGTGGCAGGGGCCGAGCGCCGCGCCGGCATGCCCCCAGGCGCCGCTGGCGTTGGGCAAGGCGCCGTTGACGCTCACCGTGGGCGTGGGCACGGGCATGGGCGAGCGCGGCCGGCCGCCGCTGTTGTTCAGCGTGTTCACCGGCGACGACAGGTGGCCCACGTTGGTCATGGCCGTGGTCGACAGGATGTAGCCCGCGTAGGGACCGCTCACGTCGCCGGGCCGGTCCTGCGGCGTCGACGTGGCCAGAGCGGCCGACTCGTCGTAGCCGTAGAACGTGCGTCCTGAGAGCAAGAATTATACAGTGGGGGAATTTTTATTCATCAAAAGCTTTCAAGCATGTATCTTGCACATTACATACACATTTTGTCCTGTCACCGTTGGTAAATTGCACATTCCATTACACGGATGTGCTTAAGGTATTTGCATTATATGAATCAAACCAAACCTAGCTCCTTTGTCTGGTTTGACTTATCGAATGTTATTGAAAGATGTGCATTATCTTCCCATCATAGGGAAGGGGGAATTATTCGAGGGGGGTTATTTTTTACCCACTAGTCTAACAGGGGGCGATTATTCAAAGGGAGAATTATTCAAGTGGGGGACTACGGTATTCCAATTTCGTCAACGGAGCAGTATCTCACCAGGAATCTGCATATCATAGTCGTTCGGTTGGGAATGCAGCCCGCTGGCGCGTCGGCCGAGCGACGGGCAATCGTCAGCGGGCGTAGCCAGCAGCGGAGTGCACCGGCCGTACTGCCCGCCGCCGCGGCTCAGTGTGCCTATGCGCGAGCCCTCCTTGCCGCCTGAATCGTGAGGTTTATGTTTTATTTGCTGATGGTGACTCACACCTTGCACGCGCGGTTCACGCTGGCAGCGTGCCAATGATATTCAACCGCGCGATTTTCATAAAAGACGAAAAAAAAATATAATTTTTTGTTGATGCATGAAAATCAAAATAAACTTCGTCCATTCAATCATTGATGTTCTAACGTTTTACGTTAACGTATTCACAACAACAATTTTCCTATCTTGTAGAAATGAAATACATGCTTTAATTATCATTGGCAAGATTCGAACGTGAAACGTGTCTTTCCATGTTCACATAGGTAAGTAGAACGCTTTTTACAATTGGCGCATAAAGAACCCACCCAGCATGGGCATCATTTCGTCCATGGGAATGACGGGTTTGGTCGTATCGGCTGCGTTCGTCGAGTCCATAGACTGCTGGTAGAGCGACGGAATGGCAGCCGGGTTGTTGTTGTTGCTCAGGTTACCCGACTGCTCGCGGTGGATGCGTCGGGAAGCGTCCACGTACTTGCCGCGCGCCGCTGCGAAAAAATATCATGTGATATCATGCAATCCACCAATATATGAATTTATTCATCATCACACATGGGTCTCCAAGATTTTGGCAATAAGGATAGATAGTAAATAGCTCCTCCGGAGGGATAGATAGCTCAAACTTTTTTTTTGGGGGGGGGGCTGGGGCTCGCGCGAGTAAAAACGCTAAAAGCAGAAAGGGGAAAAAACGTTAAAAATAGGTAAATAACCATGAATCATCATCAGGGACGTAGCCAGGATTTTTGAGCGGGGGGGGGGGGCGGATTGTATACGGAGCTCGGCGAACGGGGGGGGGGGCGGCGCCCCCCCCCCCTAAAATTTGACCCCTGTTGTAGGGGAATGGCGCTATGGCGCTGGCGCCATTCGTAGGCGCCACGCCATGGCTCAAATCGCGTTGGCATTGGCGCCAAAACAGCAGTATACGTCTGTATTTTACAGCGTATACAGCGACATGGACAGGAATTGAGTCCATTTTCACTGGCGTTGAGGCCGCGGAAACGGGCCAGCCGAAAATAAATCTTGCGAAGGGGAAAATGCGCGCTTGCGCGCAAAATTTTTTCAAACTGTCGACAACATGGTGTTCTGAAAGTGCCATTTCTGGCACATTTTTTGGTCCGGCCCGGGAAGGGGGGGGCGGCCGCCCCCCCCCCTGGCTACGTCCTTGATCATCATCCCCCCTCCCTTGGAGCCTCCAGTAATCACAGGTAAATCGATCCACCAAAACAAACCTTTGTGCATCCTGGAGCGTTTCCTGTGCGCCAAAACACAGCAAATCAGACAACACAGCATGGTGGTGACGACTATCAAAGCGACCAGCAGCAGAGCGTACATGAACCTATCCGCGTCGGAGAGCCATCGCGACAGGTTCGACATGAACGCGGCACCCCCGAGCTGCTCATCTGGCGTTTTTTCAGTTGGCGCGGCGCCAGTTGAGGGTACTATTAAGCCGCCGCCTGCAGGGTCATATTGGGAAGTGCGGATAACCTTTAGTACTGATACAGTATATCGTCGAATAAGTCCCTTATTCGAGGGGGGGTTATTTTTTCAGATTTTCCGAGTTTAGCGTAAAATAGTTTAGTGCACAATTGGGTAAATGGGGTTGAATTAGACTATAATTGAAGCAATACTAGTGAACACCAAGTGCAGAATATTTATTTTCTGAAATTGTACAGAATACACACATAAAACATATTTGATACGTGTGACTAGGGTTGGAAAAAAAACGTTTTTTTTTAACTCGATATTTTTTTTAAAAAAAAACGTTTTTTTTTAAAAGCTCCCAGATATGACCTAGTGTCAACATATATAGGTATATCAGACACTGGCAATACTCTGTGATGTTAAATATGACCATATAATGGCTGTGGAGCCATGGGATAGCATTATAAGTGGTGATTTGTGTCAAAAATATCCATTTTTTGTCGACATATCGTTCGTATATCGCCTTATAGTCGAATGTTCGTGACATCAGGTAAAGTTTGGCACGGAATGGTGATCAAACAAGGTTATAAAAGGAGGTTGTTACTTTGGGAGTGAAGTTACACACTGTGGAGGTACATGGAAGCACATTACCTCAATATTATATATTACAGCAACATATGTCGGCTTATTCACCCATGGTAGCACATAGAAATGGATGTTTTGATACTAAAAATGCAACAAAACCAATGAAAACAACCACCAATGTCAATTTGTGTGTGAAATTGCGCGCTTGCGCGCAAAAATTTTGCAAAATACCTAGTGCTTAGTACTAAAAATTTCGGCCGATGTTTTTTTTTTAAAAAAAAACATTTCGGACGTCATGTTTTTTTAAAAAAAAAAACGTTTAAAAAAAACATCGGCCAACCCTACGTGTGACCTTTTTCCTAGATATCAAAGTAGGGGGGGCTATTCGAGGGGGACTTACTTGAGAATATACGGTATTTTGAGATGAATATTCGAATTTACCTTGCGTCGCAGCGAAGATGCTGTTCGACGGCAGCGACTGGCCGACGCCATTGAAAGCGCGCACCAGAACCTGGTATTCCGTAGCCGGCAGCAAGTGGTCGACTATGTGCTCGCGCGCGTTCGGTCCCAGCACCGTAGACTGAATTCGGGGCCTTTCGACTTTGAATCATATCACAGTAGTATAATATGATACATACGTGGGACCAATTCCGCAAAAAAGTGAGGTAAAAAGAGAAGTAAAAAGTGAAGGGGAAAGGGAGGTGAAAAACGAAGTGAAAAGTGGAGTGAAAAGTAAAATTAAAAGTAAAAATAATAAAATACAAGTTTTTTACTAATTTTTTTCTTTCTCTTTTTCTTTGAAAATTTTAAAAATTATTGAAAAGATAAATAAAATAAAAGCTTTTTCACTATTTTTTTATTCAAAATGTTATGTGTTTAATATTTTTGAAATGAATTATGATATGTTATTATTGAAATTTTGATTAAAAATTTTTTTGCTGATAAAAATACAATATTTTATACTGTTTATTTTATCAATTGGAAAAATATTTAAATTTTAATGCATTTTTGTCACTTGCCATCTGTTTTTGACACTTTTCATTTCACTAGACTTTTCACTTGGCTTTTCACCTCACTCTTCACGGAATTGTCCCTAGATTCACTCAACCAACATTACTAAACACTCCATAATTGCGGTCGTTGATTCTGTACTGCACCAGGAAGCCTTGCACCCGCGCGCCGCTCTCGGCCACGTGCGTCCACTGGACGTGCAGCGCGTCGCGGCTGACCGCCTTCACGCGCAGCAAGTTCGGCGGCTGCTGCAGCTGCACCGGTAAATTAGCGCCTGCGGTTTGATTGAGGAAGTTTGTGAGTTCGGTCATGGTCCTGCAGCATGTGAAATGTCAAGTGCAATTCAATGTAGAGATAGTCACGTGAAATATCAAATCCTCAGTAAAATTATCTTTATTAGAATTATCTGCATTAGTAGTTTTCACCGGACATTTGACATTATAGGTAGATGAATTTTAGGTGATTTTAGATAATATGTGACATTTATAACATCCTACGTTTAATGGCTGACATTTTACGAGAATGGATTGGCCTCCGAAATGATTTTCTGTATTTTTCCTATGTATTTTCTGCCAAATTTCCCTAGAGATCGATATTCGATACCTATTAGACTAGACAATTCAATTGATCAATCCCCCAAACTACAGAATGCCACGACTCACCTTTAACACTGACAGGCAACGACGCTTCACTCGCAACAAGTGCATCAGGCGCCGTCAAATTGGCCAGAATACGAAACTGATAAGTGTCGCCCGACTCCAAGTTGACCAGCTTGGTGCGGCGCGTGGCGGGCGGCAGCACCGAGTCGCCCAACGCGTTCCAGCCCTGCTCGGCGCGCATGCTGCCGTTGTACGCGCGCATCTGCACCTGCGTCCAGCGCACTTTCGACGCGCGCACCGACCGCGGCAGGTCCCACTGCGAGAGGAATGTCGTTTATGCTTTGATTAATTGACCATCAGGGGGCACTCCCAGACCCTGTAAAACGCCCTGTAAAATGTCAAATGTCAAAAGTCATGGAAGATACCCTACAAAATGGCAACCGAGTTGACATTTTGCAGGGCATTTTCTATGACTTTTGACACTTTGCATGCTATTTGACATTTTACAGTGTCTGGGATTGGCACCAGAGATCTGTCCCCTGTAATCTGTAATCTGTGCCCAACCTGCAGCACCACAGATGTGCCGTTGAGCTCCACTCTCGGTGCATCGATCACTGCCAGTTGGCTAACACTGGGAAACACGCTGGATGTGCTCGCCGTGCTCTCTGGCGTCGAGGTGGTTGTACGCGACGCGGCGGCCATTTCAAACATATCAAAGGCGGCCTGCGGCGGCGGCGCGTCGGGCGACGCGTCGTAGTCGGTGACTCGCAGGAAGGCTGCCGCGCGCTCCGTGCGCCCGTCGAGCGACTGCGCGTTGCACTGGTACCAGCCCTGGTCGTCGTAGCCCACGCGGCGAATTTCCAGCGTGCCCGTGCCCAGCATGGAGAACTTGACGCCGTCGGCTCGCACCGGCCCGCCCCATTCTGACATTGGTATGAGCCAAGGTATGGCTGCACGCAGGTGATAAAACATCGACGGGTGATGAAACTAACGATTCGTCCAATGCACGTTGGCACCCGCGTCGGCCATACACACCAGCTGCACGGTGGAGCCGAGCGGGCGCGACACGTTGTACGGCCGCGAGAATATAATGTCCGAATTGCGGCCGGCCATGCCGAACTTGTCCGAGCCGAACACGATGGGCAGCGGCGGGGTCTCCAGCAGCACGTACACGGTGCTCACGTGGCCGCGCTCCAGCTTCTCGCTGTCCATGTGCACCAGGTTGGTCAGGTTGGTCAAGTTGATGGCCGAGTGCGCCGCGCACTGCACCATGGCGCCGAAACGGCCCGGCCGGCCGGGACTGGCCGCCGGCGCGGCAAGGGTCACGCTGATCGGATTGAAGTTCAGGTCGGCCTTCTCCACGTCCGTCTGCAGCGCGTCCAGATCCGCCCGCCGCAGCATGGGTTCGGCGTCGAAAAAGAGTTCCGGCTGGCGACCCAGGTTGCCGCCGAGACTCAGGCCGCCCTCGAGGCCGCACTCGATGTGCAGCCCGCCGTCGGTGGTGTCGACCACGTGGAACACGCTGGAGGTGGGCTCGATCACCAGCACCGTGTAGCGGCCGGTCTCGACTTGGTAGGTGGGGCGCGACGAGGCCATGCCGGAGGCGACCAGCGGCAGCACCTGGCACTCGTACTGGCCGCCGTCGGCCGGCGTCACGTTGCTGATGTTCAGGTTGCCCCAGATTTGACGGGTTTTCGGCCCGTCAATGATCGGCTCCCGACGGCCATCGGATGTTATCTGCAAATGGGACAGCATTTTTGCGGCTGTAACTCTATCTGCAAGCAAGCTCGCTCTGCAAGTGGTAGTGGTCTGAAAGTAATAACGACTGCTCTGCAAGTAAGCACCGCAGCTAGCATTGAAAAATCGGTGATTTTGAGAAACTTTAATCATATATAATTTTAAAAATCTCTCAAAATGAATATGTAATTAAATCTGAAGCGTAGCATTGAAAGTTT
Organism: Sphaerolaimus hirsutus; assembly: GCA_964036195.1. Classification (NCBI taxonomy): domain Eukaryota; kingdom Metazoa; phylum Nematoda; class Chromadorea; order Monhysterida; family Sphaerolaimidae; genus Sphaerolaimus; species Sphaerolaimus hirsutus. The sequence continues at coordinate 10,545,640 of OZ038454.1, read as the reverse complement.
TTCTCCGGGGGATTTGGGTATATTTTTTAAATATGAAAAATCTTATATATATTTTAAATTTTCTCCACATTTTCGCCACTATGACAAAACCTCATTAATCTATTATCATATTTTCTCTGCATTTTTGTCCAGATCAATTATATTTTTGTTCCGAGAGATTTTCTGAGATTATATTTTTCACTGCGAGATGGGGTGTATACTTGTTGCAGAGTGAGTGCACCCGCAGAGCTGTTATAATTACTTGCAGGCCGCTACTACTTGCAGATAGGAACAGTGTCCATTTCTGTAACGGCAGTTACGTACGCGTTCATCATGCACGTATTTACCTATGTATCACATGTGTACACTGACACAACTATCTGATTTGACAAAATTACAAACTTCAAAAAAGTGAAAGTGTCATCTTAGCACCAACTGCACTCAAAATTCATGTCAATGCTCAAGAACCCAGCGAAACCGACTCGATTCCATCGTATCCTGCCCATAGTAGCGAGGCACTCGAGCAACACCGAGTTGCCGGGCGCGGCGAGCACCAACGCGTTGGGCTGGTCCACGGGCGGGTACTTCAAAGCGCCGGGCGGCAGCACCAAGGGGCCGGGCGGCGTGGTCTCGCCCGCCCTGCTCGCCGCCACGTTCAATTGAACCAAGGTGCGAGACCGCCGGGTTCTGTTGGTGACCGCGTTGGCTAAAACGCAGCGGTAGCGGCCCGCGTCGGTGGGTTGAACGACGCCGATTTGCAGCGCCGCGCCGCTCAGCAGGAAGCGCTCGCCTGGGTGAGGGGGGTCGATTTGAGTGGTTGGACTCGTGTTACGGAATGAGTAGATTTGTGTGACATTTTCTTTGTTGTTGCGTAAATCTATTTTAATGTATGCGTGTTTGTGCCAATGTTATTTGAAAAATACGATTTTGGTTCTATTGAATATATTTTAAAATGTATTCACATTCACATACGCGAGTAACAAATGATGCGCATCCACCCTCGTCACGCGTCACGGGTGAGTGGTTCTCAATTACCAGTGACGTGACAGCGGGACAGAGTCAGGTGGCCCGCTCAACGCAACCACCCAAATAATGTTGACATAAGCTCCAAAGAAATACAAATAAGCGGGCTGGCGAGATGCAATTTACACTCGCAGCGGCGAATCCAAACAAACGAGCTGCACGGCGCAAAATGGCCCCACACACGCTAGTTGACATCGACACCAAATGTCAACTGGTTCCCTTCCTAATTCAAAGATTACGTTTGAACGTCGTTCGTCCACTCCTCAGCAAGCTTTGAATCGGGATCGGCACCAGTTGACATTTGGTGTTGATGTCAACTAGCGTGTGTGGGCCCAATGAACGATGACATTCGAAGACCTTTCGCACTACCAGAAAGTTCCACTAATAGCTTGTATACACGAGAGTGAACGCGCACCCAATGGCGCTGCGCACAATAGTTGACATACGTGTGTCAACTGGCTTGTGTCAACTCAGATTTCGGCTTCACGAGTCGCAGAGCGATATCCAAACGCACACGCGGCAATGTTGAAAAGTAAATATTACGACAAGTGCATTGGAAGATCGCTCTGCGACTCGTGAAGCCGAAATCTGAGTTGACGACACAGACCAGTTGACCAGTTGTGTCAACTAGCGTGCGTGGCCGCAATAACCCAGAACTGACCACTATGTTTGTCAATGAGCACAGCGGCACTTTCCTCGCCGGGATACGCCTGGCGCCTCCATCTGCGCAACAGGCGCCTGCGTCTCCACATGCGGTGTCTGTGCTGCGGCGGCAACTTCTCGAACCACATGCGTGCCGGGCTGGGCGTGTTCGCCGGCATGCCGGGGCACGGCAGGCGCGCCACCTCGCCCTGTTGTTTGTTATGTACAGCTTTGTAAAGTGTGCTGGCGAAAGTAATGAATATGATCAGGGTCTCCAATGGGGGGTTGGGGGGTTACCACTTCTCCCAGATCGCCCAGCTATCTATCTATCCCGGGGGCTAGTTTTTCGGTTACTACCCCTGAAACCCCCCCCCCCCCAATAATAATTATTTTTCAGCCAGCCATCCTTCCGGAGGAGCAATTTGCTATCTATTCAACCCCAGTGGGCCAGAATCTAGGATACCCCTGAATACGATCAAGTTGACCGGTCCGCCGCTAACCTGCACCGCCTCGACGGTGATCACCTGCTGGCCGGTGCGCTCGAACGGGCCCGTGTCGGCCACCACGAGCGTCACGGACGCGCTGAGCAGACTGGCGGCCACCGGGCGCTCGTCGATCTGGATGGACACGTTCGCCGCGCACCAGTAGCTGCCCTGCTGCCGCTGCACCTGGTCGCCGCCGCCAGCGCGCAGCGTCAGTCTGCGGTCGGTGGCGAGTGTATTGAGCATTGAGGGGTCGGTTATTGGGTCCAAACATTCTAGTTGACATCGCAAATTCGTGTCAACTCAATGTCAACTAAATAGCACAATTTTTTTAAATAATCACGCTAACAGAAACCATCAAAATTAAGTGTCATGATGTGAAATTACCTATGCTCCATCAGACAGGAAAGTTGAAATCACATAATAATTCACTAAAATTTAGTTGACACGAATTCAGTTGACATCGACCGTGTGTGGCGCCATTAGTGTCAAATCCATTCAAATCACAATCACCACACGCACCCGCCATCGTTGGTGAGACTCCACACTGTACCGGCGGCCACCAGGTGCTCGTCCAGCGGCACGCCGTCCCTGAACCACCTGACGTTGGTCAATTCGGCCTGGTCGGAGCGGCACGACAGCGCCAAGGGCCGGCCGCGCACCAGGAAACGATGCGTCGACTCCACGCGCAGTTGCGGCGCGGAGAACACTGCGATCGGGTGGTATTCAGGTTACGTGGGAGTCAAGGGGGGGGGAGGTAGGGTTCACACGGGATCCCGATACCGCATCCCGAATTCCGGGATTTTGTGGTCCCGATCACAATACCAAAATCGGATCCAAATTCCGGAAGCCCAACCCCGATCCCGAAATGTAAAAATTGCAATCCCGATACCGAAACCGAAAAGTCAATTCCGTTTTACCCCTGGGAAAAGTTATCAACTCTGCAACTCACCGCGCACCGAAGCGCTGCATGCGGTGAAGATCAGGCAAAAAATTACGCCGCCCAGTGAAACGGTCGGTAGATAGCGTAGAATCATGTTAGAAAAAATGAAAGCGACTTAGTTCATGTTTTAGTGGCTGTGATGCTGTGGCGCTGGGAATGCAGCACTTCACAGGATTGGCATTCAAATGAATACGTAAGAGATCCTGCAAAAGCGAACGAATAAAAAACGTGTAAATTGGCGTTTAACTGCGCTCAGGAAGTGATAAAAATGCCAGGAGTGCCCTCCGGAAACGAGCATCGCAGATTGCACGTGTGAATACATTATAAATATCCAAAAGACCATAAAAACGTGGTCCACCACAATAAAGATGTTGGGCGCAAATGTACGCCGGCCCGCCTAAATGGAAAATGCGAATGGCAAACATCGAGATTGCTCATCCCATTTGCAAAGTCACCGATCGGCATGCGCCAAGGCGAAAATTTACAACGCGATCGGGCGTAAACACGCGCGCGCATGGGTCGGCCCTGTGCCATTATGCATGTAAACCCATTATGCATCTAGAACCAGAACGCATTTAACTATACCAGACATGCTGAAAATATGCAATAAAACACATGACCTAGTGATTTTAAAGGTATGAAAATTAGTGACTTCGGGTGAATATTTGTGTAAAATTGCTCTCCAGATTGCTAAATAGCTGGGCAATTTACTTGGGGATTTGGGGTTCTGTTCAGGGAAAAGTAACTAAAAAAATTGCCTTTGGTATAGATAGATAGCTGGGCAGTTTGGGGTGGGGAACCCGCCCCCTTTCTTACCCCTGCAGGTATATGTGTCTATAATGGATGTAGATGCGTAATGGGCTTACATGCATAATAAGCCTGACCCCATGGGTCGACTTTTTCCTCAAAAGGAAAGAAAATGGCTCAATTGCAATTTATAGTAGGCACTTCATGTAAAAAAATGCACGCACGTCACCCTTTCGTTTTTACACACGTTTCGTCATTACTCGGATATTTACTGGTTTCCCGGATAAAATGAGATCACGTAAATACCAATTCAGTACACATAAAAAGCATGTGGTTCTCACTATCCATCCATTGTACCCAGTTAACACGTCGTGTGGAAACCGCAAGAATGCATGGAATTCAAGTGACTCGAGTCACGCGAATCGTTCGTGCTTCTAACCACACGACGCATAGCAGGAACCAATTACGAACTCTGTCAAGTGGCGAATTTCAGACTGTTCAAATTCCATAAAAGTGACACATCGGGTTTGTAAAGACCAGTTGAGTGACAAGTTACAAATGCCTTGTAAACACTTTACTTGAATTTGAAACTTGCTATTTAGACCGTGGGCGGGGCAATGGACACCTTTACACAACCGTTCACCGGGAATTTGAAAAATTTCCCAGAATTTGACCTAACATTTGACAGTGTGTGGGATTGATAACAGGAGGAACTAAAAATACAGCCATTCCTACATTTGCAATGTATTCAAATATATACTCAAGTAGATAGGCACTGAAAATACACGCAAATGCCAATAATGTATTCCAAATGAATCAGTAAACAAAGAGTGCCCGGAAACAATAAATCCGAACCTCAAACCTCAAAGATCGAAAACACACTTCCACACGTTTATTTCCAACCCCCCCACATAATCCGGGTGGCCCAATGAGAACGCGGGGGGGGGGGGGGCTGGCTTTGTTTGTTCAATCGTTCTCCCAACGTTCAGATTGACCTAAAAACAAAAACAAATGACGCTTGCCGCCAGCCGCAGCGCGGCAAAACGGCACCAGCGGCCGGACGACGCGGCGACGCGCAGAATAAATGTCAGTGTCAAATGTCTCATTTGTTGGCTTGGGCCGCAGATTTGTTTGTTCACCGGGGCCGAGTGGCTGGCGGCTTAGCGGCGCAGATTGCAAAAAAAACACAGGGCATTTGAAAGTATTTTTTAAGAGCCATTTGGCGGGATGAAGTCTGTGAAGAGCACAGTGAATGAGATGCTTTTCATCAGTTTGTATGTGAATGCCAATCCGTGAAGCTGCGCAGCCAATGGACGCTTGAAAGTATGACATTTGCGCAGTTGCAATCACGCCGGCCGATCGTATTCCGCCGAAACGCATATACAGACTACCGTATATCCTCGAATAAGACCCCATTGGAGTTATTTTTCGACGAGTTTTTGAGGGGGACTTATTCAAGCGGAAGGAGTGGTTCAAGGGAGGAGTTATTTTTCTTCACCCGGCGAACAGGGGGGTTATTCGAGGGGGCATTATTCAACGGGAGTTGTTAAATGGAGGAGTAATTTTCTCCTCACCCGCCCAATAAGGAGTGAGACTGAGTTAATCAAGGGGGTCTTATTCGAGGATATACGGTATCTGAATTCAACTAGTGGCAGCCGATACCACAAAAGCGGGCGAATATAAACAATCGGAGCGCCAACGCCGCCTCTCATATTAGTTTGCTGCCGACTTGAACTGAATAAAACCGACGGCGGCAAGGGCGGCAGGGAATAACGGCGCTCAACACAAGATCAAAACAAGCCATGTTTATATTAAACGCACTTACATACACTTTGTACGGCAGAAGGAAAAATCACGAGCCAAAATTGAAGGGAACTCGCAAATAAGACTGCAATTATTCAGCCCACCAACTGCGACCAATTTAGAGGCAAAAGAATCACGGGCCGGTGGAAACTTCAGTCAATTAGATTCGCGCGACGCGATGTAAAACGGGCGCGGGTTGAATAAATGCCATCCAGTAAACGTGGAAAAATGATTGGCGAATTATCTTAAGCGATGCTATACTCTGACGTTGCATCTTACATTTTAAAATACATACAAGAAGTGTGGTCGGTCGTACAAAAAGCTCAGCTCTGCGCGTGGAATGACAGATGCGGTAGCGGGGGGGGGGGGGGGTGAAGGTTACTCTTAGACCTTAGAAGGTCCAGTGACTTGACACCTTGCACGCGTGGTTGGGAGGGTACTGATGGTAATCTCCGCAATGGTAATCCCTGTTCATGTACTGATGGTAATCCTATGCTGAACAATATGCCGAAGTTTCCATGTAGGGGTGGTAATCCTATATGTACAGTTGTAAGTAGTTGAATGAAAGTTGAATCTGTTTTCTCCTACTTGTATCAAGTACATCTAGTCAGAACAAAGTAAACACAATTACTTCTCAGTAATGGGGCAAATTCCACCAAAATAGAAGCGAAAAAGTGAAGTGAAAAATGAGAAGTAAAAAGTGACATGAAAAGCTAAGTGAAATAGTTTTTTGAATATGGTGTCAATTGGATTACCAATGGTACAGGTTACCACTGAGCAGATTACCATCAGGAATCTACCGCGTGGTTGACGCTGGAAGCGTGCCAACGATATTTAACGCGTGTGGTTATCACCAAAAGTTGAGAAAATTCATTGCTTTTATGACATAGTATTTTACGTTAACGCTTATCTAATTCACAACGATGAATTTTCCAACTTTTTTAGAAAAATCGCTTGCTTTATATTCCAATTGACACACTTTTAATGCGAGACATAAATAATTGCGAGTGCAGAGTATGATATCCGCCGAGCATACCATTAATCAAGAATTCGATTTCAACAAATTCCATCAAATAAAGCCATCAATTTTACACATACAGCTAACAGCATAGTAGTTTTTCTACCTCTTGAAGTCGCTTAACAGTTAAACACTTTTCACCCAAAATTCAAATCAGGCGTCAGGCGCCAAGTCTGAACGACGCCAAATCCTGCGAATGCTTTTGTCGCGCAGCTTACACACGGCGCGTCGCACAGCGACAACAGGAAGCGGAAAAGAAGTTTAGGTGTGTAAGCATGGCTTCAGGTTATTAGCTGTAGCTAGCTATCACTGCGCGCACAGCGCATAGGGTATAGTTAATCAAATTACTCTCGGTGGAGAACGGCAGCTGAAAAGTAAATCGTGAATTAGCTCGGTCAAAACTCGCAATGTTTTACCATGAAACTCGTACGGTTCACCAGTCAGCTTCTGAACATGTCTAAAAGTAAGCTTCATTCACAGCGAAAACCAAAACAAAAGAAACCACAAGTGCCGGCCGTAAATCATATTATTGTGATCCGTAGGTGTTCGACGGGTAAAACTCATCTAGGGCGGGCATTGTTTTTCAAAAGACGTCGCCGCCACGCGCCATTCATAATCTCGCACAAATAAGAAATACGATGCCGATCAGTCACAAATTGCCAAAGGCGCCCGGACGCGTGCACAAGAGAGGGCAGGGGCCAAACATCAAGGAGTGTCGACCTAGCCATCTGCGGATCCAGGCAACAAATGACCCAGGGCGACAAAATTGTTGCGAAATTTACACGGCCGTAAACGGCGGCGCCGCTTGATTGATTGGCCGAGATGACCGGCGGCACACGCCGCTACAAAAATTATGGCTATCATACAGGGTCCGCACTACTACAGGCTATACTAGTTGACATCGCAGATAAATGTCAACTGAATGTCAACTCAATAACACAAAAAATCTTTTAAAGCATCACACTTAACAGAAACACTGAAAAGTGTGTGCCGAGATATAAACTCAACTATGCTCTATCACACAGGAAAGTTAAAATCACATAATTAACCCAAATTTAGTTGACACTAATTTTGATGTCAACTAGTGTGTGGCGGCCCACAACCACGAAAGGTCCAGTAAAAACAGTGGGCAGAAAATCAACAAAGTATCCTTATCATATTTTTAGAGAGTGCAGCGATGCGGATATGATCGTAAATAAGTGAAAAAGTATTTAGGTGTCACTGTCAGTGTTAGGCGCGGAAATGATCTGAGTACATACAGGCTGCCATGAAAACGGGGCAGGCATGCAAACTGCAAAGTGCAAATCTAATGCGATTTCCAGTCATCTACACGACCGGTGAACATGCAAATAGCGCATGACAGGCAAAACCGTCAGCCGCGCGGCACACAGGTGGGCACGGGTGGTATACTTTCTAGTTAACACACCCAAAGTAGAATAGGACACTTAACATCCAGTTATTTTATCCAGTCACTCAGATAAACGTCGCCACGCTTCAAGTATTTATGTGGGGGGGCGGTGTTGCAAAAAGTTATTTCCCTACCTAGCGCTATCATATCACAGTTTAGTTTATCAAAGCACGCCAACATGAGCAAGTGCTGAATTCACAACAACCGAGTGCCTAAAAGAGGATTAGAAAACCTTCGCACCCACACAAAGGCACAAACGCGACATAAGTGACTTAGTGGTCATTCCGTTTCGACACCGCGCCCAACTCGAAAACCATTTCGAAAGTATTTCAGCGCCTGGCACCGAGAGGCACCTGTAACTTTTTCGCATTAACCAAAGAGGTCTAAGAACATCCGGTTCGTTGCGTAAATGTTATGGCTTGGGTCCCGGATCTCCGATAGCGGCCACGCCTCAGTTCAGCGGGCAGATATTTACTTGATTAGCCTTGTTGTTATCCAGCGCGGTGCAGCGCATGCGTGCAAGTCTGAGAGACAGCGTTCCATTCTGATATTTTGAAATGTCTAATGCCATTTCTGATTAGGTTCACTAATCATGAAATGGCGGAGCTGAGTGCACTTTTAGATAAAAACGTCGAGAAAAATGTGTTTGAGATGTTTTTGGTCGGCGTAAATATGATATGATTTCGACGGCTTTGAGTGATAGAATACGCCCGAAGTACTATGAGAATGGAAAAGTTCCGTCCTCGCCGGCTTGTTCTGTTGTAAGATATTTTTCATTCCCTATGATTGCAAAATGTCAACGACTGAATGAATGGGTTGGACGCCCCCAAATGATGTAAAACTGATAAAGCCGCAAGGGCGCCGAAAATAAATTTACTTTTACAAATTTAAATAAAAGACGTAATTTACGCGTTTTGCCGAATGGGCCGTGCAAATTCTACATAAATCAAAGTGAGTAAGGTAGCGAAGCGAAATAGTATCACAAACTTTGAACGCCCCACAGACACATTTATGTGTGAAAGTTCACGCATTGAGATAGCACGGCACCGTGTTGTACAGTAGCGTTCAAACCGTTCAAGCGGCCGCATCTAGATGTACGACGACGATTCCCCCAAGCGCACTTTATGCCAGCGCGGCGCAAATTGCCCGCCGCGCGGCGCAAACACGACAAGCGGTAAAACGAAACTTTGCGAGTGCGCCGCGCCGCTTTCTCACGCGATGCCATTCCATTTTCACAATTTCGCAAAGCGCAGCGCACGACACCTACAAAGCTACAGCTGCAATAGTAGCGGGGGGGGGGGCAATTCGGGACGCGAGTGGACGCGTCAAGCGTGCCGAAATCGACACCAGCGCGGGCCGCAATCAAACAGAGCAACCAGCCGTCCCCAAGGTACCGATCGAAGTTGGAACTTAACGCGGCAGGGTGCGGACAGCTAGGCGTACCTTGCGACACCTACAGAGGACAGTAAAGCATGCAGCGCAGAGAGCCCATGGGGCAGTCCCTGACACTGTAAAATGTCATGCAAAGTGTCATTTGCCATTTTGCAGGGAATTTTACATGACTTTCTACACTTTGCATGACATTTTACATTTTACAGGGTCTGGGATGGGCACCATTTGACCACAGCATCAAAATTCATGTCTACCAGCGAGCATGAAAACAGAACAGCACATTGAGAGCCGCAAACAAACGAGCGCGCAGATCTTATCAATTCCCAATTCATCATCATAAATAGGCCGCAATGGGCTAAACAAACGAGCGAGCTTGCTCAGCTGATAACGGGGGCGCATGCATTCCACCGGGCGCCGGCGTGATGATGGATTAGTCGACGCCGTTCATGCACACGGGCCATGAAAGCCCTGCCAGCTGCAGTCGCGCAATCGGCCCTGATCCAATCAAAACCGCAATCTCGCAAAAGGTAATGCATGCTGCCCGTGGGGGGGGGGGGGGGGGGGCGCGGCGGCGGCGCGAATAAAGTGCGGCGAGTTTCACCACGCAAAACTACACTGCAGCAGAGTTGTTAAAAGAACTTTTTTCAAAACATTACGTAAACGTAAACTATTTATTTTTTACTCACCCACTGAGCACAGAAAACGTAAAGTAAAAGTTTTTTACTTTTACTCGTGAGTAAACAAGAGGAAAATACTTTCTTTCTTTTTTTAAAAAACAACGTAAAAGTGAGTATTTTTAAGGAATTTTGCCCAAATTTTCACTAAAAATACCTAATTTTCGTGCCTTTCACACCATTTTAAATATAGAATTAACTGTTTCATGTGTTATTTGCCTATTTTCAGCTATTTTTTGCAATTTTTATCCTATTTTTCGCTTTTGTCTCAATTATTTACCATCTATGCCTTGAAAAAGCATGTAAAAAGGCTATCTGAAATACGTTTTCTGTACTCGAGTACTTTCAAAAAGTATATGTAAAAGCGAGTACAGGTACTGTTTTCAAAGTATACGTAAACGTATTTACTCAGTACTCGAGTATACTTACTTTTGGAGTAAACGTAAATACGTTTTAACAACTATGCACTGCAGCGGGCACGTGAGGCGCAGCTGTGGCGCCCGCAGCTGCGATTCCAAAGTCACTACAAGCGTGAAACTTAAAATACACATGGGAAAAGCGACTTGCACGTTGGGAGGCCTTTTACGTGAAATTTTGATGGAACGGCACACATGTATAGCTGTAGTGCAATGTCGATCGAGAGAGCGAAGTTGCTGAGTTCTTGTGGGCACAATGGGTGCGAGCTTTTAACAAAAACAAAATCAAATTTGTCATCAAAACCGAATGTTGATCGGGGGGGGGGGCGGTGCACGGCCTCGAATCTCAGCTTCCCATTTATTTTTTTATGCTAAACGCTTTTTTGCGGCTCTTGCCAAAAATCAACTTCCACTGCCCCCACCCCAATCAAAAATTCGGACGTTTGCTTTTGCAAAACGCTTTATAGCACTGCAGTCAGAGAACGAGCTAAAATCGGACAGAACAAATAAAATATGTTCAAAAGCAACAAAAATATTGAATAAGTAGGCAATAAAGAAGCAAAAAGTATTTGATACAGAAAGCAGCTGCGACAACATAATGTTCAATCACTAGTCAGCTACGAAGTTTTAGCTAAACGCAGTAGAAAAGTTGCTGAGCAAAAAGTAATGGAGTTGAAATTGAGCCACGGCGGCAGCGCGAGGCATAAAATGAATCAGGAGTAAACTCATGAATGAAAAATCGCCAGGTCAACGCCAAAACAAAAAATAACATAGCTTACAACAATACAAATTGCAAATTCATTTCATAGAGACGGTAAAAAGTTGTTTTTTCAACCGCAGAAAGATGTCAGACATGAGAATTGTTCACAACATTCTACAGCTTTCTAATTTTAATTTTAGAAAATAGATAAATTGAAAATTAATATTTAATATAAATCAAGCAGCTACAATTTTTCCCCCATCTTTATGACTAGATAAGTGTGCTAATTTCATAAGATAACAATTAGAAAAATGTAGGTATATCTTATCAAGTGACCATTTCCACTTATACAACAATACAACATGACATGACAACAACATGACTTATACAACATGTTTTACAATCTGTCTAGAGATAGCCCTTTATTTTTTTAAATCAAGGCGTTTGAAAAAAGTGATATTTTTCCAACCCTAATTCTGTCTGTGACGATTTTGGAACCCAGCGTCCGTGAGTGAACCCCGCATAGGAGGTAAATTTATTGATAACGCAAAAAGTACAATGGGGGTCAGGTTAAGCACAGGTCAACTGGGCCAATGGGGTTCAACAAGCACGATTCTTGATAAGATGTAATCATAAAGATTTTCCATGCTATGGTAGAATTTTTTTATCGTAATTCAGCTAATAAACGTTATTTACATAATTTGCCTCCCCCCCGGGTACAGCCAACCGCAAATATGAACCACACCGCACATCATTAATTCACAGGCGGCACTGGCACACTGTATCTCAAACATAATCACTCATCAGTAACACCGCGCAGACTGTAATTACATGGGTATCCAGTCGCATAGATCACAGAAAAAGTTGTGCCGCTGTGCTGTATCGAACTAAGGAACCAAGGTCGACGTTCAATCGTCCAAAGGACAAGTACGCGAAAATTCAGTAATCCCGGGAATTGCCAGGCAGGGAGTTGAGAGGTGGCATGACAGAAACCACGAAATATACAAAAGTGTCGATGGATTAGGAAAGAGACTCTTTTTCGACATTTCTTATCACAGAAAAAAGCAAGCAGCTAGGGCAACCCTAGCAAGATCAAGGGGGTTTGGGGAGGTCGGTATCTAAGGAGGGTCAATGAGGGGTCTCCAATGGGGGGGGGGGGGTTACCCCCCCCCAAACCGCCCAGCTATCTATCTATACCAGAGGCCGCTCAGCTATCTATCTATCCCGGAGGCCAAATTTTGGGCTGCTACCCCCTAACCCCCCCCCCCCAAATCGGTCAGCTATCTACCTAACTGGAGCGATTTTTGAGTAACTCCGATTTTCGCTCCAAATCACTTTTTTCATACCATTTTAGAGATTTTCACCTCCAAAATCACTAGTTCTTGTTCCTATTTTCAGCTATTTTTTAGCACTATATGCTCTTGTCAAGGACGTAGCCAGGGGGGGGCGGGGGGGGGGCGGCCGCCCCCCCCCCCTTCCCGGGCCGGACCAAAAAATGTGCCAGAAATGGCACTTTCAGTAGACGATTTTGTCGACAGTTTGAAAAAATTTTGCGCGCAAGCGCGCATTTTCCCTTCACGACGTATATTTTCGGTTGACGAGTCTCAGCGCCCTCAAAGGCAGTTAAAATGGACTCAATTTCTGTCCACATCGCAGTATATGCCTGTAAAATCCGGCTGTATACTGCTGTTTTGGCGCCAATGCCAACGCCAGTGGCGCCATGGCGTGGCGCCAACGAATGGCGCCAACGCCATGGCGCCATTCCCCTACTACAGAGGTAAAATTTTAGGGGGGGGGGGGCGCCGCCCCCCCCGTTCGCCGGGCTCCGTATACAATCCGCCCCCCCCGCTCAAAAATCCTGGCTACGTCCCTGGCTCTTGTATACCCATTTTGAGCTATTTGACACCTACTTTTAGAGATTTTTCTCCCTTTTCTTCCTTCTACACCCTGACAAAGCCTGACAAACACCCGCAACCCCCAAAACTTTTTCCAGCTATCTATCTATCCCGGAGGCGGCTCAGCGATATATCCAACCCCTCGGAGGGTCAAAATCTAGGAGACCCCTGCGGCCACCCCCCCCCCCCCCCCGCCCCCCCCTGGGGTTGGATAGATAGCAAGTCGCTCCTCCGGAGGGATAGATAGCTGAAAAAATTTCCTGGGGGGTTGGGGGTGTTTGGGGGGGGGGGGGTTCGCGTGGGTTCAATATATAGGCATAGAAGGAGGAAAATCGCTAAAAGTAGGTGAAAATTTGGTATCTAAGCACATATACTACTAAAAATAGCTGAAAATGGCAGTTGGATGCATGAACTAATGATTTTGGAGGTGAAAATCTATAAAAAGGTATGAAAAATAGCGATTTTCAGTGAAAATTGGGATCGTGTTTCACAAAAATCGCTCCAGATAGGTAGATAGCTGGCCGATTGGGGGGGGGGGGGGGGGTTAGCGGATAGTAGCCCAAAATTTTACCTCCGGGATAGATAGATATCTGGGCGGTTTTGGGGGGGGGGTGTTCCCCCCCCTTTCCTACCCCTGGTACCCAAATATAGCAACCCCCACGAAGGTCAAGTATTAGGCCCCTGGCCCTGGGTAAAATGATGTCAATTTTCACACAAATACATGTAATGGCACCGCACAAAACATGTAAAATAGCAAATTGGCAATTGAAAAAGTAACAAAACATATTTCAGATCTGGCACGAAAACGGGAACTCCATGAAGTATGACGATATCTGCCACATCAACATAAATATGTATAACATTCACATCTACCACAGCCCCAGATCACATTCACAAATCCTAATTCGGGTGGACACGAATCAGCTACAGCGGGGCTCGCGGTAGATCATCTTAAATCAGTGCTGACGCGGGGGGTGCCCCCCATTTCAGCGTGCAGCCGCGGAACGGTCGGCATCAATCAAACGGGCGCCTTGAAACAGAGCGGCGACAAGGCCGTTTGTCATACTACGTCTTGCCGTTGGAAAGTTGTCGCCCGGTGGAGCGAGCTACTATGTGTTCGATGTAAACTGTCAATTCAATGGTCAATGGTACACCGATGCTGCAAACTAGGGCAGGGCTTTCGGGCTTTGACCCGACTAGGGTTGGAAAAAACGTTTTTTTTAACTCGATGTTTTTTTTAAAAAAAGAAGTTTTTTTAAATAAAAAACGTTTTTTTATTATAAAAAACGTTGTTTTTTTAAAAGCTCCCAGATATGACCTTGTGTCAACATATATAGGTATATCAGACAGTGGCAATACTCTGTGATGTTATATATGACCATATAATGGCTGTTGAGCCATGGGATAGCATTATAAGTGGTGATTTGTGTCAAAAATATCCATTTTTTGTCGATACGTTCGTATATCGCCTTATAGTCGAATGTTCGTGACTTCAGGTAAAGTTTGGCACGGAATAGTGATGAAACAAGGTTATAAAAGGAGGTTGTTACTTTGGGAGTCAAGTTACACACTGTGGAGGTACATGGAAGCACATTACCTCAATATTATATACTACACCAACATATGACGGCTTATTAACCCATGGTAGCATATATAAATGGATACTTTGATACTAAAAATGCCACAAAACCAATGAAAACAACCACCAATGTCAATTTCTGTGTGAAATAACGCGCTTGCGCGCAAAAAATTTTCAAAATACCTAGTGCTTAGTACTAAAAATTTCGGTTGATGTTTTTTTAAAAAAAAAACATTTCGGACGTCATGTTTAAAAAAAAATGTTTTTAATAAAAAACGTTTTAAAAAAACATCGGCCAACCCTAGACCCGACCCGGTTCTATACTTTGTGAATTGAGCCGCCAACTATTTATGGACCAGAGTTGTCACTTGCTTTTGTAATGGGGGATAAACTTGTCAGGGTCTCGATCGGGATCGAACTATAATTATTTACGTACATACAAGACAAACCATAAATATGAACAAGTACATTATATGCAAGTACGGACATAAATTCCAATTATGTCCAGAAACAAATGTTGGAAGTGAAACTCCGGTGATGCATCTGCGAGTGAACAAGAAACTTGGACAACTGACGCCCGCGCGGCAAGTAGATACAAATCACTCCAAACAACTACGAAAGTTCGGCCCAGCGGCTGGCACCGGTTAGATGGGCATATGTACCTACATTCTAACGAGGCGAAAATATTGCCATGTTCTTTGCAATAAAAGGCACTAAAGACAAAAGAATGCACAAGGTCTGATAAAAGAAAAGTCTCGCCGCTCAGCTGTGAACTGAGCGGCACAAGTGCCGGTCAACTTCGAGAAAGTGCTTTCTCACAGATGAAATGAATATTGCCCGAGTGAGTGCAAACGTGTGCACCTGAATAATGGCTGAGAGTGCGCAAGTGCTGAGCAAACACAATGAAACAAAGGTGAGAACGTGTCGTCGGGTGCGCGCACTTGAAGACAGCAATAATGATGCAGTGCTAGAGTAGCACCGATACCAGTCGTACAAATTGATAAAATAATTGCACCGTATACTATGTGGACGGTAAATAAATTCAGACACCAGATCATTCTTTCGGTCCTTTTAGCCTTTCCAAAAATCGATGGTCAAAAACACAGAGAGGTCATGAAATACCAGCATGAATGTAGCGAGTCAAAAGCAGCCACTGAGCGCATGCAAAGCCCATCAAAGGACGCGCCCGCCAAACTGATTGATTGTGCTGCTATTGCATGTAATATAAAATGATGTGCAGTCATTTGCATGACCTATGAACCTGTGCATTCAACCAGGTGAATGGCGCCGCTATCATGCGTGCATGAGCAGATTACCGACGATATGGAATGCGTATACCGTAATTCCTCAAATACCCCCCACCCCAAATTAAGTGTAAAGAGAACGAAAATGACAAAAATTTTCAACGTCTGCGCATGTAGAAACCACGTAAAAGTACAATACTAAAACAGATTTAAAAAAACCCACCTCAAAATTTCCACTATGAAAAAATAACCCCCCCCCCCCCCGGGGAATAATTCGAGGAAATACGGTACATGCCGTGGGCAGACAAGCGGCCATATGCTGTTTACATGGTTATGGCAACGTGATATTGGATGGGATTATGCATAAATTCCGATTCAAAGACAGTCATGCATGCGGTGATAACTGTGTCTGTGACATTCAAATTTCAATGGCACTCAACCAGGGACTAAAACCTGTATAAATACTATACCAGGGACTAGGGTTGGGAATTTCAAAATTTTCGGTTCCGGGTATCGGTTCTCGGTTCCAAAAGGTTTTGGTTCGGGTATCGGTTCTCGGTTCCTGAAAATTTTCGGTTCCGGTTCTCGGTTCGGTTCTTAAACTCGGTTCCGGTTCGGTTCTTTCGGTTCTAAAATGAACAAAATTTCGGTTCCGGGTAATAAAATAACCGGGTATCGGGTAATAATAAGCTGAACAACAGAAAAACAATATACCCAAGTTTACATGTGTAAGTACATTGGTTGGATATTTCATACTACAGGAGCATATCACAGCTTATTATTTCATGGTAGAATGCAGAAATCAGAGTTGTTATAATAATACTGGTATTTAAAAAAAGTGTAAAAGCAAACATATACGTTTTCTGTACTCGTGTACTTTCAAAAAGTACACGAGTAAATGAGTACTGGTATTGTTTTCTGGAGGAAACGTAAATGTATTTATGTAGTACGCGAGTGAGTACGCGTATTATTTTGAGTACAAACATAAATAACTTTTGCTAACTACGGTTAAAACTGCCACAAAACCAATGAAAACTACTACCAGTGATAATGTGTATACTGCAGCGACATTACACCTTACAATGAAATCTACCATATCCCATCTGAATAAACGAACATACATAAAAAATTTCATCATATTTATCAAAGCAATTTGATAAATATGATGAAATTTTTTATGTTTGTTCTTTTATTCAGGTGGGATATGGTAGATTTCATTGTGAGGTGTAATGTCGCTGGAGTATATGTGAAATTACACGCTCCCGCGTAATCATTTTGCAAACAGATGAATTTTGCAATTCTGAACAAGCACCAAGATGTTCAGCTGCTGTTTAAACGCTTAGATGTAGGTGTTGAAAAAACGCTGTTTAAAAACTTTAAGATTCCTAGAAAATTTCGGTTCTTTCGGATATTTACTTCGGTTCCGGGTATAAGTGCCGGTTCTCGGTTCCGGTTCGGTTCCCAAGCTCGGTTCCGGTTCTCGGTTCTCGGTTCCAAAATAGTGCTCGGTTCTCGGTTCGGGTCGGTTCGGTTCCCCAACCCTACCAGGGACTTTGCCTGTAATACCTCTATAGCAATTTATTTATTTTTGACCGTATTGTACAAGTAAGGCTTTTGAACACACATTTTTATTATGGTTTATGCCAGAACATCAATATGCAGTACCAGTAACAAAACTGTCATCAGAAAGAAAAACACCACCTAAATAAACCCCTAAGATATATTTTATTTTAGTTACCTATATTTATTACCTAGTCACTTTTCCAGGGGGGGGGGGAGTTTAGCAAGCTTTTTGAGTCAGAAATTCAGTGTGTTCCCCAAATATTTATCTGCGAGAGATAGAGGATAAATAAAATGGGATGGGTGTCATGTTCTTAGGATAAAGCTTTCTAAACAAAAGAAATTATTTTGCAATGCACCTGCCACGCATAGTGATGTAAAAAGCGCCAGACTTTTGGCGCCAAGCGCCAAAAGCGCCATGGCGCTTTTGGCATGCGAGCGCCAAGCGCCAATGGCGCCACAGCAAAATAGCGCCAAGCGCCAAAAGCGCCATGGCGCTTTTCTAGAACACGGCGCCAGGCGCCAATGGCGCCAGAGGATGTTGGCGCCAAGCGCCAATAGCGCCAGCGTCAAAAAAATTTTGCTCATAAAGTGCATCCATGCTAATGCAGCTATTGGTTAAGTCCTCTCGGTTAGGTTTTGTAGTAGGTTATGTAGGCTAAGGGTGCTGAGCACTGATGATAGCCTGGTAGTCTGGTACCCGCCCCAAAATCAACCCCTGTCTGTTCAAAGGATCGAAACAGGGTTTTCTGTCTGGAGGTGCTTGTGAGTGCACCATGCGATTCTTCCAGACAGCTTTTGGACATAGTTTGAAGTATTAAGACATTTTACGATTGTACATATTTAGGTACCTTTGTATTCAACAACAACAAAACAACTTCATTTTCAACATAATGCGGCTCGTGAGCAAGATTTGAATTGCAATGGGAACCGTTAGGCCCATTATTTGGGAAATTTGTTTGAATATCCTTGCAATTGCATGGACATGGTTTACAAAATAAGCAAGTGCAGGGTTTTTTCTTCCTGCGATACACGTACAGTAACACATTTACTTGTGAAAATTTTGCACGCTAGGTCTTTTTAAATAAAAACATGATCTATTTTTTGAACTCCTTGGCGCTTTTTAAAACGCCAGCGCCAAGCGCCAATAGCGCCACGGCATCATAGCGCCAAGCGCCAAAAGCGCCATGGCGCTTTTACATAGCACGGCGCCAAGCGCCAATGGCGCCACAGCAAAAAGGCGCCAAGCGCCAAAAGCGCCATGGCGCTTTTTGCTTTGGCGCTAGCGCCAGGCGCCAGCGCCATGGCGCTTTTACATCACTAGCCACGCATCAACAGCAGCGGTTGAAATGGGAGCAATACACAAACAAGTGAAATGGAAACGGAAAAATTGAAATTGCTTTCTTTTCCAGCAATGTCGCAATAACTACCTGTTTTTGAGCACAAATACACATCCATCACACACACTTGCTTCACAGTGAACCAACAAATAGCCCACGCAGTACCCATAAATACATGCTTATACTCACCCCACCGTAGATAGCGTACACATGCTCGAACTGAGTGCACAATCCACGGCGGCGGTCAATCATAAGCGGTCGCCTACAAGAAACCAAGTAGTGCCGCGCGACACTGGTGCAGTTATAACAATTTCAGATAGTGTTTAGACATGTGCTTGTCAAGCTTGAAAGACTCGCATGCACGAGCCAGGAAAGTTATTTACTAAACTTGGGCGACTCAGGCAACGACATGCACTGGGAAAATCAACTGCATCACGCAATCGCACAGGGCACATTAACAATGCGACCCTTGTTTCGCAATTGGGATATAAATAATAGCAATACGACACTACAGTTATGCGATTTAGGGTGGGATTATCGAGATAACGACATATTTATAGGATCACCTTTTTGGGGCAAAGTTAATCTGGGTGATTTCATATTGCATCATGATAAAGATTATAAGATTGTAGGCACAGCCAAACCAAAACACTATTAGATATTATGTAACCATTTAAAAACAAATATGTCACTATTTATTTGAGACAAAATACGTAACTATCATAACAGACAGGCTAACACTGAGAGGGAGCAGTCAAGCAAAGCTTAAACAGAGCAGCGGGCTAGCAAACCTTTAAGTGGTGTTCCCTTTTGTGATTTACGGGCCATTTCATGCCACCCTAGAAGCTCGCCTATTTACGGGCAGTGAATGGCACGGGCACCAAACCATGAGAAAGCACTTATCCCCAGAGCTCCATGCGTTGGCCACTTGTAAACAGCGCCGCTGCAAGCTTATCCATGCATGAAACACGGAACGTTCACGTGCCGCGGCGATAATCATCGAACGCCGTTCGGAACTTCTGCCGCCGCTGTCACCGCGGCGCGCGCTAAAATGGCGCCAGGCACGCGCGTAACACCGACGCGTGGACACATAAAATATGAATAACTCAATTTCTAGCTGACCCAGAACGGAGGCTGTCGATTCGACGAGCGCGTAAATGCGCATGCGACACATTTTGGGTGTTAAGCGGCGGGGCGACACGCGCGCGTCGCGGCGGCGGCGCTTCACTTGGCCGCGGCGCGGACCGGAGACAATGACAGACGGCCGCGCTGACAAGCTGCGATGACTGGGCGCCACGCGCGGCACTCACACGCGCAGCCACCAGTGCACATGCTCGAAGCTGGGTCAATTCCCAATTAATCGCACCGAAATTGTCTTAGGAGATGCAAAAATCGGGAAGGGCATGACGCATGAGGGACCACCAGTAACAACCAAAATTTAAAAATGTCTGCGGTGGATGAGTCACTTTGGACCCTCACACACTAGTTGACATCTCAAATAAATGTCAACTAAATAACATAAAACATTTTTAAAGCATCACACTAAACAGAAACAATGGAAATAGCCTATGCTACATCACAGATAATTAACCAAATTTTAGTTGACACTAATTTTGACGTAAACTAGTGTAGGCGCTTACACTGAATTTTGTAAGGCGAGCAACAGTCCAAGTAGCGCAACCAAAAAGCATATGTAAGCCACGTCGCCGTGCAGACATTTTTGTCGGCTTTAACAAGTTAGGCAGCCAGCTTCACGATATCGAACCTGACCCGCCCGTCAACCTGTTCCACATACGCATTTCTTCTAATAGAACGGCATTCCCAATCGAACAGCCCGCAAAAAAAGTTGACGAGAAAATAGAATGGTACTCTGCTACTATAAGAAACACGGCAATCATACATCACCCTCCTAACTCGGCAGAAAAAGGTTCGGCAGAAAAAGGGGCACGGACGTGAATAGCAACAGTATGTATAGCAACACCGAGTCTGTTTTTCCGGGTGTATACTATGCATGTTTTAGCAACACAATGATATACGATTTAGCAACGCTATTACGTATTTAGCAACGTATTTATTTGTTTCACATCATGCAGCAGCCCACAAACACTTGCATAGGTAATTTGATTAGCGAGAACAAAAGTTCAAATTTCTGAAGGTAAACAAATAAATGTATACTCCGCGGACTGCAAAGTATGTGCAGAATCCTACCATAATGTAATGAATAAAATCTTGTGATAAATTTCGTAATTAGTTATTCCATAGTAAAAATGAAATATTCAGATGAAAAAACTGTATAATCTTTGGTTCATTATTCAGATGGATTATGGTAGGTTTAAATACTGAGTGTGATGTCCGCTGAGTATAAATAACAAAAGTGCCTTCATTCTTGGCACAATCACGCATCTGTTGCATGCACAATATTTTTTCATCCTGTCTTCCCTTGGATTAGCTGAAAAATGTATGTTCTTTTTGATGTGTCGTTTCTGCCAGCAATAGGTATTACCTAATTACAGTGTTGTGGCTAGGGTGTCAAAAAATTTTTTTTACGGAAAACGGAAAACGGAAAGGTAAAATTTTTTCACTTTACGGAAAACGGAAAACGGAAAGGTAAAAAAAAAATTTCTGCCGGAAAACGGAAAACGGAAAGGTAAAAAAATTTCACTCAGCGGAAAACGGAAAACGGAAAGGTAAAAAAAAATTGTCGGCCGGAAAACGGAAAACGGAAAAATGAAATGCCGGAAAACGGAAAACGGAAAGCAAAATTTTCACGGAAACGGAAAAAAATAAAGTGAAATTAGCACGGTAATAGACAAATTTGCAGAAGGAAAACCTGCATGCAGGTTTGCCTGTTTGGCTTTGATTGAGGTAGCTGTACATTCTGCAACTATGGATCATGCCTGTAACTTCACTTGTAGTTCAAGCTTAACTGAACCAACAAAAAATCATCAAAAAGTAGCCATAGTAGCCATAGGAAAGGAAACACTATGACAATTTCACAGTCTAGAAGCAGTGGGAATCACTGATGACCACTATGCAATTGATGACAACATTGCAGAGGAGATGATAATAAATAGCATAAAATTCAACGACAACCACAAATGATACTATATTGACTGGCCATATAAAGAGAGTATCAGTGACCTGCCCACAGGAAAAGCAGAAGCCTTGGTGCGGTTTAAATCACTGATAAGAAGATTCAACAAAGATCCAAACTTATTCAAACAATACCGGAAAGTTTTGGATGACCAACTAGAAAAGGGAATAATTGAGATCTGTGACGACAAAACAGACAACAAGGGGATTCATTACCTGCCACACCAGCCAGTAATCACGCCGGGCAAATCGACATCATGCAGAATCGTGTACGATGGGTCGGCAGGTAAGCCCAGTTTCAATGAGTGCCTTTTTAGAGGACCAATTACAACACCATTAGCACTGGGCCTACTCCTGAGGTTCAGGGCAGGCAATCTAGCATTAATTGCCGATATTGAAAAGGCATTTTTGCAAATAGGATTGCATGACCAAGCTAGAGACTGCACACGATTTTTCTTGCTGAAAGATGCCTCAAAACCAGTAACTGAAAATAACTTAATAGTACTTCATTTTAAACTAGTACTGTTTGGACTTGTCTGCAGCCCAGCAATTTTGGGAGCAGTCATAAAATACCATTTAAATGTGAAAATAAACAACATGAATGAATATGAAGAAAATGAAGGGGAACGAAACCAGTTGGTGATGATAATAAACAACATTTACGTCGATAACTTCATCATGAGTGTCACGAATGAAGTTGAAGCTTTAGAACTATATTACAAAGTCAAAGCTTTATTTAACCAATGTTCTATGAACATGAGGGAATGGCTGTCAAACTCCAGATCAGTCATGAATGAAATAGCAGAAAACGACAGGAGTCCAAAGGTGAATAAAATTGTCGCAGTAATGGGCATTAAATAAAATCACCGAATGGACATGCTGGCAATATCAACACCAAAATTGCAAATTGACAGCATCACAACACCAACCAGACAAAACTTGAAACAATTATTGGTGTCAGCTTATGACCCAATTGGGTTCACAGCACCTGTTTCACTGACCCTGAAATCCCAGTTGTCAATGCTGCTCCAAGAGACAAAAACAACACAATGGGATGAGCCAATTGAAGATAAATACAGATTGGAAAAACAATGGAAAAATGCCAGAAAACTGAAAATCATACCAGAAAATGGAAAAATGGCTTGGTAAAACGGAAACGGAAAGGTAAAAATTTTTCAGCCGGAAAACGGAAAAATGGGCCGGAAAAACGGAAACGGAAAGGTAAAAAATTTTCAGCTGCCGGAAAACGGAAAACGGAAAGGTAAAAATTTGTCAGCTGCCGGAAAACGGAAAACGGAAAGGTAAAAATTTTTCGGCTGCCGGAAAACGGAAAACGGAAAGGTAAAAAATTTTCCTGCGGAAAGGCGGAAACGGAAACGGAAATTTGACACCCTAGTTGTGGCTATCGTTGTGTGACATAGCAACATAATGTATTGATTAGCAACACAGGGTAATTTTTCATGTACTATTTAGCAACAAATCTGTTGCCACACGTCCTTGTTGCTATTCGTGCAGTTGCTATACGTCATGCAGCCGAAAAAGGCACCAGGACTCAAGCACACAGATGGAATACTTTCCACTAACCTGATGCAGGCCAAAGTGATGAGATAACACGAACAGATTTTGCGGTCACCGCTATAGTGGCACACAAGCACCGAGACCTGGTGAAGAAGTTTTTTTAAACACAAGAACAGCACAACATCGAGTTACGGTAGAATGAGCAACAACATCATTGTGAGCCAGCAAAAACACCAAATTGAATGTTGAATTTATTTATCACCGGCTATATACACACAAATGTAACCGCAACGGAGTCATGAGCACTGCATAAAATGTAAGTATCGAAATAGTTCAATATCACACATCATCTCCGAGTGGATTGTCGGCGATTGGCGCTAAGCCTCGTTCGACCAGCGCGCGATTGCGTACCTCTCGCAGACGCTCGGCAGCCTGTCAATGGAAAACTTCCGGGGTTGCGGGAAAATCCAGACATACCCCAGAGACTTTACACCTTGCCCTGCTAGCACCTTGTACGGTGATGTGATGTTATAACAGTGATGTTATAACAAAAACTATTTTTTTACAAAAAAGCATGGCATTTATAAACATTGGCACGCTTCCAACGTGAGACAAAGTGTGCAAGTGCAGAGTATCCATTCCGCCGAGTAGAAATATTTCGCTGTAACTCTCCCCTATCTACAAGTCACGCCCTTGGCGTAGCACCACAAAGGGCCCTCGTACGGTCCACACAATCCAACAAAAACACCCAACCAACCTGCTGCTGTTGCTGCTGCAGCACGAGCACCTCGGTGACGCTGACCTCCTCCAGGGGGCTGGCGTGCTCCTTGTCCAGGTCGATCTCGCCCGCCAGCACCACGTTCTCGCCGCGCACCAGGTAGATGCCGCGCGCGATGTCGCCGTACTTGTTGTCCACGTGGATCCGCTCGATAGTGCACTCGAGTAGGAGGTTGGCTGGGTGGGATGGGGGGTAGGATGTTTGAGTGATCGTGTACGCGGGAAAAAATGGATGGGCGTTTAAATACCGTAAAGCCTCGAATAACTCCCCCGAATACAAAGTAAGCTGACTGAGGAAAAAATAACTCCCCCTCGATTAGGGTTCAAACGGGATTGACTTTTCGGGATCGGGATCGGGATTCACTTTTTGAGATTTCGGGATCGGGATCGGGATTGGGGTTTCGGGATCGGGATTGGTTTTTTGTCATTTCGGGATCGGGATCGGGATTGGCCGGGATTGGGGTCACGGGATCGGGATTGGGATAGGCATTTTTCCGGGATCGGGATTGGGTTCTAGGGATAGAGATTTTGGCCATTTTTCTGGCATTCACAGTTGTTCATAAAGGTCTCAAAACACTGTTGGATGCCAGAAAAGTGCATAAAATTGACGCTGGGGGTTTGCATCCACTTTTTTGCATGCAAAAACCTCATTATTTCACTTTTTATAATTTCCACTAATTTTTCCGGGAACGGGATCCCGGACTTGGGAGTTTCTCGGGATCGGGATTTGAAAATTTTCGGGATCGGGATTGGTCTTTTTGAGATTTCGGGATCGGGATCGGGATTGGGGTTTCGGGATCGGGACTGGTAAATCCCGGAATTTCACGGGATCCGGGATCGGGATCCCGTTTGAACCCTACCCTCGATAAACTCTCCCCTTTCTGATGAGCGGTATAGACGTCATGTATTTATGTACATGTTCATGTAAAATAATGCATTCTTTTGGTGTTGATGTTCACTAGCAACGACTTCATTGCATGAATTATGGAATTTCTGTTCACACTTACAGGTTTATGCAGCGAATTTAACCCCATGCGTACAATATATTGATAATGTCCTATTTGTGATTCAATTCATCGGCATTCTTTTTGCGACTTTTTTGATAATGGGCCTCCACACGCTAGTTGACATCGCATTTCAGAGTCAACTCAGAGTCAACTAGTGTTTCAGTTGACGCAATCACTCACCACTTGACTTTTTTAAAAGAGCATACGCGTAAACCCATATTTTTGGCATTTAGCTCATGTATTTCATTGAAAAAGTCAACTGGAAAAATCCATTCTCAGAAACGAGTTGACCCTGCTTTCTACGATGCAGTTTGTGTGATTTAAAGAGTGTTATGTGATAGACCATAATTAATCTGATTTTTTGACACCTAGTTATCATATATTGTGTGAAGCATAACCAAATTAAAAATTATTTGCATGTTCCATATTCAAAATTTTTTTATTGTTTACATGTGTGAATGCTTGTTAATTAGATAGTTGTTTCATGTACTATAAATGTCTGTGAATTTTTCTGTACTAATTATCATTCGTAATAAATTTTTTTGAAAGAATAAAAAATCTTTTTCTTCAAACGGAAATTTATTTTTGATTGCGCAACACGTAATCACATCATAATGCCAACATAACCAAATGAAAGGCGAAAGAAACGCGAACACAGCAGTATTTTTTTGAAAGAATCACATGACGTAAAAGAAAGATATGAATTTTTCAAAGTTTCAAACTTCAATAATTTTAAAAAAATTTCCTGGCAAGTTATGTCCGCACTGCATGTGAAATCTGATATACTAAAATTATTGAAGCAAGTAAAAGACGAAATTTCAAAAAACGGAACCGTTTTCGATTTTTAACACCTAGATATCCAACTAGGAAAAAAAAATGCCTGAGTTGACGCTGACAACGTACGAGAATGCGTCAACTGATACATTTCACCTAGAAATGTATCATTTGACATAAGTTTTGAATGTGTATCGTCAACTCAGGCATCTTGCCAGTTCAACCACGGCAGTCTGCCTTCACCTTCCTTCATCCACTCTTTAATTTTTTCACGCATCGCTTGCGCCTCACGAATGGCTTCCGACGATTGCTGATCAACCGGCTGAATTTGGATAAGTTGGTCGATAGCACCGCGCCAATTTAGCTGCAGGGAGCAGTTGACATTATTAATAACCACATTTTTAAGTATATGCAAATTAGGAAAACAAAGACAATTAGCAGTCTCACAGTGCGGTCGCAAAGTCTTGGATGATCGGGTACGCCGTGCAGCGGTTCGATTTCCTCCCCCCGCACGTTGAAGTGGTCTGCAATCGTCGCTCCGCGCGTCACTTGCAGCCAGTTATGCAACGAGCACAGCGCTATCACCATTCGGCTGATGCGGGATGGCTCCATGGTGATGGTGCCAAGCAGAATCCTCCAGCGAGCCGCGAGCATTCCAAAAGTGCACTCGACCGTTCTCCTAGCGCGCGAAAGTCTGTAAAACAATATAATATTAATTTATTCATAAATTACAGGTAATTGTTATAAGTCACCTGGTGTTAAAGTGCCTGTTTGCCGGGTTGTTTTGAATCACATATGGCACGAGACACCATTTTGACATTGCGAATGCATGGGGGGCAGTCCCAAGCCATGTAAAGTGTAAAGTAAAATGTAAAATGTCAAGTTGAATGTAAACAAAACTGTAAATTCTTATGCAAAATACAGAAAAATATTGACCTTTTCATTTTTTTTGATTGATTTGTTTGATTTTCCATTTCACTTAACATTTCATACTTTACTTTACACTTTACATGGCCTGGGACTGACACCTGGTCACCGATGAAACAGCTTGGGATGTAGTTTGTGTTATCGGCTGGGTCGGTGCCAGGTAGTAGGCACTTTTTCGGCATGACCATTCTGCCATTTCTGCAATAACATTTAAGTAAAGTACGTTTTCAAATGTCAACTGAAGCTAGACAGTTGCAGAAACTCACATCAGGTCTTGTCCGAAATCCGACGTGAGCAGCACACCCGAATCGGACTGACTGCCAGGCGCCCCAACGTCCACATACTGCACGCGCAAATCAGCACTCGCAGAAATGAACAGAATCACAGAATAAAATCCCTTGTAGTTGAAATATCTCGTGCCGCTGCCTGTGCATGATCAAATGCTACAATTATTACCTGAAATGTATCTTTACTGAACGCATGAAGTGCAGAAAAAAATTTGAAGTTGACAAAATGTCTACGTAGCTGATGTCAAGTATGCGTATGCACCCATGGTACCCCAAAAACGCGATGTCAACTGACTTTGAAATTTTCAAGAAAAAAAATTCTCACACTTTTTTGAACTGTTCCTTTGCAAAAAGTTCTTCTATGAAAGATGCGCATTATTTTTCTCTATGTGTACCTAAAATTTTGTATAAATAGAATGTAAATTGGATAAATAAAGTTACTTTTGGAAAGTCGGCGAGCCCTGAGTCAACTGCCGGAAATACGCACTTTTGCGTACGTTTTTTGACGTTTGCATATGATTTTGGGTACTTGACATTGTACACATGACACTAATGTCAACTGAATTGGAAAAAAACGTACACTAGCGTATGCAGCGTACACTTTCAGCTCAGTTGACATTTTCGATCACGATTTTCACTTTTATTGAATATTTTGAAACAGCTAAAAAGTCAACTCAATGAACATTGCAAATGAAAATGTCAACTGCAACTGTAAACACAGATAAGTTGACATTTTATGTTACATGGTGCCATTTATGTTGCTTATATAAGTTATATTTATAAATTGAAAATGTCAACTTATATTCTATACTTAAAAATGTCCCCACTTGCCTGCCGGCTATTCTTTGCCGCGAGCGCGCATTTTCATGCAAGCAATCCATCATTTGCTTTTTTCATTACTTTTTCAACTAATTTGGTGGTGTAGCACCCATTTCTGTGTGCTTTTAAGCATGTAAGGTAGGCCATGAATCATTTCGGAAAGTATTCATTGGTATGCTATGTGTTTTAACATCAAACATTTATGCAAATGCATCCATGTTCACTCCCAAGATGATTTTTACTTTGTTCTCAGCAAGAACGTGTAATTTCTGCAAACAAAATCGCAAATGATTGATGAGGTGTAATTCACGCTGCAAATATAACTAGATAATTACTCTGAAACTTAAAAATAACTGACTTTTAAGCTTTTCTAAAGCTCTACAGTACTTGTATTACAACATAAAGCATAAGTTTGCACTCCCTATCAATTTATATGGCTTTTCTTACCTTTAGAGGCGATTTTAGAGATAATTGGGGCTAATTTCAACCCCAGCGATTTTTATTAAAAAAAATCGATTTTTTTAAAAAAAAATCGGGGTCGTAAAAAAAAATCGATTTTTTTCCAACCCTAGTAAATAACAATCATAAATATCACAACATATCACATTTGACATAAAAAACACTAAATATATCACATTCATAATTAACTTTTTCACTTTTACACTTTTGGCAATTCAAAAGGCATAAATTGTGTACGCGTACGCAAAAATTTGTATAAGTACGCAAAAAAACATACGCGTACGTTTTTCTGCGTTCGCGTATGCCAAAAAAACATACGCGTACGCAAAAAAACAAAAGCGTATGCTTTAGTTGACTCGGCCAGTGACACAAATATCTGTACTGCCCAAATTTACTAGTTGACATTATCATTACTGTGTACGGGGTCAACTAGAGTCAACTGAGAAAAATTTCAGTTGACTCTGAGTTGACATTTTACATGCGAAAAATGCGATGTCAACTAGCGTGTGGAGGCCCAATGTGCCAAAAATTCGATTGGGATTATTGATTTGGATACGGTTTGTACTTCGCATTTATTTGGTTTGGATATGCTTTACATACAAATTTGTAATATTTTCACAATATTTCAGGCTCTGCTTAGGCTTAGGTCTGCGTGTTTTGGTGATGCGTTCATTCTCTGGAAGGAGGTACGAGAGTTCCTTCGACCTAAGCCAATTAGTAAACGAACACTGAGAAATCGTTTGCCTTTATTTTTTTGTCACACATTGTTTGAGGGGGACTTATTCGAGGGGGGGTATTTTTTTGTCATTACATTAAGTAAAAAAACATTGTCAAACGATACCCCCCTCGAATAAGTCCCCCTCAAACAATGTGTGACGAAAAAAAAACTCCACCGGGCACTTATTCGAGGATTTACGGTAGACTGTTTAATCAGGCTTCGTGAGCTGTCGGATTATTTAGTCGGAATCGAAGTCAATCTGATGGGTGCGAAACGGTTTTTTTTAAACAACAGAACGCTTTTGAAATCGGTCTACAAGCCCGAAACCAGTTTCTACACGTACCTAGTTTCCAAAAAAAAACGTTTCAAGACTGCTGACTGACTTACCGAATTGATCAATTGTACGCAAATACCCTATGAGTGTTCTGCCGTCTCGGAGTACGACCAGAAGCTTCTCTGCGGTAACAGTTATTTTTTGGCATTCAGCCAAATATGAAAACATCAATCAGTTTAATTGTACGTTGAGGTGTACCAGTCAAATTGTACTCACTGTCCAGCTGCTCGATAAGGCTTATCGCTCCGGGTATGTATTTCTCCGGAAAATCGTCCATTCTCGCGGAACGCACTCACGCCATTTCAATGCGATCCTTTCTTTTTTGCGGCCTCAATATGAAAAACTGAAACCACTCACTTGTACAAGGTTAATTAGTGGTGAGCTATGAAGTTACACTTTGCATGTTTTCGGTGAAAAATCAGCGAATGTACAGATAATTAAAATGCCTGCTTAATTCGTCTAGAGTTAATGAGGCTAACACACATTGATTTTTTTAGCAATTCCATCCGTTTTTGTAGTGCATGCTTGCATGACACGTTATGAAATATTTCACCTAAGTTCTTAAAAATACATAAATTCCGTTAATACATCTTATGGAGAGTTGGAAGCTGGCCAAAAGTTTTGAAATAGCATTAAATATAAGCAAAATACCTCATAATAACTACAAATAGGTATCAAACCATGTATATAGACGCAAATATTAGAGCAAATAGCGATTATAAATAAGAAAATTGCCAAAGTGTAGCAATTGTTACCGATTTTGAGCAAAAATTAGGTTTTCACACTCGTTTGTACAATACGCAACCAAACACTTGAGTATGGGCCAAACTGGCATGATCACATAAAATTTACGAATTCTACCAAAAAGAAAAAGATACTGTTTCATCGGTGCCATGGGCAAGGACATTGACCTTTTAACCGCTTGTAGAACAGGCGACTCTGAGAAAGTATCGGCACTGTTGTCAAATCGATCGAAGCGCCCGCGCACGCCGCTCGGGTTGGTGGCCGAGCTATTTTTCAGCTAAAAATTAATGTTGGCCTCGTGCCAAATGTGATTATTTCTACATTGCAGCTTCTTTCGCTCTGGCTCTGCTACGTTGAAGCGCCAGGAGTCTCAAAATTCAACGGGCTATGAAAGTGGAACGTTGCCACTCAGTTTGGGCAATGTGAAGGAACCGACGACGGGATACACTTGCGCGCATTTCGCTGCCATTGGTGGCCACTCCTCGGTTTTGAAATGCGTGCTGAATCACGATTGTAGTCTCGCCTGGTACAGGGACAAGAGAGGTACGTATGTTCAGGTACCTTTTATAGTTTAGTTGCGGCAGCCTGGTGTCGATTCCACAAATGGAGTGGTGAGAAACACATTTTAGAAGTGATAGATTTAGAAGAAAAGTAAATAATAAGTAAAAAGAAAAGTAAACTTAGACGTGAGAAGTAAAATTGCAAGTCAAATGTTAAAAGACAAATGGTGACAAGGAAACACTAAAAACTTTTACTTAAAATCTCTTCTCATTTATAAATTTACTTTTAATAAATTCTTGTAACTTTTCAATTATCTTTTGTAAATTTACTTTTTTACTCTCCTACACGCAGGTTGCATCCCGCTGCACCTGGCCGTGTGGTACGGCCGCGTAGAGTGCGTTAGGATTTTGCTCAGCCACAGCGATCGTCAGTGGTACGATGCAGTTCGCGCGCCCAACACCGCCGGCGACACGCCGCTCCATTTGGCCGCCCAGAATGGGCACATCGAGATAGCTCGGACACTGATTGAGGTGAAGCGGCGTTGTTGTTTGCTGGCTAGATTCGTGACCCAATTCACACTAATGTCCCGTTTTCCGGCTGCTTACTTTTTTTCCGTTTCCATTTCTGTTTTCCGGCTGCTAAATTTATACCGTTTCCGTTTTTCCATATCATTTTCCGTTTCCCGGCTCAATTATCTGTTTTTCCGCTTTTTCACGTTTTCCAGCCCAATTTCCTGTTTTTCCGCTTTTTCCATTTTCTGGCCAAATTGCCTGTATTTCCACCTTTTTCCCATGTTCTGGCCCAAATGGGGAGTTCCATTCTAAAAGTTCACAAGCGCCAAATTCAGAAAAATCGAGTTAAGCGTGGATTTGACCTCCACGTATAGTTTTTCACATTTTAGAAAAAAAATCAGCGTTATAGTCCATTTCGTTCCCGAGATACAGTGGTACCGTTTTTCAGAAAAATCACAATTTTCACATCGAAAGTGCACATATCCATCTCAGATCCCCTATGAAAAACAGGACTTTCATTTCGTAAGTGCACATATCCATCTCGGACCACCGGAGTTTCATTTCATAAGTGCACATATCCAAAAAATAGTTTCATTTCCAAAAATGCACGCGTGCTTTGGCGCGGCCGCGAAGAGCTGGCTGGAATTCCCATACAAAAAAAAGTTTCATTTCCAGAAATGCATACTTGAATTTCCAAATCTATTTTGCACTATAAACCAAATATGTGTGCATATATTGATCTGAAAATTTAGGTAGAGGTACTTTTAGACACAGGCTTTGCAGTGATGTTATTCGTTTTATCCTACGATGCACCGTTAAGAAGTTATTAACCATTTAATTTCAAATGTTCAGATTTGTTCCCAATTTTGGGTGACTTACAAAGTCTCACATAACTCCCTAAATATTTCCCAGCCAACAAAATTTGTGATTACAAAAATTGTAGAGAAAGTTCGGATCTATCTGAAAAGTGCGGGGCAAGCGTCGTCCCTAGGGTGTCAAATTTCCGTTTCCGTTTTCCGTTTCCGCCTTTCCGCGGGAAAATTTTTTACCTTTCCGTTTTCCGGCAGCCGAAAAAATTTTACCTTTCCGTTTTCCGGCAGCCTAAAAATTTTTACCTTTCCGTTTTCCGGCAGCTGAAATTGTTTTACCTTTCCGTTTCCGTTTTTCCGGCCCATTTTTCCGTTTTCCGGCTGAAAAATTTTTACCTTTCCATTTCCATTTTACCAGGCCATTTTTCTATTTTCTGGCTCGATTTTCAGTTTTCTGGCATTTTTCCATTGTTTTTCCAATCTGTATTTATCTTCAATTGGCTCATCCCATTGTGTTCTTTTTGTCTCTTGGAGCAGCATTGACAACTGGGATTTCAGGGTCAGTGAAACAGGTGCTGTGAACCCAATTGGGTCATGCTGACACCAATAATTTATTCAAGTTTTGTCTGGTTGGTGTTGTGATGCTGTCAATTTGCAATTTTGGTGTTGATATTGCCAGCATGTCCGTTCGGTGATTTTATTTCATGCCCATTACTGCAACAATTTTATTCACCTTTGGACTCCTGTCGTTTTCTGCTATTTCATTCATGACTGATCTGGAGTTTGACAGCCATTCCCTCATGTTCATAGAACATTGGTTAAATAAAGCTTTGACTTTGTAATATAGTTCTAAAGCTTCAACTTCATTTGTGACACTCATGATGAAGTTATCGACGTAAATGTTGTTTATTATCATCGCCAACTGGTTTCATTCCCCTTCATTTTCTTCATATTCATTCATGTTGTTTATTGTCACATTTAAATGGTATTTTATGACTGCTCCCAAAATTGCTGGGCTGCAGACAAGTCCAAACAGTACACGTTTAAAACAAAGTACTATTAAGTTATTTTCAGTTACTGGTTTTGAGGCATCTTTCAGCCAGAAAAATCGTGTGTAGTCTCTAGCTTGGTCATGCAATCCTATTTGCAAAAATGCCTTTTCAATATTGGCAATTAATGCTAGATTGCCTGCCCTGAACCTCAGGAGTAGGCCCAGTGCTAATGGTGTTGTAATTGGTCCTCTAAAAAGGCACGTGTTGAAACTGGGTGTACCTGCCAACCCATCATACACGATTCTGCATGATGTTGATTTGCCCGGTGTGATTACTGGCTGGTGTGGCAGGTAATGAATCCCCTTGTTGTCTGTTTTGTCGTCACAGATCTCAATTATTCCCTTTTCTAGTTGGTCATCCAAAACTTTCCAGTATTGTTTGAATAAGTTTGGATCTTTGTTGAATCTTCTTATCAGTGATTTAAACCGCACCAAGGCTTCTGCTTTTCCCGTGGGCAGGTCACTGATACTCTCTTTATACGGCCAGTCAATATAGTATTGTTTGTTGTTGTTGTTGAATTTTATGCTATTTATTATCATCTCCTCTGCAATGTTGTCATCAATTGCATAGGGGTCATCAGTGATTCCCACTGCTTCTAGACTGTGAAATTGTCGTAGTGTTTCCTTTCCTATGGCCACTATGGCTACTTTTTTTATGATTTTTTGTTGGTTCAGTTAAGCTTGAACTACAAGTGAAGTTACAGGCATGATCCATAGTTGCAGAATGTACAGCTACCACAATCAAAGCCAAACAGGCAAACCTGCATGCAGGTTTTCCTTCTGCAAATTTGTCTATTACCATGCTAATTTCACTTTATTTTTTTCCGTTTCCGTGAAAATTTTGCTTTCCGTTTTCCGGCATTCCATTTTTTTGTTTTCCGTTTTCCGGCCGACAATTTTTTTAACCTTTCCGTTTTCCGTTTTCCGCTGAGTGAAATTTTTTTACCTTTCCGTTTTCCGGCAGAAATTTTTGTTTTACCTTTCCGTTTTCCGTAAAGTGAAAAAAATTTACCTTTCGGTTTTCCGTAAAAAAAAATTTTTGACACCCTAGTCGTCCCCCAAACATAGCGTCGTCGGGCCAGCGTCAAACTTTAAAATGCTGTTTCAGCGAAACAGATAAATCTGCATGCAGGTTTTTCAATTAGGTATGCTAAAAAATTCTTGTAAAATTTCTGCAAATTTTTCTCTTTTCTGGCAAATTTCCTGCAATTTCTTCCATTTTCCAGCAATTTTTTCCATTTCCGTCCAAATTTTAATTTAATCATTTTTCCGGCAAGTGTTATTCGCCCCGTTTCCGTTTTCCCGCAATTGCAAATTTTTTTCCGTTATCTTTTTTGAAAAAATTTTTTGCCAGCCTAATCGACACCACCCCCGCAGCACGCGGTCGACTCCGGCTACGGCAACGACGACTGCTTCGACGGCGACTCGGCCACATTAAGCAACCGGTCAGCTGACATCGGTCAGTGCGAAGGCGCCGCCTGGCCGAACGCGCGCGGCGAGACGCCCCTCGACGTGGCGGCCCGCTGCGGTCGCACGGCAGTGGTGCGCGCGCTGCTCGATCGCTGGCCCGTGCATGTTCTTCACGCCGCGCAGAGGGCCGCCCAAAATACCGAATTGGTTCGTATCGTTTTCACGTGTGTGAATGTCAACTGCGGCAAGTTTACCTTTGCTAATAATGTTGTCAACTGGTTCAGGGACTTGGCAGTCTACCAAGTACGCCGCGTCATACTGCGACACCGTCGCCGAGTCCGCGCTCAGTTGGCAAGTCCGCTTCGTGTGGCAATGCCAGTGTAAACAAGCATATGGGCACCGGGGCCGTTTGCTGCTATCCCTTGCACGCGGCCGCTCGAAATGGACACACGGACACGTGCGCCGCTCTGCTCGCCGCCGGCTTCGACAAGGACTTTGTCACCGCCAGCGGTAGTGCGCTTCACGTTGCTGCACTTTATGGCCGCATTGAAGTGGTCAAGTTGCTGTTAGAAGCTGGTTAGTTGGTTATATTGTTAAAGTTACTCAACGGAACTAGTTTCGAAAAAGACCCTATATTTATCAACATTTGTCGTTTATTCCCGTTAAAAATTATTATCAGAGCTATTTAATTTTTACATTTTTTAAGTTAGCTACTTTTTCTAAACGGCCCATAGGCGGGGAATAAAACAATTATAATTGATGTTAGGTAAATATATTGTGATGCAAATTTTTAACAATTTCCATTTCAAACCTGTATTATTTCTGCTATTTTTGACGTGGTTATTTACGTATGTTAGCATTTTTCCACAAATTTTCGACTGTTCTACTACACCTTGAGAAAGCCTATATTGAATCCCAACGACCTCCCTCCCCCAAACCCCCCTGCAAACCCCCCTCCAATCTTTATCAAACTTCAGGGGCGGACACGAATGTTCGCGATGTGCGCGGGCGCACTGCGGCCGACTCTTTGCGCGAGCACGGCAACGATTCCTCCCTCGATGTGACGCAAGTGATTAGGTCAAGAGACGCCTGGATCACCTGTTTGAGGCTCATTCAGGGTGTGTGTTTTGGATGGTTTTATCGACCCGACATTTTTTGACTAACTTACTGTAATCTATAAAGAAACGTTTTGCCTGTACAAAGATATTTATTTCATAGCTGATGTGTGTTTATCTGGTAATTTTAGCCCTTTTTATAGTAAAAAGCCGATAAATACATATTTATATCGCACCGTGCCATAATTCAGAACACGATGCCGATCTCAGCGACTGCAGAGAAAACACGCGACCCACCAACACATATGAGAATCCAAATCCTACAAACACGGCGGCCACTGGCGATCTATGGCACCGTTTACCAGTGGGCGTGGCGACAAAATTTTCTGCCGCTGCGGCGCCACCGAAGTCTGTCACCGCAACTGAGGGGCTGCAGCTGCAAGTCAGTTGTTCTGCGCGCTTGTTTTATTGGCCCCGCGCACACTAGTTTTCACACGAAATTTCGAAAACTCATAAATGAGCTTTAAACGTGTTTTAGTCTTCCACATTGAGTCGTTTTTAATCTCCGTCAACTGTAGTTGACGGCCACCTCATTGAAGAAAACTCAAATGCGTTCTAAGCTGATTTGTGAGTTTTCGAAATTTCGTGTGAAAACTAGTGCGGGCAGGCACATCGTTGGCACGATGCGCAGCGAGTATGCAGTGGAGACCTGTCAATAACAAAATAAAGTGTCCCGTGTCACTTGTCACGTCCATTTCCGAGCATCTGAATGAATTACATTGTTGTGCACTTTTTGACAGGCGCCCACTAGCGAGTCGCCCGGCCCGCCATCTACG
This sequence comes from Sphaerolaimus hirsutus, assembly GCA_964036195.1. Lineage (NCBI taxonomy): Eukaryota > Metazoa > Nematoda > Chromadorea > Monhysterida > Sphaerolaimidae > Sphaerolaimus > Sphaerolaimus hirsutus. Next base: position 10,509,164 of record OZ038454.1, on the reverse strand, counting down.
ATTACGATGAACAGCAATGTGGACCATTTCGGGCGCTGGATTCGCAGCGCCGACGCGCGGGGGCCGTCGTCCAACCGTGTTTTCGGAAATGGTGACATTTTGTGCTGTTTTTGCAAGCTTTTCATCGTGTTGGGAGTTGGGGTTGGCCGATGTTTTTTTAAAACGTTTTTTTTAACGTTTTTTTTAAACATGACGTCCGAAATGTTTTTTTTTTAAAAACATCAGCCGAAATTTTTAGTACTAAGCACTAGGTATTTTGCAAAATTTGTGCGCGCAAGCGCGTAATTTCACACACAAATTGACATTGGTGGTTGTTTTCATTGGTTTTGTGGCGTTTTTAGTATCAAAGTATCCATTTCTATGTGCTACCATGGGTTAATAAGCCGTCATATGTTGCTGTAGTATATAATATTGAGGTAATGTGCTTCCCATGTACCTCCACAGTGTGTAACATCACTCCCAAAGTAACAACCTCCTTTTATAACCTTGTTTCATCACTATTCCATGCCAAACTTTACCTGAAGTCACGAACATTCGACTATAAGACGATTTACGAACGATACGTCGACGAAAAATGGATATTTTTGACACAAATCACCACTTATAATGCTGTCCCATGGCTCCACAGACATTATATGGTCATATACAACATCACAAAGTATTGCCACTGTCTGATATACCTATATATGTTGACACAAGGTCATATCTGGGAGCTTTTAAAAAAAACGTTTTTTATTATTAAAAAAAACGTTTTTTTTAATAAAAAAACGTTGTTTTTTAAAAAAAACATCGAGTTAAAAAAAACGTTTTTTTTTCAACCCTAGTTGGGGGATGGTCTTTTTATAAAAACCCAATCCCAAATTTAAGCACTTATTTACTGGCCGAATTTTTCCATAACTGCATGCTAAATAGCATGTAAATAATAAAAAGCTGTGATTGTGAGTTGTATTTACTATTTGGGGGGTAGTCGAAGAAAACAACGTTTTCTATCCCTAGTTGGGGGAATCCACCAACTAATTGCTATTCTCAACTACAGAGTCGAGCTCCGCGAACGGTAATGTCGGCTGCAGTTACAAGGTACCCCAGTCGCTCGTGGCCTCGCCGGCGGCCATCGGTTACGACAATGTGCCGTCAAATGCGATCGGTTATGACAACGTGCCGACACCATTGGCTACCGGTGACGGTGGCAAACACTGGCAACACGAATGCACTTGCATTGGTGAGTTGTTGTCTTCGTCTTTACTCGACGGACCGCAAAGTACCTATGCGCAGAATACTACCATAATTTAACGAATAAAATCTTGTGAAAAATTTCGTAATTAATAATTCCATTGTAAAAAAACCCGAAATATTATGGTGAAAAAACTGTATTATTTTTGGTTCAATATACAGATGGGTTATGGTAGGTTTTTATACTAAGTGTGATGTCCGCCGTGTATACTTTGAAACATTTCTATCCTACTGTGCGTCGATTGATATTCGTATAGTGGTCAAATTGCGACCAACAGGAAAATTGCGGGGGCTGCATAGGGAACAGTGTTGGCACAGTGCCAAAGGCAGCTCTCCTCCAGAAGAGCTGGTCACGCGGCTGGTCATCGACGACAGTCCCCAAAGTGGTGGGACGAAAAGGTTCTCCAATGTCAGCGATGCCCTGTTCTCATTGACCGACTGTGCGTTAAACATGTTGCTTTAGGCCCACACACGCTAGTTGACACCGCAAATTCGTGTCGAGTAAATGACACCCAAAAAATTTAAAGCATCACATTTAACAGAACAATGAAAATTTAGTGCCGCTATGTAAAATTAACTACGCTTTATCAAATAGGAAATTTGAAATCACATAATTCATCAAAAATTGAGTTGACACGAATTCAGTTGACATCCAGCGTGTGTGGCGCCTTTATCGTGATCTGGATGGAAGTGTCTATCAACTGACGGCACCATCGATCCACAGCGATGCCGAATCACGCCGCCGGCTCCACCGCCCCTCTAGCAGAATCAGAAGCGGGCCTGAGTTTGGTGGACAGCGGCATGATGCAGTCGTTCGGCGGCGGCGAGGTGAACGGAAACCGGCCGCGCGTCAATTGGCGCCAGTCACAGCACGACGACCAGCGGCAGGATTTCTTGATGGCTCAGTGTGAAGATCAGAGACGGGTAAGGAGGCTATTTCGAAATGGTTTTTGGCTGTGCATGTGCACCGGGTTTCTATCTCACATCCGTAGGTGGCGACGCCCATACGCCAGGCGCCAGAGCCCCCTCGTATTATGGCCGGAGGCATCGTGGCACGTGAACCCTCCCAGTCTGTCAAGTGAGTTGTCTCTGTCAACTCATTCGTCTTTGCGAACTTGAATCATCGTTTTGTGAACTCGGTTTAGTGACGCGGCGACCGGCAGAGTTGTCGCATTATTGCCCTGCCCTCCCGACTTCGCTGATTCTAATGCTGATAACAACAACGATGCAAACGCTGTCGTCGATGATAGTGCAGAATGGGATCAGGTTGGATAAATATTGTCTTGATCTTAAGAGTTGAGGTCCATGTTTACTGCGCATGTATGTGAAATTTGACATGCATTCATTACCGACGCGTGCAGATCGCCACTATCATATCGTCGTTCGATGGCGGCGCGGCTGGACTCTGCGACACGACGCCATCTACGGGCGACACGTCGAAACGGCTCGTCAGTGCCAATGGCGCCACCTATTTGCGCCACAAGCGGAACTCTGCTCTGCAGCTGCGTCTCGCTATGCCTCGCAGCTCCAATGTCGATGACGCGTCTACTGGCGCGCCCATGGCGCCCGCGGTTGAACCTGCGGTCGGTCGGGTGAAAATGCGTACGTTGGAATCTACGAGGCCCGATGCGCATGTTTGTTGCCCTTATGGCCCTACGCACACTAGTTTTTACACGAAATTTCGAAAACTCATAAATTAGCTTTAAACGTGTTTGAGTTTTCCACAATGAGTCATTTTTGAACATTCGTCGACTGTAGTTGACGGCCACTTCCAAGGACGTAGCCAGGGGGGGGGGGCGGGGGGGCGGCCGCCCCCCCCCTTCCCGGGGCGGACCAAAAAATGTGCCAGAAATGGCACTTCCAGAAGACTATTTTGTCGACAGTTTGAAAATTTTTTGCGCGCAACCGCGCATTTTCCCTCACGACATATATTTTTGGCTGACCTGTCTCCGCGGCCTAAAAGCCAGTGAAAATGGACTCAATTCGTGTCCATGTCGCTCAGTATGCCTTTAAAATACAGACGTAAACTGGTGGCACATATAAATGAGAAAACAGGTACCTCATTTTTCACAACAATCTCACAGGGATACATGCAGCCCAATATGGCTGCCATTTGTTGTGGGGGTGCCCACAACATTTGTCTACATATATGCCTAGTGGCACCTCCTGGCACCCCCCTGTTTTGCTGCTACAGATTGATGGAGTTTTTTTGCCAATTTTTTCCCGGAAAATATAAATGAGAATTTTCAAAAAACCACACAAAATATAGCTGTGGGAAAGTGTGCAGCCATTTTTTGATTTGCTGACAACACAAGTGATTAATACACTTGTGTTGGTTCTTTTTCAAAAAATAAAAATTCCTTGTGGCTTGCCAAAAGCCATATTTTGACCCGCTGGTCATTTTTGGGTATATTTTGACCCCCATTCCACTACCCCCACATAAAGTGCCCCCCAATATGCAGACATGTACTATGAAGCCATCTCAACAATCATTTTGAACTTTGTGATGATCCAAATTGTGATTGTAATTGAAAAACCATGATTTTCAACTTTCTGGACATGACCTAGTTGTTTGTCTGGCCCATTCAAACTAGATATATGGCACATTGCCCATTGGCCCCCTAGATTTTTTACACATAATTAGTGCCCACATTGAATGAGCACAATTATTTTGTGTTTTGTGTTGCGACATTGCAGGCGTCGGACGCGCTTTCACGCAAGTGCCCTCTTTACACAGGGCCATTTTTATCATTTGCTATAAAAAATACTTGAGTGCAAAAATGGGGCCCAGGAGCAGCCATATGTTGCCCCTGACACCGAACAAGCCAATTCTGGCCCCCATGTGCACAATGAATAGCTTGTGATAGTGGATTGTCCACTTTCTAAAACCTATGTTTTTCTCCAAAAAAAATTTTCAGTTTGATCAACAACGCCATCATTGTGTGGGGATTCTGGGGGTTCTGAGGGGGTAGAAAAGTTGTACATACTTTTAATCTACCAATGTTAAAAAAACTTTTTAGTCTAACATGTTCAGAAAAAAATTTATTAAAAATTTAAATTTCATCAGGAACAAAAATTTGTATGTAACTCTCATTTATATTTTCCAGAAAAAATGTGAAAAAAAAAAATTTTTCTGCACCAAGGGTCGCCTGAGGGGTGTGCCCGCTACGGTATATATACTAAATACTTGGGGGCATCCTCACACAAGATGAGAGCCTCACAGCTTGCATGTATTATTTGTAAAATACAATTACGTGATTTTCTCATTTATATTTTCCACCAGTTTATACTGGTGTTTTGGCGCCAATGCCAACACCAGTGGCGCCATGGCGTGGTTCCTACGAATGGCGCCAGCCCGTTCGCCGGGCTCCGTATACAATCCCCCCCCCCGCTCAAAAATCCTGGCTACGTCCCTGGCCACTTCATTGTAGAAAACTCAAATGCGTTCTAAACTGATCTGTGAGTTTTCGAAATTTGGTGTGCTAACTAGTGCGCGCAGGCACTATATTTTCGTTGGTTAAAAACTTCCACCAGTCCCACCGCCCGTGCTAATACACTAAAATTGCACGCAGCGGCCGCAATCGACCGCCAGCGAGCACAGCAGCGCCAGTTTGAACCGGCGGGCGGGCGTGGTCGCCGGCGCCGTGGTGCTTCCCGATTTGGAAACGTGGCTCCGCAACGAGGTCGGCATCGAGCAGGCCGCCCTGGCCGGCGTCACCGCTTTGCAGTTGGCTAGGCACGGATATGATAGGGTGCCGTTTTTGGTGGGTTTTTAGAGGAATGTTTGGCTTTTTTGAGATTTAGGGAAGTCGTGAGGGTGGTGCTGATATTTAAGTGACAATTTATTTGGCCCTTTCTTACAGGCTGCGACACTGGACCTGGAATGGTGCGACAATACATTTGATGAAGCAGTTGCAACCGCGCTCAGGGAAGCTATTTCTGTTAGTCTTTATTTGAAGGGTGTGCTTCTAAAAGTACCGATCTACAAAAAATCGATTTTGAGATAATCGCAATTGAAAGTTTGGAGTATGCAATACCCATACATGGGTATTGGGTATGGGAATTTTGGGTATGGGTATTTCGGCCATATTGTTGGGTATCCACATGCATGGGTATAATCATTGATTATACACATAACACTAGCTATATAAAATTTAGTGAATTATATTTTTGTAGTACAGTACATTTTAAAGGAACAAATTGGTAATAGCATGTAGATCGGTATTTTTTAAAGCACAAAATCAGACAGCTGTAGATCGGTACTTTTACCCATAATAAAAAAGCACAAAATGAGTTTTTGCTGAATCGGACGCCGATCTGACATCGGTACTTTTAGAAGACCAAAAAAAATGTGCAGATCGGTACATTTAAAAGAACAATTTTGAAAAACGTGTGTAGATCGGTACTTTTAAAGACACAAAAGCTGAAGAAGCTTGTAGATCGGTACTTTTAAAATTTCAAAAACCGTATTTTGCGATTTTTTTGCTTTTTTCGACCCCCCATATCTCAAAATTGAATTTCGCACCCCCCACATATTATATATTTTTTTGAAGCGCATGTTGATGGGGACCCCAAAAATGGTCCTAACTCAAATTTGAAAAATTTGTAGATCGGTACTTTTAGAAGCACACCCTCCATTTATTCCAGTCACCTTTCCCTTTTCCAAAAAGGATGTTAATGCTGAAAATCCTGTCCCTGTGGCTGATCTACCAATTGATTTGTGGACGAATGAATTCTTCGAAAACTGGCACCGAATTTAAAGAAAACATGATTCATAAAAAAGACGGCAATGTCATCTTTTTATATTTAACATGCCACCTTTATATTTAGTCATCCCTAGTTCCCATAAACCCACGAAAACGGTCTTGCAAACCCCTTTCCCGCCCGACCGCCCATTTCCTCGTGCAGTCCACGCCCGCCCAAGCGAACTGCGTGCCGCGCGCGGACGACTTCGACTTTCTGAGCGACTGGCTGCTGGCGCTGCGTTGCGAGGCGCACCTGGGCACGCTGATGTGCGCCGGCGTGGACACTGTGCCGCGGCTGGCCGCACTCGTGCTCGGTCAACAGCACACAGATGAGCAGGTACAGGTGGACGCATTCACACAGGTTGGTGTTGGTGTCCATAGCGTTGGCCGCGTGGTTGATGCGTATTTACTTTGCTTCCGAAAAATATATGTTCGTGCACTTTTTGCGTACCCACCTTTACGCGTACTTTTTGAAAGTCGCGAGTACAGAAGATTGTACAGAACATTGACGAAAGTGACATTTTGAGAGACAGTAGAAATAAGACATAAGAGATATACTTATCAAGAGCAAACACACATCTTTCACGTATTCCAGTGTAAAACTTGAACAATAGCGAGTTTCACGTTTTATGTGATAAAAATACTAGCTTTTATGTTTTCTGTGACAAAGAGTACTCACTTTTACGTTTTCCCAGGAGAAAGTGCTTTACTCCCCTGTTACATGGTGTAAAAGTAAATCTTTACACATTCTGTACTCAGCCGTGAGTAAAAAATACTATACATTACTTTGAAAAAAAGTTCAGTACTTTTTAGATACTTTTGGAGATACTTTTTTACAACTCTAGTTGGCCGAATCTTTCACTTTTCACCCGTGGCGCAGATATTGCCCGGCGCGCCAATCGGTCACTTGCGGCGCATGCTCACCTCCCTGCGTCTGGCCGACTTTGCTGCGAATGGAGAGGTAGGGGAGGCGGCTGCGCTGAGTAGGTCCGCCTGCCCGCTGCCGACTGACGGGGGCAACCAGGAAACCGGCAGCCCGCTCACGCCGCCCTTCATAGACTGGCCCAGGCCTATGATGTTTGTGTGCTTCACCATTAGGGTTCAGACGGGACCACGGTCCCTGTACATTGTTCAGCAAATTTGCGAGACTATCGCGGTCCCGGTCCCGAAAGTAAAAAATTCTGGTCCCGGTCCGAAAAACTGGTCCCGTTTGACCCTACTCCCGATTTGATTTATTTGTTCTATTAGCAGTGCCAGTCAATTTCCGTCATTGCAGGCCTCAACGACGACCCGGGTCAGTGCCGGCGGGCGCGACGCGCGTGCAACCGGATCAAAGTTGGCCCAGTGCCAAGACGGATGCGCAGCAGCAGCAGCAGGCTGCGCAGTGCGGTCAGTGCGCTGCTACCGAGTGTCAATGTGATCGGTGCCGCTCGGCTGCGAGCTCGGGTTACACTGAGGACATAGCCTTGGACCCGGAGGGTCGGCTGGCCGACAGGGCCTGGCCTCACGATGTGACCGCACTGGTGCACGCCGCTGTCGCATATTCGTGTCATTACTTGGGTGAGCTAAATTGGTTGTCTTCCTGGTGCCATTCCCACACACTGTAAAATGTCATGCAAAGTGTCAAAAATCGTGTAAAAAGCCAAAAGTCACGTAGAATTCCCTGTAAAATGACAAACATGTAAATTTGGTAAATTTAGAAGTGATAAGTAAAACAAAAACGAATTAATTTTTACTTATCTTTTACTTTTAATTTTTACTTCCCACTTCTAAAATGGTTTTTTACTTCTCTATTTGCGGTGTTGGTTCTATCCGACTGGGTGATGTGCACAGGAACGGCCGAAGTGGACTCGCAAACCGACGACGGCGGCGTGGCGCAGGCGCTATCCGCCATGAGCAAATTAAAGGTTCCAAATTGTTCACATTTAATCAAAGTACCCGCAAAACACATCCACCAACCCGCCGCAGCTGCGCACGCGCGACGTGGTCAAGATCGCGCCCGTGTGGCTGGAGATCTCCTACCGCGGCGTGCGCATATCCGACGGGCGCGACGTGCCCAGCGACGCCAAGGTCGCCGGCGTGCCGACCGCGGAACACCCCGTGAACAGGATCCACAGGGTGCTGCAGGACGAGACCGACCACAACTGCTTCGCGTACATCATGCAGGACCAGAACAAGACGCTCGCGCACGTTTTCGCGGTTTTGACCGCTGTGAGTTGAGCTTGGATGGTGGGGTTTAAAGGGGTTGACTTTTTGGGATCAAGATTGGTATTTTGAATTTTTGGGATCGGGATTGGGGCTTCTGGATCGGGATTGTTTTATCGGGATTAGGCTCTCGGGTTCTCGCTAATGAGGATTTCTCTCTGATTGTTCACAAGATGTAAAAACACACTTGAATGCCAGAGAAGTGGCATAAAACCACACTGGACGTTTCCGTTCACACTACACAGCGCAAAGCCATTTTTGTAACTTTTTTATCATTTCCACTATTTTTCCGGGATCGGATAGGGATTGGGGTGCTGATCGGATCGCGATTTGAAATTTTTCGGAATTGGGATACTCAGATTTCGGATCGGGACCGCTGAATCCCAGAATTAATCGAGATCCCGTTTGAACCCTACTGGCTGGTACTGTTTCATATTTTGAATATATGAGTGATTGAGTGCCTTTGTATTTACAGGATTTGGCCACTGAGATTATCCTGACTTTGGGTCAAGCATTCGAGATTGCCTACAAACTTTCCCGTCGTGACTGATTTCTCCGTTTTTGTATTGTGCTCATTTTATCTACTTAGGCTTCCTAATTTGTACTTAATTGATTTTCTGCCCAATTTCGCCAGTGCCTTCATGAAAAAGCTCATGCGTTAGGTCACAATATTTCATGCTCACATTCAGTGTTCGTTGCGTCTGATTGATTTAATTTTTTTGATTTCTAAGATTCGTTCCTTTTGGTGCTTTTTTGCTACATGTTATGCAGTGTTGTTTTGATATGCATAAGAAAGTTTCTTAATTTTGGGGGTTGCAATCTCGGTAACATTAAAATCCCACGCAATTCATTTATAAGCTAGGGTTGCCCCAATTCCTTAACGGTTTCTCGTCAATTTATAATACTTAATACTTATTATTTATAATAAGATTGTTTCATAAATATTAGACGGTATTTAAGAGCACGGTTTAAATATATGCCAGTTACTAAATATAGTGCCTTGTTAGCAGGGGTCTAGTAATGGGGCTGGGGGTGTTAACCCCCAAACGCTCCAGCTATCTATATGTTCTGATGAAAATAAAGTTTGCTACTACATTTTTACCCGTTTTCATCCCCAAAATCTCTGGTGCCTATTTTCAGATATTTTTTGCCATTTATGCGATTGTATACCTGTTTTTATCGTTTTTCTACACCTTGAAAAGCTTATAATTGAACCCCCGCAGGGTTTCAAATCTACTAGACTCCTGCTTGTTAGATAACACTACGAATGTGTACACATGTTTTACATGTAAACATATAGTACGAATATTGTGTATCAGAAACTATAAGTACGATGTGTAGTGATTGTAATAAAGATTCTGCGAGATTCATTAGGCCCCGTTTACACGGATTTTTTGTGATGACTCGACAACAATAAAACGTTCAATAAGTTGAGTAAAAAAGTTCCATATTCATTAGAAAAAGTGGTCAAGTATACCTTCTACCTAAGCGAATATGCAGGCCAAATTGCAGACTCGTGCTTGTAGCTCAAGATTTATAACGTTTGAAAAAAGTTTGCTATTGTCGCTGGCTGTCGGAGACAGTCCGACAACTGTCCGACGACTGCAAAAGTTTTCAAATGCCTTTAACTCATGAGCTACAAGCATGATTGTGCAATTTGACATGTATATTCGCCTAGGTAAGATGTATAATTGACCACTTTTTCTCATAAATATAGAACATTTTTACTCAACTTATTGAACGTTTTATTTTTGTCGAGTCGTCACAAAAAATCCGTGTAAACGGGGTCTTATGATAAAAATAAATATTTACAATAACGCTATTCTAAATATTTGTTCGAAAGTTCCCGTCGCAACCGACTCACTTAGCAAGTATGTCCCAACAATCGCAGAGAACTGTTTCACGTAAACAGGTTTTTACATGGTAGCTCAATAATCATCTTAAAATGTAAATACATACGTGAAAAGATTATATTCACCTCGACCAGAGTCAGAATTTGCCTCGGTTTTCGCAATTTTTCTGAAGATTCTATTGTGCCTACACACACTAGTTTTCACCGTGACTTCGTGTGAAAACTGACATTTTTTCAAATGCAAATTGATGAACACGGTTGAACGATTTTATTTTATTTAAATTTGAATTTAAATTAATTTAAGTTTTACTTTGAAAATTTGAAAACTAAAACACATAGTATAGAAAAAGAATAGGCTGGATGTCGCCATGTCGCCATTTCAGTTTTCACATCGGTCACGGTGAAAACTAGTGTGTGTATAGGAGGGCCATTGGAGCTTGCCGCGATTGTTGTAGGTGTGGTGTGAGCCGGCTGAATCAGTCATTTTCGAACGGAGAATTTGAATAAATGCAGGTTGAAACATCAAGCGGCCACGCTGTCGTCTTACTGGACAAATCCACAAATGTATATCCTTGAATAGGGTCCCCTTGAATAACATCCCTCTTGAATAATCCCCCCTGTTGGCCAGGTGAGGAAAAATACCCCTCGCCTTCAATAACACCCCTGTCTGTGTATCTGAATGATTTGGATGCCAATGAGCATGAATTTTAGAACCCCCCACTTGAATAAGCCCCTCCCTCCAAAAATTCCGACGAAATAATAACTCCCCTGGGGTCATATTCTAGGATATATGGTAATTTTTTAAACAGGTATAAATGTATTTACATGCGTGTACATAATTATCTTTGCCTTAGCTCTGGTGGCGTTCACTGCAATGATTCCGTGCATTGCTATTTTTCTGATTTTTTGCTTGGGATGGTGCGCTGGATGAATTTGAGAGGCCCTGCATGCCGGCTGATTACCCGACTCTTACTGCGGCACGTGATTGCTGAAAGCTCAGTTAAATCTGCTCAATGCAGTGTTACAGCCTTAGCCATTTTTTCTCGAAAGGGAGTCGTCGGAAAGGTGTTTTCTGTCTGACGTAGGAAAAAAACCATTCCGAAAACGCATGTGCATTAAGTACCTGGTATCAGCCATTATGCTTGACCTCCCGAACGACCTAGGTGGATCATGCAACAGCGGGTGACTTGCCATTAGAAAAAGAAAACAGTTATCACAACTGATCCCACTCTCGTCCAGCTGGCGGCCGTGTCATTTCCTCAAGTTGATAAGGTCGATGCAGGTGACCTTATCGACCTGGGCGTAGCCAGGCAGGCAGTGGCACTCGAATGAGCCCATGGTGTTGATGCAGTGAGAGCCCTTGCTGCAGCCTGCGACGTGTTTTCATCTGTTTTTAAAAGTCTTCTTTGTTGTTGATACCGCAAACGCTTGAACAGTTCCCCGTTATACAGTTCAACCCTGTCAAAATGCATCTGTGTCAACTATGCCAGTAAATTATTCTGATGAGAAAATGAGTTCCAGTGGGCCGAGGATGTTTATGGTTAAGCAAATCGATATTGCCTTTTATGTTTGGCGGCGGTGATTTGCACTCGTCGATGTCGTAGCACTGTTCGCCGTTGCCGAAGAACCCCTGCGCATGAAGTGTTCATTTTTATACTGCGTCAAAATTCCCTTGTGTTAATGCATGGTCTCTGCTTGTGTTAGTGCGAATGTTGGCAAAAGATACAAGACGCTGAGATGTACCTATTTATGCTCAGCGTACCATATTCCTCGAAATACCCCCCCCCCTTGAAATAACCCCTACTCGAGGTACACCCAGGTCTGAGCGAGCTGGGGAAAGATGAGCCCACCTCGTATTACCCCCTCAACATATTTGACTGAGAAAAAAACCCCTGGGGGTATTGCGAGGAACTGCGTTAATTTCACTCTGCCATAGACGCTTGCGCATCTCGCAACCAACCGGCTTGCAAGCGCAAGTCCTCCCATGCGGCTGGTTGACGCAGGTGGCGTTCAGGTGGCACGGCCGCTCGTCGCAGTGGTCGTGGTCCCTGCACACGGGGCAGCACTGGTCGGCGGGCGTGTGCTGCTTGTACAGGGCGCAATGTAGCGCCGGGCAGTCGGTCGGCCGCACGTGCGCGCAGTGCACTAGACCGTGAGAGCACTTGCATCTGCGTGGGGTGCGAGCGTAGAGGTGTTGGTCGGCTGGGGGCGGTTTCAGAGTTTGTAAAATCTCAAATGTCATGCAAAGTGTCAAAAGTCATGCAACAGAGTTGCCATTTTGCAGGGCATTTTACGTGACTTTTGACACTTTGCATGACATTTGACATTTTACAGGGTCTGGGACTGGCACCTGTGCGTACTGTTGTTTTTATGTTCGTATTGGTGGTGTCAATCAAGTAACTGTGCATTGACTTAATTTCACCTTAATCACGGCCGAGACCGAAAAGTATGCGTCCTGCCAGCTAAAACCCATTTCAAACGTTTTCCATCTGATCGCTACCCGGCGTTCGATTGAAGAGTGCGCATGCTTTATCAAAAGCGCAAAGAAATCGTTGCCCATAATAGTTGACACGTGTGTCAACTGGTCGGTGTCAAGTCAGATTTCGGCTTCACACGTGTCGCAGAGGGATCTTTCAATGAACTAGCCATAATACAAATTTTTCAACATCGCCACATGCGCATTTGGAGATCGCTCTGCAACACGTGAGGCCGAATACTGAGTTGACACAAACCAGTTGACACACGCGTGTCAACTAGTATGTGGGCCACCAATGCCGCAACCCCAAACTCCACAACCTTACCTGGTGCATATCTTCGGGAAGAACACGTGGCCGTGCTCGTACACGTTGCCGTTCCAGTGGCACTGCAGACTGCACACGGGGCAGCACCTGTCGTCGAGCGTCGAGTCGTCGGCGAGGCTGGAGCGCATGACCGGGTGGGCGCAGGGCAGCGGCGCGCAGCCGATCGGCCCGCAGTGCGCGCTGCCCCGCGAACACGTGCATTCCACGCACGCGGTTTCGTTTGTCCACTTTTCACCGTCGTCTAGTAGGATGTCGTTCAACTGAGTGGTGGTGGTTTTTGACGTTGGTGTTTTTGTGGGGGTTTTTTTTATCGTTTCTGGGGAATCTATCGTGCATACTTTATATACCGTAAATGCTCTAATAATACAACAGGTCTCCAATAATACGACATCTCCAATAGTGCGACAGGTTTGGGCACGTTGTGTGAAAATAATCCGACACTCTCCAATAATACGACACTCTTCAATAGTGCGACAACCGAGAAAAAAATAAAAAACAGCGTAATGATGTCGCAATCTGCGGAAGCCGTGGATTCCGCGCTTTTGTACAATTGTTTTGTAAATGTTGATGTTTAATGGCGATTTAATGGACGATTGTTGATGTTTATTGCTTTACTAAGTCATGCTCACGTTTGAGTTATGTGGACAATGAAGTTGTTGATTTGATGAAAACAATAATGCGACACTCTCTAATAATGCGACATCTCCAATAGTACGACACCTAAAAATGTGCTTAAAAAAATAGTACGACTGTCGTATTATTAGAGCATTTACGGTAAATTATTTACCTTCATCTACTTTTTAAAATGTCGAATGTCCAATTTTGGCAGTTTCCAATCTAACATCTATCGATAGGTAGGGTCCAAATGATATCGTATCGAATATTGACTATTTTTAATATAAAAAATTATGCAAAAAATATTGAATGTCGATATCGAAAAGTGATATCGTTTGAACTGTATCGATAGGTCTTATCAACCTATCTATGTCAACAAATGTGTATCATATCTTCACACTGGCATGCACTCATTTACATTTATTCGACTCACCTGACATCCCCTCTGATGCAGTTGCACATGCTTCAGCTGACTCTCATATCTGGTGACAATGTCCTTCCAATGTCTGAACTGCGTTTCCAGAAATCCTACCTTGTCTTTCAGGTTGTTCAGTTCTTTGTGTATCGGCTGGCCATTTGTGGTCGTCTCTTCTACCAGGTAGTTACTTGTTGCAATCGTCGAGTCCCTGTGTTGAATCCTATATTTTCAATTGGGAAAATATCTGGATTTCTGGGGGCACTCCCAGACACTATAAATGGTCAACTGTCATGCGAAGTGATTAAAGTCGCGTAAAATGCCATGTAAAATGGCAAACAAAGTTTACTGGGCATTTTACATGACGTTTTACCCGACATTTGTCAATTTAAATGGTCTAGGAGTGGCCTATGTGTAAACGCACTCAGTGGTTGGTGGCTGGTGGAAGACATTCATTTGTTTCGTTGTAATCACGTTTGAGGTTGATGTGACCGTCTCGATTTCGTGCCTTTTGTTTTTAGTCTGCGTGGGACATTATTCTCAGCGATTCACCGTTTGTGCACGAGAGTATTCAGTTTTCATATACTCCGTGGACCGCACGCTATACATTTTTTAAGGAACCATCATGACGTCATTGTTGATAAAACATAAATTGATCAAAAAACGCTTCAGGAAAACAAACATGCAAACGATTAAAAAACGACTACCGTACCCCTTTTAAATATTTTTATAAGTATCCATCATATGTATCCTGCCCACTTGTTATCAACCAAGACATACGTAACTTTGGATGCATACTTTGCGGTCCGCTGAGTACCTATATTTACTTCATAACAAACTACACCTAACCAGATAATCCGTCTGCGCGTCACTAAACTGCGGGATGTGATATCGCGGCGTGGTGGGCGGGGCCTCGTCGAATGTGCTATACTGGTCCATGTCGATCTTGGGACAGTGCTGTCTGATGTAGCTGTGCCTGTCGGCCGAGAACTCCCTCAACGTGCCCACTAGCTGGTTTTTTGCTTGCGGCTGCTGCGCTATGAAGAATTGTGGCGTCCCCCTGTGATTGTGACGGGTTACGGTATTCATAGGTCGATTGAGTGAATAAGTGTCCACATGATAAATTGATAATCACTAGCCTTATTAGTGCGCTGAAGTCTAGGTCGTCTGATGGAGCTGTGGTAATTATGTTACAGTCGACTACCACGAATACTTTGTGACTGTTAATTTCAAGGATTAGTCTGTGCCAATAACCGTCGGTAAGCGTTGCCTGCCCAGCTATTACTTTGTCTTCACCTGCGGGACGACTACAATTTAACTTATTTATATTTGCGTCTTTTTTCTTCTATAAATATAAGCCACTATATTCAGTTTGTTTGTTTTTTCATTTCTAAAGAGTTGATGTAGCAGCGATGATCCCCTCAAAAGGATCTAACGAAGAAACATTTTCCCATAGGAATTTTTGGAGAAAATACGGTATCTTCAAAGGAAAAACCGGTGTCGATAATCGCACACTAACCGTCGAAGCCCTTGGCGATGAGCATAAGCGTGCGTCTGACGCCGTCGCTGGCGAAGTGCAGCAGGGGCACCTGGTCGCCCGTCTGCACGTAGAGCAGCGTGCCGTTCGAGTCGGCCGCCTGCACCAGCTGCACCGACAGCGAGAAGTTCTTGCTCGCTAGTAGCAGGCCCACTTGCTGTGCCTGAACGATTTTGGGGAGGGGGGTTTGTTTGGAAATCCTTTACGCATATTTACCGTATTTCCTCGAAATACCCCCGGGGGGTTTATTTTTCCAGAGTGAAAATGTTGAGGGGGGTATTATGTAGCCAGAAATTTTTGTAAATATCGTAGTAAAGAATGGACTTTTACATACCCAAAAGTGGTAATAAACGTCACCAAATGGGATGTATTAGAACATACAAACGTAGATAGCTATACAAACTACTCAATGTATCTCTGCGATGAGATTTGGCCCCAATAAATACATCGTGTGCATTGTATATATGATGTATTTACCTCATTCAAGACGGGGGGTATTTTGAGGGGGGGGGGTAATTCAAGGGTGGGTATTTCGAGGAAATACGGTACATACTGGCAAATGGGGTTTTTAACCTGTTTTGCAGGCAACTGTCTAATGGTATGATCATTCGGCTGCAGTTTTAGACCATTTCCGTCCTTTTTCATGGAAGCATTGACACAGCAAATGTAGTTCAGGGCTATAAATAGAAATAAATGTAGCAGCTGTCTGTCCATTTCGCTCATCCTGTTGGACATTTTCCCTTTGAGCTAAATTTTGTAATATTTTTTAACAATACAATGTGTTAGTGCAATGAGTGACGTAGATAGAAGCGTGATGGTATAAAAATCGTGTTAAGCATGTTGAAAATAGGATAAGCCGGCTTGGCAGCCCCCTCAAACACGAGTGCCCTCTTCATTACAAATAGCATTTCGAAAATCTCGGGAGAATTTTTGTTAATCTCGGAGAATATAAAAAGTACTTACCGTATTACCTCCAATATAAGGCATCCCTCTAATATAAGGTACCCTCTAATATAAGGTATAACTTTTGGCTATTTTGAACGCGACGAAATAAATATAAGGTACCCTCTGATATAAGGCATACCTCTAATAAGGCACAGCTGGCCGCGTGCCAGAACGTGCAAAACAATAAGAACGGTGGCTTAACATGGCGGAAAATGATGAATATGGTGCTGAAGGGCACTGCCATAAGTCTTCGTCGACTTCCGCCGCTGAAAAATGTGTCAGAATATGGCGGCACTATTCACTCGAAGAGAAACTTCGAATTGTTGACCAGATGAAAATCTGGTGAAAAAAATTGAAGGTACCCTCTGATATAAGGTACCCTCTAATATAAGGTATAACTTTTGGCTCTGAAAATCTGACGAAAACAATATAAGGTATACCTTATATTAGAGGTAATACGGTATATATTTTCATATTGATACATAGTTTCCGGGATTTTTCATATAGGTAGATTTAATTTTATATCTAATTTTTGTATTTTTATATTCACCTATTCAATATTTTATCTTTGAGAGATTTCCTGAGAATATATTTACTCAATCATTTTTTTCACAAAATTACCCGCTTTTGGACGCCAATCATAAAATTCAAAAGGCGTGTTTTATAAAATGTATTTACGTATGCTTTGCGATAGCTAATATGAACACCTCAAAAATTGTTACTGCATCGTCGGGAAGGCACTGATCCCGATTGCAATATCGCGCTAGCGACGGCGACCACACCATAGCCCATAACCATTTCATCATGGCCAGAAAAATGGAATCATGTCGACCGCCGCGGTTCAAAGCGACGCATTTCGGTCGGACACGCGCGCCGCCGCGTCGCACCCATCGTCTTAGGCAGTAAGCCGCGTCGTATTTATTTGTGTCGCTGCGGCGGCATGCGACGCGAGCCGGGGATTAAGCCGACCGGCGACCGCCCCAGCCATTTGACCGTCGGCGCCCGACGCCAGCTTCGTGCTGCCAGCGCCGATTATTTGCGTTCGCTCGCCGCGTCATGGTAATGCACGCGCGCGCCGCTCGAAGAAACCATCTGCATCGCTGCGCATCTTTGCAGGGCACCGCGGCCGACAGCCGAACTACGCCCTTGTTTCTTTTGTTCTCGCCGCGCCGACGAACGCTTTCGGAATGGGGGATAATGCGGCCCAGGCCCGCCGCGCGGCACATTTCGGTGATGTGCGCCCGGCGCCGCTAGCTGACGTGCGTCGCGGCACTGGTTCCCTTCACTTCATAAGACGGGCACTCTGTCTCTTGTACGCAGCATAGCTATTGTAGCGAATAAAACCAACTGCATGCGCTAGGGTTATAATTAGCTGCCCGGGGCGATCGGTCTCATGCAACTTGGGTTTGCACATGGACGGAAGCGATTGTCCTGCAGTCGCGGCTGTGCGGCTTCGAATGGAAATGCTCTGGCCGGACTTGGCTGAGAGTCATCAAATGAAGGCAGAAATGAGGCGGCTGATCGGAATACTGCTCGGCATGAAACATTGCGTGACTGGAATGTCACTTGTTTTCGCCGCCGAGAGCCTTTTCTGGTTGAAAATAGCGAAAGAATGCTCGCGAAGGTCAGATAAGGATTATTTTATCCGTAGGTTTATGCAGTGAATGGTTTCAGTGGGAGAGCTGTGTGCCCCCCCCCCCCCCCTTCGTAGGACATCTGCCCATCCGACGCCACTATGGCTGTCAATAATGTACATGTAAAATATCTAATAATGGTCTGTAGGCGCAGCCAAACTGTGTTGGCATCAATTCACTGTCATTTGACAGGGCCTGAACCCTGCTTTGAAATCCCGCAATTTTCTAGCAGTAAAACCTGCCACGTTCAAACGAGGTGTCGTTTTGATGTATTGAAATTACAATATGTAACTCAGTGTCAAACTGCTGTCTGATCGCATGGCAGATGTGATAACGACTGAAAGGTCTTGTTACACCCTAAACAAGCCAGCTACATATTTAAATTGTGTTACGTGACAAGTGCGTAGACAACGTACAGTGTTGTATTTAGAATGTACCGTATTTGCTTGAATGATTCCCCCTTGAAGAAGTACCTCCTCTAATAGAACCCACTGTAAGATGAGTGAGGAAAAACTATTCCCGTCTGAATAATTCCCCCTTAAGGCATAAATATGCCCAATTTGAACAAAAATGGCATTTTTGTGTTAATAAAGTATGTTTTGTGCAATGAGTTGATAGAAACATACCTGAAAATTTTGGACGAAATAATAATCCCTCCCCCTCGAATAATTTCCCCCTCAAAAAAGTCTGATGAAAAAAGTTCCCCAGGGGAAATATTAGAGCAAACACATACATACCATATATCCTTGAATAAGACCACTCCCTTGAATAACACCCCCTTGAATAAGTGCCCCATGTTGTCCAGGTGAGGAGAAAATAACTCCTCCCCTTGAATAAATCCCCCCTCTTGAATAAGTCCCCTCTCTGTGTATTTGATGCGTAACCAGAATGTGTATTTGAATGACTTGGATGCTGATTGCTGATGAGCATGAATTTTAGCATGAATACCTTGTTTTTGTTGTTGTTGAACTGTTGAACCTGTATTACATGATTTGATGGAATGCATTCGTAAGTGCAAGTTCCGAGGAAAAAATAACTCCTCCCCTTGAATAACTTCCCCTCCAAAACTTCTGATGAAATAATAACTCCACTGGGGTCTTATTCAAGGATATACGGTACATACCTAGTATGGAACTGAGCGGTACACAATGCGCAACCTGAAATTCGATTCTGACCAAGTGGACACGTTGCTGGCGCTGACTGCTGACGCACTCTAATTGGTCTATGGGAGGACAGACATGGCCAGGAATAACAGTGCGCGGAAAACGAAGGATCTGCTCTCATGCAGTATTGGGCACAATGTGACAATTTTTTTGTGAAGCTTGGAATGCGCTGTCAAGTGTCATATCACAAGTCAAATTTCGAGTGCAGTGCAGTGCTAGCATTATAAAACCACCGCCCAGTTGACAAAATTAAACGAATTTAGAACTTTCTCTAGTGTTTGTCACTTTACGGGGTGGCTGGTTGGCCTGAATCCTCGACCTTGGACAGTCAACTTGTAAACTTTTGCGATTTTTGATGTGCTGGACATGGCCCTGCAAGCTTACATAATGCATGTAGTACATACACTTTGCAAACACTTGTACATTTACAAAGCTTATAACACTATTTAGCACTGCATAATTCATGCCATATGAATGCATGCATTATATAGTTTGATGTAAAAAATAACAAGCTGAGAAAATCATTTGCACCGAGAAAAAATATGAGAACTTTTTTCAAATTGGACATAGGTAAGTAAAATTGGACATCGCCAATTTCAATAATTTTCTCAACGTTGGCTTGTCATCACATCTAAACCGTGTCTGCCTTATGTTCAATAGTTAGCTGCATGTTTTATCTCTCAGGTTCTACTTAATAAATGTGTTATATCATATGCACTCCTGATGTAAACTCAACCCTTTTGCAAAAAAATGCTGCATATATGCAAGATGGTAATCAGTATACTTTGGGATGCAAACTTTTTGATGCAAATTGGAATAGTTGATGTGCAGTGGATCACCTCTTCATGCAAATTAGGCCACACATTAGATGCAAAACTCTGTTGCGAATTGAGGCAGTTTTTGATGCGAAATGAAGCACTAGATATACTCGGCGGACATGATACTCTGCCCTCGCACTCATTTATGTCTCACTTGGAAGTGTGCCAATGATGATGAAGCATGCGATTTTTGTATAAAAGGTGAAGGAAATAATTGTTGTGAATAAGTTAACGTTTAGCATTATAAATAACAACGATTACTTTTTTAAATCTTTTTATGAAAATCGCATGCGTAAGAAATCGTTGGCACGCTTCCAGCGAGAACCATGCGTGCAGGGTTTAAAGTTACTGGAGTATACCTGATGCGAAGTAGTCTTAGATGCGAAATGGTACAGACTCAACACGATCACGCTGTTTATGTATGCGAAATATGACTGGCGCGTCAGTTGAAGGAACAGATGTACCGAGCGAGTTGACGCACTTATCTATTCACATTGTGAGCCGATGAGGTGTCAACTGGGCCGTGACACGTGCCCACTGTTCATTTCCATGTTGCAGTGCACTGCATACAGTACGTAACGCGCGCCGCGCGTGTTTCCTTCGGCAGTCTTTCGTTCGGCTCGGTGCTCACGCGTTTGTCACACCGCCACAATGCATGAAAAATGACAGTGTAACGAGCCGGGTGTTCAATGGAAGCTGAGAACGAGAATAGCGCCAAGAATAGGCTTTTTGCTTGTAGAGGGACACGCGCGTATGCAGGTAGCTACTTGTACTTGCTCTTTAGATTTTATACCGTTTACGGTGGAATAACTCCGTCCACGAATTGCAGGCAATTCTATTTTACATCATTGAAACAATATAAAGACAATTACACTACGACAACATCAAGCCTATTTACGATTCGCAGAAGTTAAGCCCTGCCTCCGTCATAAAATAGAACATTTGTGCAGCGCAGCGTGATCAACGTTTACAAGGATGTATTTACGAGAGAGGTAGCTACAGTGCAATGCAAAATGTAAATACCAAGATAAATATTTATGTATCACTGAAATTTATACAATATGTTGGGATAATTCTTTTTTTTAATAACTTCGCCTCTTGAGGAATACGTCGTTTTAAATCACTCCCCAAACAAGAGGTAATACGGTATTTCTAATTACCTAGACGTTTTTTAAGAATACCTATGTGGGACCTATATTTCGACAAAATTACATTTTCGACGAATGTAAAATGAAAAATGCGCTCTAAAATTGGATTGCGGAATGACAAAAAAAATTGTCGGAAAGATACATCTTTTATTTCAAATATGTAAAGCGGAGCGACGCCAATTTCGCAAGTCGCGCACCTTCAACCACAGTCGTCTACACCGATATTGATTCAGAATACCTACCGCTCTTCTATTTATTTATCCAGGCAGGGGGAATGGCAACGTTGCGGACCGTAAAACCGCATTCTGAAAGTGACGCCAGCTGTCATTTATTCCAATATGACTCATTTTCCTTCATTACCCAGTTGCTTCCGAGTTTCATTTATGGTTGGGTTCGGTCGTTTCTTGAGCCGACCATAGTTGTTAAAACGTTTCTACGTTTACTCGAACAATACGCATACTCAAGTACTGAGTAAATACGTTTACGTTTCCCCTGGTGAAAAATACCTTTACTCACGTTTACGCGTACTTTTTGAAAGTACGCGAGTACAGAAAACGTAATCTAAAAAGATTCATGGGGTACATAAAAAGCAAAAACGACTCGAACTAATTGAAACCGCGGCGAAAATGGCAGCGGAAATGATCGAAGTTGCGAACGGTAGTGAAAGCGTTAACTCATTTTTATTTTTCCTGTGTGTGCAAAATTGAAAAAATAATCAGTTTTACGTTTTCACTACTGTGAAATACTGTGTTTCACGTTTACTCAACTTTTACGCAGTGTAAAAGTAAAAAATTTCGCATTACGTTTTCTGTACTCACGTCTGGGTGAGTTATAAAATATTTTGCGTTTACGTTTACTTTGGAAAAAGTTCAGTACTTTTAACAGTTCTGGAGCGGACGGCAGAACCTTTAGTTGCGCGTTTTTTACCTCAAATTTGTTCGAGAATGTTCTACTTTGGTTCATAACGGCACAGAACCTTTGCGGCACATTCGTGGACATTCAGAAAACAGCAACGTTTAATTGGTTGGAACGGGTGCGGTGCACTGCTTTTTAACTGCTTTAACCTTAACTAAGTACCTAACCTACGTAGTACAGCAATTTGTTGGCTTTTGGGCCCATTAGCGATGTACATATATACCGCGAAATATGCTAAACATTTGTTGAGTTACGATACATTCCGCTAGCGGGACGCGTATCCCGAGCGGACACAACATTTGAGGGGGACTTTTTCTAAATTACCTTGTACTTTTGACCAAATGTAATTCAAGTATTTAGGTTGAAATACATCAGAAAAATATATTCTCTGCAGACGTCTTACCTGAACTTTTGTGAAACCTTGTGAATCCACACACCTGGAAGAAATTGGACACGCAGGTTTAATCTTGAAAGGATCGAAATATTCCTTTCATCAACCTATGCCTAGGTTTCTCGCTAAAATACAGGGCTAAATAATGATGGCCGAAATGAAACCAAACTGAAAATGTGTCGCCGCAAGATGCAGCGGGGAAAACGGCGCCGATTCAATTTCCCCAGTTTTCCATTGCACGCGGTGTGGTTAAAAAGTTTAATTATGCGCTGAGTAAATTAAGTATTTGCCGCGCGGCCACGCATCCCCAGGGATAATGGAAATGGGCCGCGTATTTATATTTTTCTGCTTGTTGGGGGGGGGGCTATGCTGTGTTTTTGTTGATTTGTCCCCGCGTTAGACGCGTCGCTCATTAAATGTTGCAATGTTAACATAATGACTTGAATTTATGACTATCAGAAGTATTCTGATATCAGTGGACACCATGAGGCATGAGCCGCCATTTATGGGGTCGGGATTAAACGTTCAATGGGATTGGATTTTAAATTTTTAGGGTTGGGATTGGAGTCTCGAAATCGGGATTTCGTAGAGTCTCGGAATCAGGATTTTGGCCAAAAAAATTGTCGTATTCAGATTTTTCCTTAATTTTTCACAAAAAGGGGTCTAAAACGCACTTGGATGTCAGGTAAGTGGCATAGGTAATATACACATAAGAGGCTTCCATTTTTTCCAAGTTTTTCCTCACTTTTTTATTATTTCCACTACTGCATTCATCACAAATCAATCAGCATATGAAAATTTTGTTCAATTACTTAAAGCAGAGGGTAACTGTGACGGTAACGGTAATCATCATGTGGCAACGCCTTTTGCGGGGCGGGAACAACAATTTTCACAGGACAGGTTGTCACCCCAAGGGGCCAGATTTAATTCTCCCTACAGATTTGTAGGGTAGGGCGTACGCCCGATAGATTTTTTAAAGTTCAGCCGCATCGACGCACATGCACCGAGAGCAAGGCGGTTTGTAAAATACACGAAACCATCCCCTAAGGTCGCCGATATTGCAATCTGATAAAAAATGGCTAAAGCCAACAAAAAGTGGACACTGCACCTAACCATGTGTATGCTTTTGAATTCACAAAAGTAATATATCATATACCATGCCATTTTCTGATTGAGCTATCAAAAGATGTATATCAAGGGAAATGTACACAAATGCTAATAATATAGGCTATCAACACAGCAAACTGCATCACAAGAAACAATTTCACCAAACTTTTGCATGGCAGCGTGAGCTGTGTCAAAGTGCTGCAAACATTAAAGATACAAAAAGCTCACGCTGCCATGCAAAAGTTTGGTGAAATTGTTTCTTGTGATGCAGTTTGCTGAGTTGATAGCCTATATTATTAGCATTTGTGTACATTTCCCTTGATATACATCTTTTGATAGCTCAATCAGAAAATGGCATGGTATATGATATATTACTTTTGTGAATTCAAAAGCATACACATGGTTAGGTGCAGTGTCCACTTTTTGTTGGCTTTAGCCATTTTTTATCAGATATACTTCTTTTTGAGGGCCACAGGCCCAAAAGTTTATAAGTTATTGCAAATCAAGCAAATGCCAAATGTGGCAGTGAGCAATACAATCTATAGTCAAGAAGAAGCCAAATACTAAGATTCAAAAGATTTTCAACCTGACATTTAGAACCTGAAAGTTATCACTTGACATAAACGACAAATAGACATAAAGTAGACGTAAAATGACTTGAAATTACCCACTTGACAATAACTTGACATAAACCACTTGACATTTATGACTGAATGGCAGCACTTGATATTTATGATTTGACATGAACTGCTTGCCATTTTTTCACCTGATAGTTTTCACTTGACATAAACAACTTGACAGGTATCACCTGAAAATTGTTACTTGACATATTACTTGACATTTGACATGACATTTATCACTTGACATTTAACTTGACATTTCACTTGAAATTTATCACTTGATGTTCAACTTGACATTTGACATGACATTTATCACTTGACATTAAGCTTGACATTTAACTTGACATTTGACTTGACATTTGACTTGACATTTCACTTGAAATTTATTACTTGACATTTCACTTGAAATTTATCACTTGGCATTTGACTTGACATTTCAATTGAAAGTTATCACTGTATATTCACCTTGACATTTATCACTTGACATTTGACTTGACTTGACTTTAGACTTGACATTTATAACTTGACATTTGACTTGATATTTGATCACTTGACATTAAACATTACATTTGACTTGACATTTCTCACTTGAAATTTGACTTGACATTTATCACTTGAAATTTGACTTGACATATGACTTGATATTTGACTTGACATTTATGAGTTGACATTAAACTTGACATTTCACTTGAAATTTGTCACTTGACTTGAAATGTGTCACTTGACATTTGACATGACATTTGACATTACATTTCACTTGAAATTTATCACTTTACATTTGACTTGACATTTGACATGACATTTATCACTTGACATTAAACTTGACATTTCAATTGAAATTTATCAGTTGACATTTGACTTCAAAGTTATCACTTGAAATTTGACTTGATACTTAATCACTTGATATTTTATAACTATCTATCACTTGACATTTATCAATTGACATTTCACTTGAAATTTATCACTTGACAATTATCACTTGACATTTCACTTGAAATCTACCACTTGACATTTATCACTTGATATTTGACTTGATATTTTATCACTTAATATTTTATCACTAGACATCTATCACTTGACATTTATCACTTGACATTTGACTTGACATTTATAACTTGACATTTGACTTGACATCAACCACTAGACATTTATGACCTGATAGTAATCAGCATGCAAGGTCACATGCTCAGTATCACATGAAGCAGTAGTTCAGGCATGTTTGCGCATTTTACACAA
Source organism: Sphaerolaimus hirsutus (assembly GCA_964036195.1). NCBI lineage: Eukaryota > Metazoa > Nematoda > Chromadorea > Monhysterida > Sphaerolaimidae > Sphaerolaimus > Sphaerolaimus hirsutus. The sequence continues at coordinate 10,483,787 of OZ038454.1, read as the reverse complement.
AATAAGCAAACTTGAATAACTTTTGTAAATCTGTACCAAAATTGCCAAAAATTGGCTCATTTGAAAGCTCTAGTCATGGCACACATCAACAAATTTTTTTTATTGCCCCATTTGTATTCAAATTTTAAATTTTGTGAGGTTTGAAAATTTCAAACAGATACCGTACCAAAGTGGGCGGAGCCTGTGAAAAAAAATCCCGAAAATAAGAAATGGCATCATATTCTCTTTCAAATGAGCCATCAACCATGAAAATCGGTCGTGTTTCAAGGAAGTTATTGCAGTTTGAAGATTTTCGGGAGAACAAGAACAACAACAACAACAACAACAACAACAACAACAAGAACACTCCTTGAAAAAGAAAATGCGTAATAACTTCCTCCGAACTCAACCGTTGGATCTGAAAATTTGCATGGTGGTACTTTTCGACACGGGCTTTTTAATGGTGCAGTCGGTTCTGCACTAGCGCATTGCGTTCCGAAGTTATTGCGATTTTAAATTTGCGATTTCCGCATTTTGGTGTGTCTGACCATATTATGGGTGGGTCGCTTGCGCCCTCCCTCGGCAGCGAGGGATGGCGCTGGCGCGCCCACCCGATATGACCTATATCACTTCGATTTTGGCACGGAAATCATGATTTCGTCATTTCTTTGCCGTCGGCCAATTCGTTTTTTATTTTGTTGGGCGGGTTACTCGCGTAAGTCGCGCTTTTATGTAGTCAGATGGTCACTTTTTTAGTGTTCACTGTCTGCAACCGAAACCATGAGGGCAGCGACAAGAAAGAAATGCATGCACGAGCGTACAAAAGCGCGACTTATGCGAGTAACACGCCCGACAAAAAAAAATAAAAAGCGAATTGGCAGACGGCCAAGAAATGACGAAATAGTGATTTCCGGTCCAAAATCAAAGCGATATACGTCATATTGCAATATCGGCGACCTTAAGGGATGGTTTCGTATATTTTACAAACCGCCTTGCTATCGGGCGTACGTCCTACCCTACAAATCTGTAGGTAGAATTAAATCTGGCCCCTGTGTCATCAGCATGCCCAGCTGTTTTTCTTTGCATTTTGAATCGACACTTGTGCACTCGTGCGTGCATGGAGAAAGTTTGTGTAGGAATTTGGCAAATTTTTCCACGATTAGGATTTGAAGATCTTGGGATCAGTATTGTTATTTTCAAATTTCGGGATCGGGATTGGGACCTGGGGATCGGGATTGCTGAATGTCAAAAATTTTATAAAAATTGTCATAAATTCGTGCATCGTATTTATGTAAACGGCTGAAATGCTTGCGTTGTCTGACAGCAAATGGTATTTACGCTTCAATGACGATTTCCAGTGCATTGCAACACAGGTACTGTGACGACAGAGGATTCGCTTATCTTCTTATCGTTTGGTGGAGTATAATTCGAGTGGGTAGAAATATAAACACGTCCATGTCTCTGTACATATTCACATAAATATACCTACATAACATATAAATACAGTGATGGAGGAGCACCGGTGCAGTGCATGTGCATATCATTTTCATTGGTGCACTGTGTACGGGAACGACTTATGAATACAAGTGGATAAATCCGCCATATTTTCTGTTTCCATGCTGCCATGTTTTCTTTGGTATCATCTCCTCAAATTCGACCCGGTGATATTCATTTTCCTAATTGCCAGTCAGTGCCCTGAGCAACTAGAATACTTAGGTAAGCGGTGCTGGGGTGGATCACTTGTTGGGCAGTGAACTGTTAGTGTGCACAAGAGCCGGAAATAATTATATCGTGATGTCTTGGCAATGTTCCAACGTTTTGCTTTTATATTGTGTATTAACTGATATTTTCAAAAATTGTAGTTTTTGGGAGAAAAACATTCCCACTGCAAAGAGTTTGAAGTAATTTTGTTTAGGAGAAATTTGAAGGAATTTACAATAATGTAAGCCAGACGTTTTTTTCTCTCGTTAAAGCTGCGTTGCACGGTTTTATGTGCCGACAAAAAAATGAAGTGAAAAAGTTCCATAATTCTGAAATGAAGTGCCATATCTGCAAGAAAAGACAGTGAAGTTTGCTTACTAGTTAAACATACACACATGTCGATTTGGAGTAAATTGAGCCTGCCGTTCAAGACTTATGACTTCAGGGTTTGAAGAAGAATTTCAGTTGTCGGTTCGGTTTTTGTTGTGAAACCCAACCGAAAACTGAAATCAGTTTTCAAACTCGAATGACGCGCACGAATTATCTGCAAATTGGCACGTGTTTACACTCAATAAGTGAGTATACATCACTGATTTTTGTTGCTGATGTGTAACTTCATTTCAGAATGATGGAACTTTTTCACTTCTTTTTTGTCAGCACAAAATGTAGCGTAAACGTGGCTTTAGGCAAGTTTCCGTCCGGTGGCATTTTTATTTCAATATGTGTGGTTACGTGTTAAAAAAACGTTCGGGCGCATAAATCAAAAATTCAGTCTGCGTAGCTCTATCTAATGACAACGAATTTGACAGAACTTTGGTATTCAAATGGTGAAAATTCTATGGTTCTGGAAATTTATTGTTACCGGGTGAAAATAAATCACGGTATCATTTTTCTGATAGTGTGATTACTCATAAAATACTCAACTGACTGTACTTATAACATTATTACGGCAGTTATATCCAATACTAAAAATTATGACATCATCGCAAATCCCGTTCAGTCAACCTTCACCGGTGCACTTTCTCATCCGACCGGTGCTCGAACACCACTGCATTACGTGAATTGATATGGGGAGCTGGTCAAAAACAATAGTCAACCAGTAGCACAATATCAGCATGATAGTTCAGCTACATTGACATAATATCTGACTCGGATCACACTTCATTGGGGATGTTCTTCTGCGTGGTCCCCTGCCTGCGGTTGCACCTGGGGGCAGTCTCAGACCCTGTGAAATGCAACTCTGTAAAATGACAAATGTTATGCAAAACGTAAAAGTCATGTAAAATGCCCTGCAAAATGGCAACTCGGTTGCCGTTTTGCAGGGCATTTTACATGACTTTTGACACTTTGCATGACATTTTACATTTTACAGGGCATTTTACAGGGTCTGGGAGTGGCACCTGGCGCGCGACCGGTTGGGGCACAATATCTTCTCGAAGGCGCGCCTGAAGTCCAGGTTGAATATGGTGTAGATTACGGGGTTGATGGCCGAGTTGATGTAGCCTGAAGAGGGCATGGTGTATTGGGTTCCGCGAATGCCGCGCTTGCACAGGGTCCTTTCCGCAAGCGGGGATATAAAAACAACATTTTCAGAGTGAGAAGATAAAATGGCAAGTAAAAAGTTTAAATCGACGTAAAATGAGAAGTGAAATGAGAAGTAAAAAGCGAAATAATGTCAGAAGTGATAAGTTACAAGAAAAGTCAGAAGTTTACTTAGATTCAACGTTTTACTTCTCATTTCATTTTCGCTTATCATTTTACCTATATTTAAACGTTTTACTTGCCATTTAACTTCTCACATCACAAATAGGTAGTTCTTTACTTCTCCACCAGTCGAATTGGCACCTATTTCACGCGTTGCAACGCGCAGTGCACCTACCTAGCCACACTATAGCTTCGACGACCTTCTCGTGCATGTAGCAGGACTCGCAGTAGGGCATGATGATGTACATCAGGAAGAAGGGCAGCCAGCAGAGCACGAACACGCCCATGATGACGGCGAGCGTCTTGGCCGCCTTCTTCTCCTTGGCCACGGAGATCTTCTCTCGCTGGCGCACCGCAGCCGCAACGCCAGTGTTGGCGCCGGCGCCGTTCGCCGCGCCGGTGGCCTAGGAGTAAAGTGGTGTTGATTGAATGGGCAGTGCACTATTCCGCATGTAAACCCATCCCGCATGTTGGCCCGGAACACATTTAATTATACCTGGCATGTTGAAAATAGGTAATAAAACACATGACCTAGTTATTTGGAAGGTGATAATCTATTAGGAGTATGAAAATTAGGGAATTTTTGGTGAAAATTAGGGTAAAATTTCTCAAAAGCGCTCCAGATAGCTAGATAGCTAAAAAATTTGCGAGTGGGGGGTGTTCAGGGGAATGTAACCAACAAAATTTCCGCCAGGGATAGATAGATAGCTGGGCGGTTTGGGGTGGTGTTACCCACCCCCTTTCTTACCCCTGCAGGCATAATGTGTCTATAATGGGTCTACATGCGGAATGGGCTTTGATGCGGAATGGGCCCTAGCCGATTGAATGTGGTCGAGCGTGATCCAATGTGGTTTTGGTCTTATCAACCTCTATGTATTAAGAAATTGAAGTTTTATGTTGTGTTTTTGCATTTTACATGTAATTTCAACGAAAATTACCAAGAAAAATTCGAGAAAAAAAAACTTTTGAAATAGACCAATTTTCTTATTTTCCTATAAAAAATTGATGTTTCAGTGATTTTCCTCATGGTGGAATGAAAATTCGAAATTTTCCGCGAAATATTTCAATGTTCAATTTTAGAGTACCATAGGTAGATAAAATAGAATAAAAAATGTATTTTTCAAATACCGTTTTCACGTTTCAAAAATAACGTTTTGTCTAATTTTATATTAAAACCATATCAATATTGCCACATCAGTATCCCAGGGCTATTAAATTCAAATCCATCCAAAAAACGCAACCTGCTGCTGTGGTTGATTTACATCGTGATTGTTCTGGTCGCCACCGCTCTGCACAACGTGCCGCACCTGCGTGAACTGCCCATTGGTGGCCTTGTTGCGTCTCAAAGCGAGCCAGGCGCGCACGCGGCCGCCCGGCCCGCTGGCTGTGGAGAACAAGGGCGACTTCTCCACCACTGTCGATTCGGTGTCCGCTCGCCCGTCGTCTACTTCCTGCGGATGGTGATTTGATTTGAATGCGATCTCTGTAGAATGTGCAATGTCATGCACATGTCAAACTGGCAAACCAGTTATACACGCAACTTTACATGACTTTTGACCAGAATTGTTAAAAGTACTGAACGTATGTAAACGTATGTATTTTATCCATCAAAATAGGTAGGTTTTCTGTACTCGCGTACTTTGTAAAAGTATGCGAAAAGATGAGTACCGATATTTTTTCAGAGGACTCGTATACGTATTTACTTATTTACGTATTTTTCGAGTCAATGTAAATACTTTTTAACAACTATGCTTTTGACACTTTGCATGACATTTGACATTTCACAGGGCATTTTACAGGGTCTGAGACGGTCACATGCCCTTCAGCCAAAACGTCGCACCTGTTGCGTCTTCTCTACAGTCGCGTCGACGACAGCCGATGGGGCGCTGGCTGCGGATTTCCCAGCGCGTGCCTTTTTCAAGCGGTTGCCCAGCCCCTGAATTGCCGACTGTTTTTTGTTCTTACGTATCCTCGCTCGGGCGGCCACGAATATTTTCGCGTAAGTCACGGTCATGATGACGAGCGGCACGTAGAAGGAGCCGGACGCGGAGTAGAGCACGAAGCCCTTGTTGGTGGACAGCTCGCACTTGTCGAGCAGGTCGGACGTGGTCCAGTCGTTCCAACCTGCCGATGAACGTGGGGTGTGTGTTTGGGACAATATTGCAGAGTTGTTGAAAGTACTGAACTTTTTCAAAGTAAACGTAAATTACTTAAACGTTGTTTTTTTTTAATCACACATCAGTACAGAAAACGTAAATTATTTTATTTTTACTTTTGCATAGCGTAAACGGTGAGTAAAATACTTTTTCCAGAGAAAACGTACAAACGAGTATTTTTTCAGAGAAAACATAAGAATGGGTATTTTTCGCTCAGAAAACGTAAAAGTGGGTATTTTTCTCGCAAAAATAACGTAAAAATTGTTTTTCAACTTTTTCTCTAAAATACATCAAAGATGTATGTTTTTCTCTCCTTATAAGTATTTCATAGGAAAATGTCCTATATTTGTCATGTTCTTCCGGCAAAATGACATTTTCTGTTCCCTTAAAATACGTTTTCTGTACTCGCGTACTTTCAAAAAGTACGCGAGTATGTGAGTGCCGGTATTTTTGGTGGGAAGAAACGTTAACGTATACGTATCGAGTAAGCGTAAATACGTTTTAACAACTAGGTATGTAATATTGGTGATCGGGTATGAATATCGACATGAAATTTTTGAAAGCATTGAAAATGCCAAATATCGAATAATGAACGTCGACACAAAAATACATTCTTGCATAAGACCCCCCTCGAATAACTCTCCCCTGTTGGCCATTTGAGGAAAAATATACCCCCCTTGAGTAACTCCCCCTGTCAGTATTTGAATGTGTATACACGATGTCTTTCTGAATGATTCAGATGCCGATAAACACGAATTTTAGCGTGGATACCTTGTTTTTGTTGTTGAACTGCTAAATACCTGGATTACATGGATTACTGGATAACACCCCCTCGTCATCGGACTGAGCGACAGATGCAGTCACCGCAATTTCAGTGCACCCTAAGCCGTGCTTAGCACTTGATGCCCCCCCCATCCATCAGACTTCAGTGGCAAAAACGCGCAAGTAGAACAACAAACGAACCAACCAATCAACGGTGGGATCGATATAAGCGCACTCAGCGACCAAACCCCGAATATCATCCCTCCCACCAAGCCCAGAGTTCTTCTCTGCGCGTAATTGATCGGATCGTGGATAGCCCAGTATCTGTCGATAGCTGAAAAGAGTTCGATGCTTTGCGGTCACGCGTGCGCGATCAAAGGAGCGCCGCCAGTGATGGAAAAGTGCCAGAAAAAGGCGCCAATGGCGCCATGGTGCAATTCAGAAACAGAGCGCCACAGAAAAAGGGCGCCAGGCGCAAATGGCTCCACAGAGAAAGTATACCATGGCGCTATTCGGAAACGGGGCGCCACAGAAAACGGGCGCAATGGCGCGGCGCCCTTTGGCACCCTAAAATGGCGTCAGCGCCGTGGCATAATTGCATCACTGCGCCAAACTAACCAATGGCCGTCAAATTCAATATCGACGATGTGCAACAAAGAATATCCAATGTTAGCCACAGCTGGCACAGTATCAATCCAAAAATCCACTTTCCAGCAGCCAGGAATTTGACCAAATGGAAGGGCATCACGAAACTGGCCACTGTGAAGTCTGCCGCCGCCAGGGACACCATAAAGTAGTTTTGCACCTTCATCAGCGGCCGGTAGGTGAACACGGACATGATGACCAACATGTTGCCGAACAGGGTCATGAAAATTATGACGAGAAAAGTTATCGTGCCCAGGGTGACCTCAAGTGTGCCGCGGTATACTTCGGAACTGCCCGGTGCTGTGGCGAGGGGTTAATAAATTATAAGGGGAACATAGCATTGTATTGTTATGCTGTCTAACAATTCCGAACGTGAGGACTAGATTTTCAGGCGTGTTTTTGCAGAAAAACAAGTTACAGCATTGTGCCTGCGCACACTAGTTTTCACACAAAATTTCGAAAACTCACAAATCAACTTAGAACGCATTTGAGTTTTCTACAATGAGGTGGTTGTCAACTACAGTTGACGGAGATTAAACATCACTCATTGTGGAAAACTCAACCACGTTCAAAGCTCATTTATGAGTTTTCGAAATTTCGGGTGAAAACTAGTGTGCGCAGGGCCATTATGAAATCAGTTTCACAATATGTTAGATGCGAAACAAGTTTTTTTATGGCTGTTCAATCAAAGTGAAATCAAGCTCAATCAGTGTGTCCGAATAGCAGGGGTCTTGTAGATTTGGACGTTTGTGGGGAATCAGACAGTGAATTGCAAATATAACATGAATTTTTAGTTTTTGAAGGCGAAAATTGGCAAAAAGGTTGAAAATAGCGATTTTGGGTGAAAATTGGGGTTAAATTTATAAAAATCATTCAGATATGGATAGATGGCCGGTTAATTTGTGGAGGGTCAAGATATAGTAGCCAAAAATTTTGCTTCAGGATGGATAAATAGCTGAGCGGCACCTGGACCTGTGGTATACGTAAATTGGTAGGGGAGTAACCCCCCCCCCCACTACACCCCCGATGAATAGTGCCTGACATTGAATGCAGCGTAACTTTGCCATACCTGTGGTCGAGCCTGTGAGTAGTGTAGAAGTATTCCACATTCGATCAAAGATGGCACTTTCTGCCATTGAGCTGGATGCTAGCATATCCACTGTGTGAGTGTCTTTATCTGCACTGACGTAGATAAAAAATTAAGCCGTTTATTTAGCTGCAGAGTCAATGTTCAACAGATATCTCGTCAATGAATAATTATTGTCCATTTTATTCAGCTGCAAAGACGGCAAATCAATACAGCGACTTCAATGGGATTTGTAGTATTGATGAATTCTTTGTAAGGTCCGGTGGGCGAATATCTCTCTGTGAATAGAAGCGAGTTAACATGAGTGTTTCCACGTCCAACGGCTCAATAAGTAAATAACTACATGATTTACTTGCAAATCGAAATTAGTTGAACTGTCCGAACCCAGATGGGATCAATGACAGACACTCTGCACGGTGATTAGTCTACAATGCGGGTTGGGTTGAAGTTAAGTGCGGCAATGTGCGCACTGCCACTTTTAGTGTTAGACAATCGGACGGAACTTTCTTCCCAACCAAATGGTGTGTGCGGCAACATCGATGACTCAGTACATCGTAATTTCCAATAAAAATCACAACAACATTCCTCACTGATGTCGCTGTTTTCCAAATAAGCACTGCAAACCAGAGTTGTTAAAAGTAATGAACTTTTTCATACTTTACGTAAACGTAAAGTATTTATTTTTTACTCACCCCTTGAATATAGAAAACGTAAAGTAATTTTTTTATACTTTTACTCATGAGTAAACGTGAGTAAACGTACTTTTCCCCACAGAAAACGTAAACGTGAGTACTTTTGAAAAATGTCACCAAAATTTTCGAGAAATGTCGCTCAAAATCAGTCGTTTCCAAAACTTTTCGCCGTTTTTACACAATTTTTAACTATATTTTTGGTTCTATACCATTTTCGACTAGTTTCCCGTATTTTTAGCTCATTTTTTTCTTCTATGCCTTTTAAAACCTATATAAAAGACGATCTAAAATACGTTTTCTGTACTCGAGTACTTTCAAAAAGTATACGTAAAAGCGAGTACCAGAACTTTTTTTGGAGGAAACGTAAACGTATTTACTCTGTACTCGAGTATACGTATTTATCGAGTAAAAGTAAACGTTTTAACAACTATTTATGCTGCAAACGCCCCTCGCTCCACGGATTTACTAGCATTGCATCCAGCAACGAATTGTATCAATTCATGCGACCGCCGTAACGAATAAGTCACGCGAACCGAGCGCCGGTTCAGCGTGATTGCGTGAAGGCGGCCGGTGGAAAATGTTCCTTTTTAGTCAAAGAGAGACAATAGCTCACTGTAGCAAAAAAAGCGCACTTGCTGTCTTTCGCGTTGTTACAAACACAGAGTCGAGTGAGTGATGGAAATGGACGTTCAAATGGTTTCAAATTTGAATAACAGAAGTTGTTTTGACCTTAACCAGGCATCTTCATGGTATTTCACAACATGATGAGCCTAATAACGATCGTAGTTTTTTATACAAAAAGGCAACATGTGTGATGAAACAAGAACTTACGCAGCATTCAAACAACAACATTAAAAATGTATTGATTTTATAATGGTCGCCCGCACACTAGTTGACCCATGTGTTTCGTCAACTGGCCTGTGTCAACTCAGATTTCTGCTTCACGTATCGCATAGTGTCTTCCAATCCACTTGCCTTAATATTTGTTTTTCAACATTGCCGCAATTGAATTTGGAAACCCCTTTGCGGCACGTGAGTTGACATCTGAGTTGACACAAACCAGTTGACAGCCATGTGTCAACTATGAAGTGTGCGGGCCGCCATTATGTCCGATGCAGGATCCAATGCAGTTCGTAGCGCAGCACGACAAGCCCCATGATCTATCGCGCATTGCACGCGCTAATGTTAGCGGCCGGTTGTCTCGCTTCAAATTATTTCAAAAATCTAAAAATGTCAATCGTGAAGTCAAAAACGTACATGAAAATGAAACACATAGATGAAAAGATCCCAGGTTTCGGCTAAATCCGAAAGCTCGCAGAAAATGTTCCGCTCTAAATGCTACGATTACAGCTCGACGTAAAATTCCAGTGATTACATGAAAGTGTATAAGGATACAGGTCCGCAATGTTTCATTTAGAATATGTTTATCAATACCTGATTGATGTGATTGCATGCAATGACCTAGCGTAGAATTGATTTTTCTTCAGCTGGCGTAAAATTTCAACGTAAAATCGAAATTTTTGAATTTTCAGAATCAAATAGAAGTGACTGTGGACGATGACCCTTGGTCACAATGAAGGTATTGATTAACGTATTGTCCATGAAAAACTACAGACCTGTATCATCATCCACTTTCATGTAATCAATTTTGCGATGGAATTTTACGCTGGAATTTTACGCCCGAGCTGTAATCGCTACATAATTGATAAATCACTGAATAAATAGTAAGACCACCCAGCAGCATTTTTGTTAAGCTGCGTTCAGACTGCAAAATGTGCCGACAAATAAAAAAGTGCAAAAGTTCCATAAATCCGGAATAAAGTTCCATATCTGCGAGAAAAAACAGTGAAGTATACTCACTAATTAGGTGCACTCACATGCCAAATTTCAGATAAATCGGTCTTTTCGTATCATAGTTATGAGCATTTGAAAAATTTTGCGTTGTCGGTTCGCTTTTTTTGATCAAATTTTTAAAATGCTTATAACTATGGAAAAGGAAAAGCCCGATTTATCTGAAATATGGCATGTGTGTACACTGAACAACGCAGCTTTACCTAATTGTGATCAGGGTAGTGATGGAAAAGCGCCATGGTGCTTTTGGCGCTTGGCTCTAAAGGCCTGGCGCTTTTTCCATCACAAGGTCAGGGTGATAAAAAGTCAAACAAAAAATTTAAGTAAAAATAAAATGAAATGGGAATAAAGTATAAAATTGTAAAAAATTGTATTTTTGTAAAATTTTACAAAAATCCATATTTGCTGTAAATATGCAAAAAAATTGTGTATAAAATAAACCCTGTGAGTAGAAATTTTTATCACTTGTCTCTTAACTTTCTACTTTTCCACTTGAAATTGACATCTGGTTTCACTATATATAAATACATACATCTTATGTTTCATCAAAGTATTATCTTATATGTTTTATTATCAAAATTCTAAATAGTACGGAATCAACATTCCAACTCCTACCACGTCATAGAATCAGTAAAAATGTAACAAACAAAAGATGACAATGTATTTACTCACTATAATCATCACCTTATCTGAAACAATCAGATATACTCAGTGGATTTTATGCTGTGCATGGAATGTTACTGTAAATTGACAAAGAAAATAAACTAAACAACTTCATCCAAAACAAAAAAATATGCACACATATGTTTCAAACATCTAATGAAACATTGTAACCGAGTCAAAAACTGCACTTACCTGCTCGTTTCCGCACAAACAGGTCAGGCTGAATAAAATTAAATGGTTAAAACATGGAATCCATTTGGTCAAATATCAAAGTTTAACAAAAGTAAATGTGTCTAACTGTAAGTGTATTATTGTATAGCTTCAATTCCATCAAGTTTTATTAGAACAAAGATGTGAAATGTTTTAATATACCCTTTTAATCATCTGCATATTTGTATTGTAGCATGCATGGTTTCGTTTACTTGCATGCAAGATTATTAATTTTTGCAAAAAAAATTGTTATTTTTTTTGTAAAATGGCCTCTTTTTATCTAATACAATGGACTTTGTAGAATAAAATAAAATGAAATATGAAAAAAATTAGAAAAATATAATACGATTTTAATAAAATGAATTTTTGTTCAACCAACCCTGAGTATGATTAGGGTGTCAACAAAAACTTTTTGGCGGAAAACGGAAACGGAAACGGAAAAAATTTTGAACTTGCCGGAAAACGGAAACGGAAACGGAAAAAAATTTGCACTTGCCGGAAAACGGAAAACGGAAAAATGAAAGGCCGGAAAACGGAAACGGAAACGGAAAAATTTGCTGCAATTATGCCGGAAACGGAAAAAAACTTGCTGAAATTTTGCCTGAAATGGAAAAAAAATGCAGAAATTTATCTGGAAATAAAAAAATTTGCTGAAATCTTGCTAGAAATATAAAAAATTCACATAATTATGAACTTTCATGCATGTTTACCAGTTCAGCAACAGAAAATTGAGCTGGAAAATGAAAAAAGTTGGAAAAACAGACAATTGAGCCGGAAAACGGAAAAGAGACGGAAAAACTGAAAATTTAGCCGGAAAACGGAAAATGGGCCGGAAAAACGGAAACGGAAACGGAAAAAAAATTTTGCAGCCGGAAAACGGAAACGGAAACGGAAAAAAATTTGCCTGCGGAAAGCGGAAACGGAAAACGGAAAACGGAAAGTTGACACCCTAAGTATGATGGAGCTGCCGGTTCTTGAGCGCAGGCATGACCCTAGTCTAGTATTTACTCTGTTCAGTATGTGCGCACAAAAAAATTTAAAAGCATGTAAAATGCTTTTCATATGAAGAATCGTTAACGAGTGGGACGGAATCCCTATTAGAGTGCATTCTCTTGGATAATGACTATTCACTTGTCTTCATCATTCACACGTGAGCGTTCGTTTCCTTTTTATGGGGGCGTTTACAGCTTGACGATAACTGTAAGATGAAACTTAAAGTAAAATATCACCGGAAAAAAATTATTTTCAACCTTTTTATTCAAAATTCATGTTCAAAACTAAATTTTTCTCAACAGAAGTGTCGGACCATTTTCCATCGTGTTTTTCATTCAAATTTGGTAGAAACATCTTACACGTGATAAATACATTTTAGATAAGAATCGAGTTTTGAACAAGTATTTTGAAAAAAGCTCGAATACGTGAAAATGATAAATTTTTGTGTGATGTTTTATTTTACCTTTCACCCTTCATTTCGCGTTATGCCGTAAATGCCCCTTTAAGCGGTGCAGCGGTCAATATTTTCCCATGACAAAAAAAAACAGCCACAAATCGGTTCATTATAGGTATATATATATAGCACCGTACAATAACAGAAAGGTGGAGCTACAAAAACAAGGGCAGCCAAATATGGAATGCTTAGCACCGCGCTGCAGCGTTCGCGCCGCCTAAAGATGTTCGCTGCGAAGACGCATGACTTCACTGGCCGCGGCGCGCATAGCATGCAACAAACAAATTTGGCACGGCTGCCATCGCCGGCCGCGGATGCTGGGGGCACCCAAATATTTACTTGTATGCACACACACGGCGTGGGGCGAGGCGATGATAGCAGCGCGAGCTAACTAGTTTCATTGACGGGTTGCGTTGCGGCGTTGCGGCCCCGTTGTGCAGTGCAGTGCACCCGGCAGGTCCCAGACCCTGTAAATGATCATCTAAAATGTCATGTGTCATGTAAACGACCCTGTAAGGTGCCATGTGTATCCAAAACTTATTCTATAGTATCCAAATTTTATTTTTTGTATCCAAATCTTATGCCCAAACGTAAGATGTGGATACAAACATAACATTTGGATGTTATAGAATATAATAGAAAATTATTTGGATACACATGACCCTTTACAGGGTTTTTTACGCATCAGATCTTAAAGGGTCTTTTACATGATCTGGGACTGCGCCCAGACTGCAGTGCAGTGCGGCGCGCCCTCTCCGACCACCGCAGCCAGGCGTGCACGTCGCGCTTGACCCGGCCCGCGGCGCAGCGGCGCGCGTGCAACCGAGTAATCGCATGTGTTTGTAAGATTTGTCGTGCATATAATTCGATTACGAGCCCATGCGATGTGGTTTAGCCGTGCCGCTGAGCAGCGCACATGCTACCAGCGACGCAACTCAAAAGGCGGGGCAACTGTGGCCGCACTGTCGCAGTGCTTTTCTCCGTGTGTTCGCAGTTGCGAATGGCGGTTAGAGGGGTCCATGAACCTTATTATGCTGGCAACAGCAGATACGGTAAATTCTTGAATAATTTACCCCGTGGTTTTAAGTCGCTGTAAACACTTAATAGTTAACCAATGAAATCGTAAAAATTTGGTAAACTCCTAAATCAGCCTTGAAGCATTCCAGTTTTCTGGAATTTTTCGCTATGTCAACTGTAATTGATGAACACATAGTTCCAGTACACTTAAATATCATTCAATGTTAATTCATGACTGAATCGTGTCTAGTTCATGCAATAAGTAAATAACTCGATCATTCTGTCAGTTCCACCACGAGCAAATGAAACATCTTAACAACCAATCCCGGACTTGAGAGAATCTATGTATTTAGGACCTATACAGTGTTTATCAAGGCTATCATGCAGAAAATGTCATCGAGAACACTCTCACGAAGACTACCTACAGTTGACGCTGTAAAATGATATTCTCTTGAAAAAGTAGAATGAAAAAGTCTGCGACTATACAGTGCCAAAGGAGAAAGCACCTGCCCGGCATAGTTTCCACGTAGCCGCGAGCGGCGGCGCTAATGTGGCGCAAATAATGTATGCACGCAATGCTTGTGTCATGTTATAGAATAGATGTTATCGCACCTGCCTTCACTCGCATCTCTCTGGCTTATTCGTCTGTTTACCTACGCTTTTTTTGTATTGCTGAGGTGACGATCCAGTTTATATAGGGCAGTGCAGCGATGTTCGACACGCGGTAGGACCTAATGTCAATTCAGCAAGTGTGGAGTGAGAAGAGAAAAGAGACAAGTGATAAGAGGTGTACTCTATTGACCGCAAACTTTGCATTGAAATCCGCCATATTTATCTCATCTGAATAATCAACCACATACATTTGACTTATCCTCGCAAAATGTGGGTTTCTTGCAATTTTTGACGAAATATAATTCGCCACACGAAAAAGCCCCCCTTCTCGAATAGTCCCTCGTCAACAAACTCGGAGGTAAAATAATTCCCCGGGGGAATTCTTCAAGTAAAGACGGTAGATTTAAGCTACAAAGCAAGCATTTCCAACCACTTGGGTAATGAATAACCGATGAGCACAAGGTCGGAATAATTAACGAGCAGTTCGAGTGAGTACGCGCATAGTTATGAGACTGAGCCGGCCTCGCTGTGAACATTGCACAGTCGCAAGGTGTGCAACTGAGTAACACAAGGAAGTAGTCAGAAGGGATCGAAAAAAATTCTTATAGTGTATAGATTTCATTTATACGAAGAGTGTATACCGTATTACCTCGAAATACCCCCATGGGGGTTTATTATTTCGCCAGCAAAATTTGAGAGGGGGGGGGGGGGTTGATTCGAGGGGGGGGGCTTATTCGAGGTTTTTATTTTATTATTCCGTCCGAAATTTTCGTAAGGATCGTAGTAAATAGTAGGCATTTGCGTACCCAAAACAGGGAATAAATGTGTCCAAACAGGGTATATTTGGACATAAAAACGTAGATACCTAGCTACACAAACTAGTCTATGTGTAGCTGGAATGACAATTAGCGGTAACAAAATACATCATGTACCTACATTGCATACATGATGTACATCATTTGGGGGGGTATTTCGGGGGGGGGGGTATTTCGAGGGGGGTATTATTTCCCTAGCCCGTTTTGAGGGGGGGTGTAATTCGAGGGGGGTTAATTCAAGGGGAATAATTCAGGGTAATACGGTAGATTTCATTGTAAGGTACATTTTTATTGTATTACCGTCAAAAAGAAACAAAAGGTTGTGGGCAATTGTGGGGCAGTAGGTCATGAAACGTTGTATTTATGTATCTAGGTAGACATATTTTAAAGATTTTTACTGCAGAACTAATGGTATTTAAAGCAATGAGGAATGGCATACAACATGTAAAATAGCACATCGTCATGTAAAGTGATGCTCCACTGCATATAAAGTGGCAATTATATAAATATTACTGGCAACATAAAAAAGGAAATAGCATTTAAAGACTGCAGTCGGATGCCGCGCGTGAAATTCTAGAAGATCACGTTGCCCCGCCGCAACAAGATCAGTAACCGTGAAGCGAGGGCATCAAGCGTAATCAGTTAGCGATGCCGGGCATCGTCTCCACTTAAATAAACACCTTCCCGGTCACGTCCGGCACCCATTTTTTGATTTTACTTCTCACATCCTATCCCCAGTTCTAGGGCACCTCAGAGGCTGAAACTTGGGGGAGATATTGGCGCAACCCCCCTCTACTTTGCACGAATTTGTGGGGTCGCGGCGACCCCTCTCAGCGTGGGTCGCCCTAAGTGCAAACATTTTTTTCGGCTTTTTTGGTGTCCCACAGCAGGTCCGGCACCCGCTGATTTCCGAGCTGTGGGAGGGGTATAAATCTAAAATTTTGGGGATGTTTTACCAACACCACTCCCCTACTATACACTATTCAATAATGTGAAATAAATGTGAAATATTTCTAAAAAATTTGCTTATTCTCTAAAAAAACACCACTCCCCAATAGATGGATGACAAAAAAATCACTTTTTGGAACTTTTTTATTAGACACTTGAAGAGATGGTTTACGATACTTTAAAGGGAACGGTTTGATGTTTAAAGTTTTGTAAAGAACCATACCTCTAAAATGCCTGCATTACAAAATTTACTTAGGGCGAATTTTATGACATCATAATGACATCATTGCAGGAACAAAAATTTACAAAATTTAAACTTTGAAATTCCCCCCAAGTAAATTTTGCAATGCAGGCATTTTAGAGGTATGGTTCTTTACGTAACTTAAAACATCAAACCCTTCCCTTTAAAGTATTGTAAACCATCTCTTCAAGTGTCTAATAAAAAAGTTCCAAAAAGGTAATTTTTTGTCATCCATCTATTGGGGAGTGGTGTTTTTTTAGAGAATAAGTGAATTTTTGAGAAATTTTTCACATAAATCTCACATTTTTGAATAGTGTACAGTAGGGGAGTGGTGTTGGTAACACATCCCCAAAATTTTAGATTTATACTCCTCCCACAGCTCAGAAATCAGCGGGTGCCGGACCTGCTGTGGGACACCAAAAAAGCCAAAAAAATTTTTGCACTTAGGGCGACCCACCCTGAGAGGGGTCGCAGCGACCCCCCCAATTCATGCGAAGTAGAGGGGGGTTGCGCCAATATCTCCCCCAAGTTTCAGCCTCTGGGGCGCCCTAGAACTGGGGATAGGATGTAAGACGTAAAATCAAAAAATGGGTGCCGGACGTGACCGGGAAGGTGGTTATAAATTATTCAGATTCGATCGACTATACGCGCCGGAAGAGAGCCATTTAATCGCCAAGCCGCAAAGGCAGGGCGCCCTACTTTTCCTCTGTCTGCGCGGCGGCGCGGCCAAACTGCGCAGTCGTTTTGCCCTATGCTAACGACGGGGCGGCAGGAAGTAGGCTCGTTAATTGCATCCAAGACGAAGTATAAAGTGACCGAGTTCGCCGGCGGCGTGTGCCGCCGCCGCGGTGCCGCTGAATGGCACTCAGAGTGCACATGATTTTAGGTGGCGCGATCTGCAACCGATTGATCGCTGTATTTTATAAAATAAAATGGAAATGCATAAATACCTACATACTGTTCTTAACTACCGCAAATCAGAGTTGTTAAAAGTACTGAACTTTTTTTAAAAGTAAACGTAATGTATTTTTCTTTTACTCACCCCTGGGTACAGAAAACGTTAAGTATTTTTAAAATACTTTTTACTGCGTAGAAACGTAAAAACGTAAAAACTACGTTCAGAGAAAACGTAAAAACGATATTTTTTTCTGGAGAAAACGTTAAAAAAACAGGTATTTTTTTCTCACAGAAAATGTAAAAGTTAGTATTTTTCTCAGCAAAAGTCAGTATTTTTAGAATTATTACTCTGATATACAAAAATATGTTTTTTCTCTCCTGCTAAGTATTTCTTATGCAAATGTCTTACGTTTGTCACTTTCTGTTTGACAAAATGACATTTTCTGTCCCCTAAAGTACGTTTTCTGTACTCGCGTACTTTCAAAAAGTACGCGAGTAAGTGAGTACCGGTATTTTTTTTGCGAGGAAACGTAAACGTATTTACGCAGTACTCGAGTATCCGTAATTATCGAGTAAACGTAAATACGTTTTAACAACTATGCCGCAAATCTTCGAATAAGTCCTCCCTCGAATAACTCACCCCTTCAAATGACTCCCCCGTCCTGATGGTAAGGTGAGGGAAAAAATATTCCTCTTGAATACACCCCCCCTCCGGATCAAAACGATACAATACAAAAACACAAAACAATATTAGCCTACCACAGCAGCGACAGCAGATAAATAAATACATGATGTTAGTGTTAGCGCTGGCGTTTTGTGGAACTGGCACCAGGTAGTGTTCATGAATTTGAAATAAATACAAATGAGAACTCCACTTCAAAAAGTTGATAAGTCAAATATGTTGATAAGTAAATATGTTTTGTAGCTGTTACGTTTTCGTTTCTTTTTCTCTCCAAAAATAACGAAAACTCGCATCACTATTTACTACTGTGATGAAATAATCAAACCAAAAGGGAGAAACTGCAGATTGATTCCACTCTCTCACAGATAAGTGTTGTAATCCAGGGACTTCAGTTATTAAAGTCTGCAACAGTGAATGGAGTAAGCTTACGTAGACCGTAATCACCTGTGGCTTTTGTGCCTGTTGTGCAATCATGTACAGCGGTACACAGTTGTTAAAATGTACGTACATTTACGCGAAAAATATGCGTATGCGAGTACGTGGTAAATACATTTACATATACTTTTTCAAAAAGTAAAGTACTTACTTTTACGCGTACATTTTTAAAGTACACGCGTACAGAGAAAATGTATTTTTTGTTGCTAGAATCACAATTTCCTGTTGCTAAAATAAGACAGTTTTGAAGAAATCAAATCATTTTTATAAAAAATACTAAATAATCACTAAAAATGACATATATTGTGTATTTCAGTGTAAAACTCACTCTCACATGTAGAAATTAGTGTAAAAATACATTTTCCAGGGGAAAAGTACTCGCTTTTACATTCTCCTGGGGAAAAAGTATTTTACTCACATTTACGCATGAGTACGAGCAAAAAAAAGTATTTTACAATTTCTATACTTTGTGGTGAGTAAAAATAAAATACTTACATTTACATATAAATACTTTTGAAATAGTTCAGTAATTCTAACAACTCTGCAGCGGTAGAATGCAGCTGGATTATCAGCAAGTGACAACGCACGTTCCCCTCAATTGCCCTCGGTGTCAGTGTGCACGATCTGACAGGAGTACGGACCACTTCTAATCATGCACACTTCACATCAAGCCCAGGTGCATCACATCTAATCAAGAAGTGCCTCACTTCACATCAAAACTTCTAAATCACATTTCTGCCCCACTTCTAATCAAGTACTGCCTCATTTCTAATCAAAAATGCTTCACTTCACATCAAAACTTTTATTTGGGCTACTGCCCCACTTCTAATCAAGAACTGCATCACTTCTAATCAAATATTTAATTCCCACAATATTTCTCAACAATATGTCTGCTGTTTGTATATGCTTACTGCATCCACATCATGTTGGTGTTATGTATTGCATTAAGTATTGCCCATTGTTCAGTATTTTTCACTCATTGGTATCTACATCTACTGGCATCTACTGGCATCACAAAGAACAGACAGCATAATTTTTACCACTATGAATTCCATGTCTATTAAACCTATAGTAGTAACTGGGATGTGTGTGACTTTCAATGTAAAGAATTGACTTATCTTTGGATGATAGACCTGGGATGACATTCTCATCTCCAATTGAATGAAAACCAGTCACGCTTTCAATAAAGTAAAAATACAATGTAATCTGAAAGCTTCAATACTCATTCAGGATGTGAATCCTTTGACATGAGCTAATCCCTTTTCTATTTTAGTTCAAGTGTACTTAAAGGTTATGTCACATTGCAGTTTTGAATGAACTGTGTCAAAGAGAAGCTAGCAGGTGCTACACAGACACATGCATTTCCCAGGCAATACTAACTGGAACAGGTGCAGTGGAAATGGCATTCTGCAGTTTCTTCAACTAGCCACATTGATCACATGAATCTTTGATGTAAGTGACTCAGTAAGCACTGTATGCACAACAGACATATTGATGAGAAATATTTTGGGAAGTAACTATTTGATTAGAAGTGATGCAGTTCTTGATTAGAAGTGAGGCAGTAGCCCAAATAAAAGTTTTGATGTGAAGTGAGGCACTTTTGATTAGAAATGAGGCAGTACTTGATTAGAAGTGAGGCAGAAACGTGCAACTAAGTTTTGATGTGAAGTGAGGCAGTTCTTGATTAGATGTGATGCACCTGGGGGTTGATGTGAAGTGTGCATGATTAGAAGTGATGCACACTCATCTGACAGAGGTAATCTTATTGTGGAAAAAGCGGCAAGTACACTCGCCGGCCTGCATTGATCCGTCCCCTAAGAATCGCCGCACAGATGCACACTTGATTGCTGCAGTGTAGCGCAGAAAGAAATGTACTGCAGACTCGCGGCCACATCCGTTGGATACTCAGTCATCCGGGGGGCAGTCCCAGACCCTGTAACATGCCCTGTAAAATGTGAAATGTCATGCAAAGTGTCAAAAGTCATGTAAAATGCCCTGTAAAATGGCAAATGTACGTCTGCCACTTTGCATGGCATTTTACATGACTTTTGACACTTTGCATGACATTTGACGTTTTACAGGGCATTTTTCAGGGTCTGGGAGTGGCACCAGAGTCCAGACAGCCAGACACATCGCGATTCGCGAGTTGTTTTCTCGTTCCGTTAAAAGCTACAGCATGAATTACGACATGAAAGGTGTCACAAAAACGTAAAATTTCACCGTAGATTAATTATTTACATAAAACAGGATGACAAGACAGATCTACTCCCATGTACTTATGGACAATGTACTTATCAATCGTGTTCAAAACTCAACGTGAACGGGACAACAGTTTCTGGAGCTCTCGGTTTTTCAATGACTTCAGTCAATTTTACGTTAGAAATTTGTAATCAGAAATAAAATTTATTGAAATCATTTTAATGTGATCGTTCACGCTGAGTTTTGTGCACGATTAACGTCAGTACTTACTTCTTGCCAAATTGGGGACTTGATCATCATGTAGGTATTTATGTTTATGTAATTAGTTTTGTGGTGAAATTTTACATTTTTTACACTGCATTTTACGTGGAGCAGTAATTGACCCTCCAATCATGGACCCCATCTAGCCGAGGTATACTCGGCGGACAGCACACCTAGTATGAAAACCTCCATAATTTAATGAATAAAATCTTGTGATAAATTTCCTAATTAATTATTCCATAGTAAAAACGAAATATTATGATGAAAAATTGTATAATTTTTGGTTCAGTATTCAGATGGGTTATGGAAGGTTTTCTTACTAAGTGTGATGTCCGTCGCGTATAAACGCAGCTAAACATAGACCAGTCTGTATAGCGATTTATTTACGTTGAAAAATAGATCTTATTTGGTAACATTTTTTACCGGTTTTCGGTATGTAAAAGCTTTTTCTGTACTACGATACTTCATTCAAATTTCTAGAGAAATAATAAACCCTTGCGAACAAGCACCACCCTCGATTAACCCCCTAAAACCAAACTTCCACAAAGCTAAACAGAACCGAAGGTGCAGATAGAATCCTGCTAGTTCCACAATATTTGGGATTGAGGACGTCACGCGGTAGCACGTGCAAAGTGGTCGAAGTGTGTGCGCCGCTCATCTCCCCATTCAGCGACAATAATAATAGGCATATGCATCTGTATATTTATGTAAGTACATATAATATATGCGTACGCGATTATACTTATTGCACAGAAAAAATGCTCTCATGCCAGGGGGTAAGCGCCCCAAATGTTATTGGCATCGATGACACTGACAATACCGCGGCACACTTTAAAGTTTAGACTCACCAGTCAAACCCGGCGCCATTCCACAAGCGGCACAAAAATTCGACAAATTTTCGCATTCGATCGCGAAAAGGAAACATTCAGACGAATTACGGTAAATACTTTCACCGATTAGAGTGCAGTACAGTTGACGTAGGTAGATGGTCTGTCCATGGTAGATGCGGTGCGCAGTGCACTGCTGAACTGCGGGTTGGGCGGGGGTCGCGGCGCCGGGGCATAAAATAATAAGCATTACGTCGCGTCCGATGGGCCGCATTCGCGAGTGGACACGCCCGCTAGCTCACTTCAGGCAGAGATGAGGGCGCCTCTTCGATTCCGCCCTAACCTCCGTAACTTCCTGCTGCCCCAGCCCTACGGCTACGGCACTTATTTTATCCGTCGGTCTCGACGCAGTGCGGCATAGAGTGAGGCGAAAGCGTCGCCGACGACCTGACCTGACGGCGTGATGAGTTCATGGTGGTTAAAACGTATTTACGTTTACTCGAAGAATAAGTTTACCTGAGTAGTGAGTGAGTACTTTTACGTTTCTTTTGAAAAGTACCTTTACACGCTTTTACGTGTACATTTTGAAAGTACTCGAGTACAGAAAACGTATTTCAGATGGCTGTTATATAGGGGGGTTTTAATGTGCAGAAGGGGAAAAAGCCTAAAAATCGAGAAAAATAGCCATTAATATTCAAAAACAAACATATGAACAACTGTATTTGAAGGTGAAAATTTGGCAAACAGTGTATGAAAATTAGCCATTTTGAGTGAAGTTGGGCTCAAAAATCTCACTTTTAGTTTTCCAGGTAAATGTACGTTTACTCACGTTTATCCATGAGTATAAGTATAAAAAAATACTTAACGGTTTATGTATGTAGAGGCGTTGAGTAAAAAAATAAATACTTTACATTTACTTTCAAAAAAGTTTTTTTAACAGTACTTTTAACAACTCTGGATGAGTTTCGCACGCGCGCCCGCGCCCGACATCAGCGCTCTCGTCTAATTGAAGCCGCGATAACGAGGCTAGGTGAGGGGGTGCTAGGGCGTTCCAGAAGTGACGCCCATTTTGAACGATGAATGTTTAGATGGGAAGATGCCTTTGTTTTGGGACTCGAGTATCTGATGCAGCATGTGCCTTCAATTATTTCGCTATTTTGCGGGGGGTTTTTCGCGTTACATTTACCTTACAATGTGGCAGAAATTTGCTAAACTTTTGCAAAATGCTGGCGAGTCGTAAATATCCATAACTGAAGCTCACATGTCAGCTCAAAGACCAGTAAAATTATTAGTGGCTGGGTGTTTTTAAAAAGCTCGGGAGGCGACCTTTTGTGAAAAGGTGAGAAATATTTAGTGAATGAAATTCCTACAGTGCATTGGAATGAATCGTGAAGCTACCTAAGATAGGTGATTTCTACAGGGCCATTGATTGATGTCATTTGTGAGCAAAACGTGAAATGTTGGCAGTTCGAGGAGAAACTGATGCTCAAATGTTGGAGCTCGAATTTTATATGTAAGTGGGTGATCAGTTTGAGTGCTTATATTCATCTATTGATTGCATTGTAGTTAGGAGGTAGATACGTAATTTATGGCACAGAACATACGGAACGCACCAGGCACATTCGCAACAAAACAGTGTAAGCAAATCTGCGCTAATGGGATTTTGACTTGATTTCTTCCATTTTAACCACGCACGGATTTAACCGGAGTGGCTACAGTTAATAGTGATCAAAAGCTTAAAATCCTGTCGACTTCGATAAAAACGCATAAAAAAGTTGGTAGGTATCTGCCCCACTTACTGTGTGAGTGGAAAAAACACTGACCCGTTATCTTTTGAGTAGATCGAGAATTCAATCATCTAATTCATATACCGTATTTCCTCGAATTATCCCCCCCTTAAATTGACCACCCTCAAAAAAAAACCAGGTCACAGCGAGCTGAGGAATAATTCTCCCTCCTCGAAATATTTACCCCCGTTTGTAATAATGTACATAATGCAATGTACATGATGTATTAATTGCTGCCAATTTGCATCGCAGCTACTATTTACCTAGTTTGTGTAGCTATGAAATTAGGTAAATATAAGTCCCAAAAAATATATCCCGTTTTGTCACACTTGTCACAATTATTACCAGTTTTGTGTAAGATAATTTCTGACGAAAAAGTAGCCCCCCGAATGAACCCCCCTCAGTTTGCTGGCGAAATATAAAAATAAATCCTCTGGGGGAGGGGGGTTTCGAGGACATACGGTAGTCAGAAAAATTGTGGACTAAGTAAACGGTAGATTGGGTAACTGTGGGAAATTCAGTCAGCCCCCGTATGGATTGCGTCAGTCGCGTATTTAATTAAGGTTGTATTGAATTTCAAGTGCATCAATTGTGTCAATACTATTTATGTCGTGCCACAGTTAATCGTGAAGCGAATTAGTGAATGGTGAACTTTTTATTTAAGCTGTATGCTGATACCACAAAAGGTGTGCATGTGCTGACCTACTACAGTCCACAATAGTGGTGGAATGGAGCCGTGTGCTGGCGCCCGCTTAATGGCGCCAGCGTCATGGCGCCATTTTTTTGCCACTGCCAATTGGCGTCCAGCGCCATTGTTTTTGATGGTGCCAGAAATGGCGTATCAAAATTATTCAATTTTTCTGTATCAAATCACGTGCTGAAATACCCAGTAAGATTTAATTGTTAGCACCATTGTTTCCGGTGTCCTTTGGCGTCTGGCGCCATTTTGTATGGCACCCTGTGGCGCCCAGGCCATCTTTCTGGGTGGCGCCATTTTTTCTGGCGATTTTCCATCACTAACTACTTCGTTCATTCTACCGTATTTCCTCTAAATAACCCCAAGTTCTTCAGAGTGCAAATTTTGAGAGGAGTTAATTGAGGGAGGGTTTTTTTCGACAGTTAATTATTTCACCAGAATTTTTTGATCTTCTAGTACTTACCTACTGTTTGTGACGTACGCAGACGTAAAAAATGCTACAATATCCGACATGTATAAGCGACTATAGATAGTACGTACCTAGACGGTATTTTATAAGCCTTGTCCTCACGTAACTCAGTCCTTGTTCTTACGTGTGTTAGGCATTACACAGAACAAGAGCTGCAGTTTCTGGCAATTACATTCCTTTTACACTCATTTCGGATGGGTGTATTTCGAGGGGGTTATTTTTTATAAGCTCCTACAAACCTGGGGGTATTTCGAGGGGTGATATTTTGCGGAAATATGGTATATTATTTTCCATACAAGCAAATATTAGACGAGGTGCATACAAATAAGTGCGTATCCGGTTTAATATCGTTATTATTTTGTGCATGTCACTTTCTATTAGAAGTTTTTAAGTGCACATGGCCACACTTGGGGTTCAAACAAGACCACCCAAACGGTTTCGCCGAGCTGTTCCCGAGTGATAACGACCCTTAAAATGCTACCCTTCAGTGAATCTATGACGTGACTCAATCTATACCATCAATTGAATGGTCCACCTTGTTCCTCTTGGATGTAGTTGACTAAAATACCGCAAATCCTCGAATAAGAGCTCCCCCCCTGTTGGCGAGGTGAGGAAAAAATAACCCCCCCCCCCCGGATGAAAACGATAAAATACAAGAATACAACAGAATATTATCCTACAGCAGCGACAGCAGATATTTACATGATGTGTATGCAGTGTATATAGCGTTCCAAAAATCTCTGGGAGATTTATATTTAAAAAGTATAATAAAATATAAACAAATCTCTTATTTAATTATATTTTCACCAGATTTTTTCACCAGAGATTGAATTATATTTGATTTATGAGAAAAAAATAAAATAAAATCTCTCATATTTATATTTTCTCAGCGTTTGTTCACAGAGATTTAATTATATTTTAGATTGACAGATTTCCTCAAATTATATTTAATTATATATTTTTTGAAAATCACCCACATTTTCTGGAACACTAAGTGTATATTTACACATCTTTTTGTTGTTGTTTGACAGTTAATATTTACCTGACATACGTGAGTTTAGAGACTGCACCCATACAATGAATCAAGTCCAAGTTTTTAGAGGAAAAAATAACTCCCCCCTACAAAACGTCTTAGGGAAAAATTACGCCCCTGTGGTATTATTCGAGGATTTAGGGTAGTCATGACAGTTTGCCTACCTATAGACCAAAATAAATATGCACCGATCGTTTCAAATCAACAGGAAAACAGTCTACCTACCTGTGATCAATCATTGTCCTTTCTACAGCACAGATTACATGGGTTGAGTTGTCAGAGATGCCTTTGCAGACATTTCTGCTCCTTGAAGTATTTTAGTTAGCTAAAGTATGAGTGAATGTATACAATCAACTGATTGTGCATGATAGTTTACTGTAACGAAGTTGGCATATATTTATGTATTTAACTAGCGTATACATACATGAATGGAAAGGTAAATACCTAAATACAAACAACAATAGCTGAGTGAAAGTGTACAGAACACGGCATAATGATAACATTCTAATGTTTTACTTTATATATGTATCTTATTTACAACACATTTAAAATGGATTACAATAGAAGCTTCTGAAGTTTCTGTTGATTTCGTTGAAATACGTATTCATTCCAAATACAAAGTTCTTCACAAATAAAAAATCCAAGAGTGATCGTAATTCTAACATAAACAATTGCCTCAAATCAGTCCACCCGCATTTCTGATTTGTTATCGGCATATCCTTCATGTTAATACAGGTAAAATTGAAAAAATTAAACATGAATTATAAATAAAATGCAATACACATACTTATCTTGCTTTGGAACAAAAGTGAAAATGAATACATTTATGAAGTATTGCTCACTGTGACATTGTATCTAAATTTATTTTTCCATCATTCCACAGATATTATACAATAATTTAATTTGCCCTGTTAGATGGAACAAGTGTACATTTGAATCGTGCATGAATATGTACATTATACATAAATAGTATACACACATACCTACTTTAAAAAAACCAAAAATATTTGTATGTGATACCAAGTCTGCTTGAAATTAAAATCGGAATGCATTTGTATTTAATAATACAAAGGAACTGTATTTGAGGACAGTGCAATGAAAAGGAATGAGCGATGACCAAAAACTATCAACCAACCCCTGATGACAATGCAGACACATTATTTTGACCCTACACACACTAGTTTTCAACTAAAACTTAAAAACAATTGGAAAACTCATAGATCAGTTTTAAATAATTTCAGTTTACCAAGATGAGGTGTCTGTCAAGTACTGTTAATAGAGATAAAAATAACCATTCCAGCAAACTTACATGTGTTCAATAAAAATGATTTCTGAGTTTTAAATTGTTTGAAATTTTGGTAGATAACTAGTGTGTGCAGGCACATTTGACAAACAGTTATATTATAAACATTATTACATCTTGTAGCACCGGGAGAAAAGCATTTCTAATTGATGTTAACAAAAGTAGACAATGTAAGAAATTACTGTTTATTGTTTAAGAGATATGGAAAACAATGTTGAACAGCAGACATGTTTTTAGAACATATTTTTTTTGCAAATGACTAGGGAAATGATACATTTTACAATGTCTTGCTTACTACCATTTTTAACAAGAAGACCAAAAAGAATATCCACTTCAGATAAATATTTAACAAGAAAAAAAGCAAAATTGAATTGCACTGCAATATGGCAAAATATTGTAAAAGCTTTCAATAAGCACCAATGTAGATTTCGCTAACTCACCATAATTTGTTTTCAATACATGCCACTCAGTTGGCACATTCTTTGAGAAAATGTGATCAATTCAATGTTAAATGGGAGGTGAGCAGGTAAAAAATTTATCCGAGAACTGGAGTGCGCAAAACAGTTACTCTATCTGAAAGGTAATTCGCACCATACAACGACAAAATCCCAGCAGTCTCATGAGCAAGCGTCAAACGTTCTGTATGAGCGGCATCTGCTGTCTATTCTTCGCACCGCCAGCCATATAACTCTCATTGTGCACATGCGCGTGCACATGCGCAGAGGAGGGGTCCGCGCCGCTGGGCGCCTTCGCCCGCCGCCGGGTGCACCTGCGCAGCACGCAGCACAGCACCAGGCCGAGCAGCATGAGCGCGATGGCGGCGATCACGATGATCAGCACTAGGAGCGCCAGGTCGCGCTGCGCACGGCCGTCCTCGTCCGCGTCGCCCGGCTGCGGCTCGCGCGTCGGCGGCAGTTCCTTCTGCGACGGGTGAGGACACTCGATGCAACTTAGCGTCGACACTAGGCCATGTTTCATCGGTTTTCTATCATATCCTTTACAAGAATCACACGAATAATGCAAATAGGATTTTAAAAGCATTGGGAAACTCTCTAGTCACTTTCAGGTACGTTTTGATGTATTTCAGTCAGTATTTCGGTCAGAATCCAGGTACCAGTCCCAGACCCTGTAAAATGTCATGTGTAATGTAAAAGACCCTGTAAAATCTCAGGTGTCATGTAAAAGAACCTGTAAGGAGTCAAATGTCATGTAAAAGAACCCTGTAAAGTGCCATGTGGTCCTAATAGTTTCGAATCGTATCCAAATCTTGGATATAAGATTTGGATACAAAACATAAGGTTTAGCTACGATGTAATAAGATTTGTATACACATGACACTCTACAGGGTCATTTACATCACATTTGACACTCCACAGGGTCTTTTACATGACGCATGACATTTTATCAATTCTTTTACACTTTACAGGGTCTTTAATAGGGTCTGTAACTGCCACAGAGAGTAGGGAAACGAGAAGGTTCGATTCACACCAAACGCCAACCGACCTGATCACCCGGTGTGGGCCACGTAAACTCAATCTGAGTAGGCGGCGCCGGTCTCTCAGCGGTGCTCGGCACAATGTCCACCGGCGCAGTTGTCACTCGTCTGGCTGCAGTGGTAGTAGTGGTTGTTGTTGGCGAGGTTGCCCTCGTGCTGGGTGCAGTTGTTGGTGGTCGAGTGCTGGGCCGACTGGTGGTGGTTAGCCTTGTGCTGGCGGGCGAGCTGCCCAAGGGGCTGTGAATGTTGGGTAATCGTGGAATCACTGACATGTGGTGACGTCACTGGGTCAGGCCTGATACGCACATCTGCCCGTTACGCACATTTGCCCGTTTTTTTCACTTGACACTTTGTCAAGTGATTTTCAGATATAAGTAAAGTGAAAAAAAGTTGCGCAATGACATTAGTAAACTTTTTCCACTTCACTCATATCTGAAAATCACTTGAAATAGCCATGATCGAAGTGAAAAAAGTTCACTAATGTCATTGCACAGCATTTTTCACATCACTCATATCTGAAAATCACTTAAAAAGTGTCAAGTGAAAAAAAACAGGCAAATGTGCGCAACGGGCAGATGTGCGTATCAGTGCACCCCCAAGTCACTTACCTAGATATTTATACCTACATATGTGAAAACGGGGCAGTACATTTTATGGAGGACGGCGGTTTCAGTATTAACAGTACAACGTGTCGACGACATAATTGGCTAGACGTTTCTCAATAAACCGCTTCTTGAATGGGCCGGAATTTTACAACATACTCGAAAAGCACTGTGCCATAAAAAATTTTCTGAAAAATAATAACCAATTTTAGAAAAATCTCATTTTTATTCAACACTTCTCACACCCACACTTCTCATACCCCCCCCCCCCACAAAATACACCCTCCCAACAAACTCCCCCCCCCCAAACCAACCCCCCATCAGCCGCTGGCAAGGTGGCAAGCGTGAAGGCAATAAACCCCGGCTGCGCGGCGCCGTCGCCGGACCCCTCGACGGTGCCCGTGCCGCCGCGGCTGTCCTCGTCGTCGGGGTAGAAGCGGCCGTCGACCGGCGCGCCGCCCGGCCGGTCCGACTGCGGAGAGATGGTGGTTGGGTTGTGTGTTTGGGTTGAGGATGGGTATTGTGTAGTTACACTGACAAGAGGATTAAGGATTTGAATGGTGCTTTAAGATTGCTATAGGTTTGCATTTCGTAGAAGTCGCCGGCGACAGAACGAACCGCCTTTGTAGTTCAAAGGGAATATCCGGGATATCACGAAATGTCGCGACTTTACGGTCCCGATCGCGACAAATCAGTCCCGCATGAACACTAGGTACGGACTTTTTTTTACCAATTCTACAAGTTTTTAGAGTTTATAAACTAACCCTAAGTCCATCTCCGCTGCCTTCGTTCACTTCATTTCTCGGGCCCGGTCTATTATCGCCGCCGTCGAATAGCACGGGCGCCTCGTTCTCGCTGGGCAGCTGACTGTTGGCAACGTGCCAGCAGCACACGCACACCAGCAACAGACGCGGCAAGTCGGATTTCATAGTGAAGTATATCCAACTTTCGTTGATTAAAGGGATGGCCCTGTCGGCTATACAAATACAAATGAAATAGGTGTTATATTTATGTCGATAACTCTGCGGAAAGGTACGAAAGTGATAAATATGATTGAGATTTGGTTGAAGAAAAGAAAACCGACGCTACATGGCGCATAAAAACAGCGGTAGGTCATCAACGGCACAATGGCCGATAGACGCGCCGGCGGCAGCGCGCACGGCCGCCGTGAGCGAAGTCAAAGTCAACCAAGCGCCGCATGGGGTATTTACGCGACGATACAACCAATAACGCGATGGAAATCATTCCACACCATCAGTGAATGCATGGGAATTATGCATGCACCCGGTAGGAGACGCGTGGATTAAGCCTGGGGCGACACGCCAGGTAGTTTGTGCCATTCCATCATACTTTCACCCTCCACGAACGCAGGACGACATGCTGTGCACATGGAGTGACCAGTGGTCACCTACATTGTTAATTGCGCGTGAAACGTCAAGTGCACTTGGGCGTTTTGGCGAACAAACAGTGGAAATACTAGTGTACTTATTGCAACTTTTGACCATCACTTTGATCTTCAGAATGTTGGCGTGGTAGCAGCAAAAAAATATCGACTGAAGTAGTAGATAAATACATGCACGGAATATGACATACAATATACACTATACAATTTATTTAACCAGTCGAAACACGCATTGACTGAGTACTGTATAAAAGGCATATATAAACTGATCAGCCAGATAACTAGTGAAACCTTGACCGCTGGTCACTCCCGTTTGCGGTGATGAATTAATCGAGTCCATTGCAAATGGCATTCGGTACAGGTGCAATTCTCACTGGCGATGCAATGGCGCAGCGCACACTAGTTTACTGCCGGAAAACTAACGATTTAATAAACTCATTTATCAGCTTTGAACCACACTTGAGTTTACCGGAATGAACTGTTCGTCAACTACAGTTGACGGACATTTAAAATACACATTCCGGTAAACTCTGGTGCACACGGAAGCTGATATATGAGTTCACTATATTGTTAGTTTAGCGTAGGGTTGGCCGATGTTTTTTTTAACGTTTTATTTATTAAAAAAACGTTTTTTTTTGTAAAAATAACACGAGGTCCGAAACGTTTTTTTATAAAAAACGTCGGCCAAAATTTTTAGTACTAAGCACTAGGTATTTTGCAAAAATTTTGCGCGCAAGTGCGCAATTTCACACACAATTTGACATAGGTGGTTGTTTTCATTGGTTTTGTGGCATTTTTAGTATCAAAGCAACCATTTCTATGTGCTACCATGGGTAAATAAGCCGTCATATGTTGCTGTAGTATATAATATTCAGGTAATGTACTTCCATGTACCTCCACAGTGTGTAACATCACTCCAAAGTAACAACCACCTTTTATAACCTTGTTTGATCACTATTCCGTGCGAAACTTTACTTGAAGTCACGAACATTCGACTATAAGACGATATACGAACATGTCGATAAACAATGGACATTTTTGACACAAATCACCACTTATAATGCTATCCCATGGCTCCACAGCTCCACACTTTCTTTTTTTTTAAACATGGAGTTGAAACAAAACGTTTTTTTCCAACCCTAGTTTAGCGGTAGTAAACTAGTGTGTGCCGTGAGCCGTCCCAATACAATGTGAAAATTGTGGCAATTTCGGTGGATTCACTGTTAAAAATCGTATGTACCTAGTATGTGTGTAATAATATGTAGTACATGTAAAAACAACGCTGTCAAAGTGTTGCCCTTGACGAATTGCATCTTATGCGTTCCCACAAAAATCTATGGAAAATTTTTGATGGGACACGACAAAATTAGGGAACAAACGAATTGTAACAATGTGCATCTCAAGAAAAACCATTTTATGCAAAAATAAAAGAGGGCGGTTTGCGCGCGATTTTACAAAATGGAATAATCGAATCAATGAACAGATTTCGTGTTACTGTTCGATGGCTATAAAACTGATTCTATCTAACTATTCAAAAATATAAAAGCTATAAAATTTTTCACCCGGGCATTACTTTAGCGCATGGGCAAATACATTTTACACAGGTAAGATTCAATGTGAACAGTAGCCGTACAAATGTCAGGCAGGATCTAGCAGTGTGGTTATGTTCGGAGGCGGCCACAGTGGTTGTCTTGTCATGTTCTGTTTTGTCATGTATCGTCTGGTCACAATGATTCAAATGAAAAAAATAGAAAGCCGTTTTTCAGTTTCTGACTTTGTGTGACTTCGAATTTGTTTACCTTTGTTGATCCACAGGTAATAATGGAATTACGATTTTTTGGAATAAATCATCATCAAAAATTTGAAAACCTCAAAATAGACAATTCAGCTGCTGAGAACGTTAAAATTTATGTGTTTTCAATCGTTGTGTATACTTGTGCATAATTTAATGAATAAAATATTGTGATAAATTTCATAATTAATTTTTCCATAGTAAACACAAATGAGTTATTATGATGAAAAAACTGTATAATTTTTGGTTCATTATTTAGATGGGTTATGGTAGGTTTCCATACTAAGTCCGCTGAGTATAACCATGGAAATAATCACTTAATGCAGTGAGATTACCAAGATTAGAAGAAACACAATCTAGCTTGTCATCAGGACAAAAAATATTAAATTGAATAAAACAGGAACAAATATGGAACTGAATGGTTGAACTGAACTCAACTAGATGCCAACCAATTTTTCATCAAAAACACTGAAACGAATGAGCCAGAAAAATACAAAAGATGTTTTTTAATCAAAACAAAGTACACACATGATGTGTTCATGTACTTGAGTGTACCACAAACTGATTATCAGCATATCGACTTCTGTCTACCGATTGACGCATTGCAATCTGACAATGCAATGACCTGCTGCAACGTGACCACGGTGGAAATGACAAATCACACCAAACAACCAGGCCGAAGGTGGCATCGAATGACGACAGATGTTCTTCCCATTTCGTCTCAGGGGTCGCATGCGCAAATAGAACCATTCAACTGCGGATCGGTTCCTTTGCACCATGATCCAGCGGGTGTATATGCGCATGGATGATGCGCGCATTGTCCATGTGCCGCGAATTATGGCAGGGCACAACTGCCGTCGTATTTGTCGATGGCATTTAGTCGGGTGCGGGTCGTGTTTGGCATACGATTGAATTTGGGCTGAGACACTTGGCCTGATGGCAAACAATGTGCCGTTTGGCAGGTTGGGGGCTGAACGTATTTACTTGTGGGTTTTTTCCGCTGTACAGGTCTGGGGGACAAATGGCAGTAGAATCATTTATATTTACACTTCACACGAAGTCTACAGGGCCCATCACATTCTTCAGTCGTACGCTGCTCAATTAAATGTGGATAAAGTTCGCTGCCAACCTCAAACAGTACCACATTGGCTACGGCATCGCAAAATTTCAGATAAATAAAATGAATGCCTGAAAAAAATTAAATTTAAAATTTTTAAAATTTAAAATTTTTAACGTGTCGTTAAAATTAAATTCCGTTCCTGCGATAGATAAGATAGATGCTACTCAAGGACGTTTTCGTTAAATGTCAGGTTAAATGTCATGGTTTCTGCCTTGAATAGCTGACAAAGAACGTGAAATCGTTTTTTTCCGACAGACTAATGCCATCGCGGAAATTCGGCGAGGCAACAAAGGCACTAAAAAGTCGCACTAATACGTCACAAAAAATCGCGACAGGTGTGAATAGAAAAATCGAGAATAATAGACGTTTTTCCTAAAATTCGGAAAAATACGCCATGTTGTCATTTGTTACCTATGCATTATCAGTACCGTGGAAGAAAAAAACGACAGTCAACATGAAAAATGCGTCTGAAAAATGTGACGGCAAAAAAGCAAATAAGGACAAAACGGTAGCAACCTCCATCTTTCGCAATACGCAACCCAGTCAACTCTCACGGCCAGTTGACATGCAGTACGCACTCACAAACCTGTCATAAAACTAATGAGCGTCGTAAATGAGGCAGCACAACTACGTTTTACTGCGGCCGGGCCGCCCGACCGATCGCATGCCCCAAGGCGGCACCGGTCGATCGACGTGGCAAACTGATTGCGTTAGGGCTGCAATCGATCAGCCTCTGGCGTGGCCTTGGCCATGAGAAAATATGGCGCGTCGCCGCCCGGCTGCACAGCATAGTTGTTAAAACGTATATACGTTTACGTTTAATCTCGATAAACACAAAATTTCTCAAAAATACACACTTTTACGTATTCCGGGAACAATAGTAATTTACTCACGTCTACTCATGAGTAAAAGGAAAAAAAACACTTTACGTTTTCTGTACTCAGCGGTGAGTAAAAACAAATGCTTTACGTTTACGTTTACTATCAAAACAGATCAGTACTCTTAACAACTCTGCTGCACACTCGTACGCGACAGGAAGTTGCCATGATACTAGTATTTATCACAGCTTCAACTAGCATTCCTTCTTTTGTAGATGGAACCTTGGCATGCGCGCGCGGAAATGCTTAACGGTGAAGCGAACGTTCGCGCGAGCGCAGACGTTAAACGAATGGACAAAAAGCAGAGGTCAAGCACGCGCCATTCAGTTGTGCTATCACAGCATTTGCACATGCGGCACGGAAGCCGGCCACTAGCCGGGGCAAACATAATTGACCATTTTTCTTGGAGCTACGTCTCCCAGCGTGGATGCATTATAGCGAGCGCATGGAAGCACCCACCATTCAATTAATGATGCGGGCATGCATAATGTAATTAAAGGCGATGTCGTATTTACATGAGCAAACAATTTTGTTAAATAACATGAAAAATGCGATAGAAACGACAGATAAAAGCTTTCTTGGGGGGGGGGGAAACAGATGGCTTTTAAGCTAAACGACATTTTTTGCCAATAGATGACGAAAAAGAAAACTGGCCATACAATTGCGTACGAGGATAAAAAAAAATCGCATCGGAACCCCCCCCCCCCCGAGGAATCCGTATTTCGCTAAATCGTGTACAGCACAGAGAAACCTAGTGTAAAATAGTAAATAATTCAGCGAAGCAAATTAAGCAGTACGCAAACACTCCGACTGCACACGTTTGTAAAACGGTCGCGTTATCAATGGAAAGGTGAATGTAGCGGGCGGCCCGAAAAGCGGCATTCCGCCGGCGCCAGTGCTAGCGAGCAAAAGCTGGCACCTACTTATGTCGGCTCGGCGAACCAGAATGACTGGGCCGAGTGTTTGCACAGTGCACGCGTTCAAGTCGGTGCACACGGCCTAGTTGCGCAGGGGGGGGGCAGTCCCAGACCCTGTAAAATGCCACGTAAAATGTCAAATGTCACGCAAAGTGGCAAAAGTCATGCAAAATGCCCTGCAAAATGGCAACTCAGTCCCAGACCCTGTAAAATGCCCTGTAAAATGTCAAATGTCACGCAAAGTGTCAAGAGTCATAGAAAATGCCCTGCAAAACGGCAACAGTTGCCATTTTGCAGGGCATTTTCTATGACTTTTGACACTTTGCGTGACATTTGACATTTTACAGGGAATTTTACACGGTCAAGTCGAGCAGGGCGGCGTCGAGCCGCACTGGACAACACTCCTCTGGCTGGGCTCAATCAACAAATAAATACAAAGCGCCAGCCGCTATAGACTCCCAAAGACAAGCGGGGAACAGGGCAATATAGGTATGTTGTACACCCCGCAGTCTTACACCACTTCCCGCTAGTGCCAGCTTTCACACCCCGGGGCAAATATTCAAATTTCGCCCGCGATCTAGCGCGGTATTTTATTCGCCAGAAATGAGTCACGCCGTAAATTTATCTGGGGCTGGCGCTAGTGAAATCTTTGGCCCGTGTCAATTGGACGGCGGGAAATTCCTTCTCCGAAAACGTGCCCATTTGTCGGTGGGTGCGAATCAAGCTCGCAAGCGGGCGGAATGTTGCAATTTTCGGCTTTCAGCTTCAGTTCCCAAGCCGCTTTGGGGGATAAGATGGCGTGGCTTGCAGAAATTAACCCATGTCGCTGCGTCCGAATTCTCTTGTCGCCTGATTTGTGGGATTTGACAGGGCCGCTGCCGCGCGCAGAAATGCGCGCAATTAGAATTCCGCATAATGACAACATGGAAATCACGTAGAATGCGGTGTATATGAGAGAAATGTACATAAACATGAGTACACGATGCTGATTGCACTCGCAGGAAAGCAAGGAATATGTTTATCAATGTGAACATGTTGATAACAGCAAGTTGCTACATTTGATTTGCGTAAATACATAGGTATTGTATTTATGTATGCAAATACCTACCGTATTTCCTCGAAATACCCCCCGGGGAGTGATTGTTTCAGAGTGAGAATTTTGAGGGGGGTTCAACGAGGGGGGTATTTCGAGGGGGGGGGCTTATTATTTCGTCAGAATTTTTTTGAAATTCCAGTACTAAATTGTCGTCTGTAACGTAGGCAGACGTAGAAAAATGCAACAATTACCGCTATATATAGGCGTCTATTGACTTATATAAGTGTGTAACACTGTTCTAATGTCACAATTCATTGTTTTAACGTGTTTTGCATTGTCCGAATCACAAACCGCAGTTTTGCCATGTACGTTCTCTTTACACTCAATTGGGGGGGGGGGGTATTTCGAGGGTGTGGGTAATTATTTCATAGTGTCCATTTTGAGGGGGGGTATTTCGAGACGGGGGGTATTTCGAGGGAGGGGGTATTTCGAGGAAATACGGTACATAAGTTCAGACCGGTGGTGCTTGCAGCAGATAGACCCACAATATTTCGAAATTTAGAACCCATTTTTAACAGAACAAATCACTTAAAGGCAACGGCCAAGTTCACAGCATCGTTTCAAAAAAGTTTTATATTTTACAGACGCAATGTGGCAGACTCGTGTGAGGCAAAACGAGAAATTCGGTACACTCAGAGATGTTGACGTAATTTGGCAGGTTTTTTAGCGCCACAGTTTTTCAGCACAGAAAAAATTACCTGATAGATGCCAATAGAAAATTATCACGGAGATAATGCGAGAAGTTACCGTGAAAATCCTTGAAACAAAAAATAGTCAGGTGGGTGCAAAAAACACGGCGACATGCAACAGTGGCGCACACGAAACGTGTGACCACATAAAAACAAATAGGTAAATAGACGGAATTGCTCAAAATAAGTAATGAAACTCAAAGTGTAAAGTGGAAGTGCGTTTGCAGACTGCGCCGCGTCCAGAGCGTACAGTTCAATTACAAAATTGTTGACTGGGACTGGGGGCAGTCCCAGACCCTGTAAAATGTCAAATGTCATGCAAAGTGTCAAAAGTAATGTAAAATGTCATGCAAAGTGTTAAAAGTTATGTAAAATGCTGGGTAAAACAGGAACGTTTGCCATTTTACATGACTTTTGTCACCTTGCATGACATTTGACATTTCCAGGGTCCGGGACTGTCCCCTGGGCGTGTGCAAGTGGGCATGTGATTGATTATATAATTGTCTGCGCATCAATCAATTTGCCGGCGGACCCGGTCAAACGGAACACAGGTGGCAACACCTGCCGATTGAGTTGTGTCAAAACATTCTCCTGGTGAGTTCTAGTTCACAGTGAAAACATCCGTCAGGACACCTTCATTACAACCAATTCTATGCGTTGCGACCTTGCAAAACAAAGTTTGGACTTATTGCGTTTATTATTAAACAGCGCATAACCAGTCGCTTACGGGAAGGTAAATACCGAGATTTGTAAAGACACATTGTGGAAATCTAAAATATACCTAAATATTTAGGATACTATAAACCAGGCGTGTCGTGGGAAAGACATGGTTTGAGCGGTATAATAAAGCTTTGTAATTAGAATGGTTAAGATCTTTTATTTAATCTCGCTTTTCTAGAAAAACTTTACTTCTCAATATTATCCAACGGATTTCATAGAATGTTTGAGACTCTGGCTCTGGAAGAATTTAGTTCTTTACATTAGAATAATGTCCAACCAAACTTGGAAGAAATGAACAGCTTAGAGTGCACACACTTCAGAAGCATGGAGTTTAGGAAAAATGTTTGAAAAACCTATGCCAACCCTCTCACTTCACTCAAACAAAAGATCAATATCTACTAAGCGCAACATTGATAACAATGTTCAAAGCCTCAATGCTGCCGCGCGGAATATGTGTCCATGATTTAGTTATCATGTCTCCTTCTGCGGCGCGCGGTGCACCGACGCATAGCATCGCGCGTGCATAAAAGGGCGGACATTACGTCCAATTTGACTGTACCAGCTCGGGGCACGGCACCCGCGCAAATGAGTCCAACAGCTTGTGCACCGGCCCAAGTGTACCCCGCTGTTGTGACCAGCGTTCGTGTTTGCCTAGCTGAACGCTTCACTCGGCTACTGACCACTGTCCACTTGGCACGCGCGCGAGTGCACGGCAATGCGAAGCGACCTGCTTAATAGGCGTGCAGTGCACTGCATTGCTGGAGAGGCGGGGCGTACAGTGTGGCACGTGACAAATTGTGCATATTGTGCTTACGCACACTGGTTTCACCCGAAATTTGGAAAATTCATAAATCAGCTTAGAACGTATTTGAGTTTTCTACAATGAGGTGGCCGTCAACTACAGTTGACGGAGATTATAAGTGACCCAACATAATGTGACTCAAATTCAGTGTGAAAACTAGTGTGCGCAGGGCCAATGGACCATTAAAATGTTGCAAAATACATGAATTTACATAAAATGGGCATAAATTTCGAGCATTTGACGATGAAAACGATTCCACGTCGATTCCAATGATGCCAGCGCGTTCAACGACAGGAAATTGCGCCAAGGCTCCATGCGATTTCCCGGCCGCTTTCCGCCCTGCCGCATCGATATTTACAAAGCGTAACGCATTAGAATTTGGCATTTCGGCCGCACTTCAAAACCGTTTCAAAATGGCCCAGTTAAACTCGAATGAAGGGTCACCGATCAAAAGAGTATAGCGCCGAACAAAGTACAGTGGACAGGGCACTTTGTGAGTCCATTGGGAAGTGCGCAGTGCACGGTAGCGAGTTGTGCGCAATAAATTGTGCACGGACCGGTCTTATGGACACGACATGGAGATACACGGGCACGATTGTGAAAGTGCAGCGCCGCTAGAATATGAAGTAGGACCCATGTGCACTGCGGTCGGTGGATTATGACCGAACTAAACTCGCTTAGCTAATGAATGCCAGTGCTGTGAGACGGTGTTAAAATGTTGGTAAGTTTGGAAAACGTAAATGTCTACGTATATTTGCATTTTTTCTCAATTGAAACACAATACAAAGAATTGCTTTTCATTCTGTCAATCACAGAAAAATATTTGAAAATTTTTCTTGTTTTTTTTCTTCTTAAACGCACGGGTATTTCTATCAGAAAAGCGCAAGGTAAAAAGGGCAAATAAGCATAAAGAGAAAAAATGTGCATTTTACATTAACATGTGTTGACGTTGAGTGTAAAAACACAGGTAATTTATTAATGTAGAAGCGAAATGTTTTCCTTTTCTCAACTGTAGTGCCACGGTGCAGCGAAGTAGGACTTGCGTGCGGCAGTGCAATGCGATAGTCTGAGCACATGTAGAAGCAATAAGAGAACAAAGTCATGCGCCGGCGCGTGGTCACAGTGAACAACTAATTCTAGTCCATAAAATAAAAACAGGACAATCACTTCATGACCATTTCAGTACATGTTCACCTGCCGCAACGAAACTCAAAGGTAGCGCACGCGACACTTTTCGACCAGGGGGCAGTCCGAGACCCTGTAAAATGCAGATGTCAATGTAAAATGTCATGTAAAGTGACAGAAGTCATGGAAAATGTCAGGTAAAATGGCAAACATACGTTACATTTACACGACTTTTGACACTTTGCATTATACATTTTACAGGGTATTGGACTGGCATCAGAGTTACGAAAATCGAGAGAACGCCGCCTCTCAAATTCGGACAGCATCGGGCTGATTCAATGTCAACACGCTTGTTTGCCTGTATTCGGACGCGGGGAGGGGGGGGGGGGGTTCCGAAACAACGGAATGAATGGCGGGCGAAAATATGTCCGCGGCAGATTGTAAACACGCGCGCAAATGTGGGCCATGCCAAAGGGCCCCGGGTTCGAATGATGCGTTTGTATTTGCATACGAACGCGTCACTCAAGCGCAGGTACGTAAGCCGTGTGGGCAGTTTCCCGCTGACAGCCAGTGAAAGCACAAGAGTGAGAGGGGAAATGGCCTGGTGCCAGTCCCAGACCCTGTAAAATGTCAAATGTCATGCAAAGTGTCAAAAATCATGTAAAATGCCCGGTAAAATGGCAACGAGTTACCATTTTACCGGACATATTACATGACTTTCGACACTTTGCATGACATTTTACATTTAGGGCATTTTACAGGGTTTGGGACTGCCCACTGTACAACGCCGCACGGAAAAGAGGCAGCAAGGGGCGACCTGATATTTACCTGTGTAAATGGAGGTTAACAACTATTAAGGAAGCGAAAATTTTACGGTTCAATCGACGTTTCAGTGGCCGGGCGGACTACCGAGCAATCAGCACACAGTGGAACGATACTACCGTGCGGCGCACCTGCACGAACATTCGTACCGTATATCCTCGAATAAAACCCCCTTGAATAACTTCCTCTGTTGGCCGAGTGTGGAAAAAATAAATCCCTCTTAAATCCCCCACTTCGATAACTGCCCCGGTGATAGGTGGCGAAGATGTTGGATCAATTAAAAAACAATCAATGAAGTCAGACAGATCAAATAAACCTACGCCTGGGCTGTAAAGCAGTGCAGTGTGTGAAACGAAAAATACAATAGATTATTACCCTACGCCAGCGACAACAAATACATAATGTAACTAATTCGAAAAAACTCCCCTTTGAATAATTCCCTTCTCAAAAACTCTTGACGAATAAATAACTCCCCTGGGGTATTATTCGAGGACTTACGGTAAATAGCTTGGTACGAACATTGGACGAATGCTACGCGCCAAAATATCGCTTTATCGCCGCGCATCTACATACGCGAAAGCAGACACAACGGAACGGCAGCTTTTTGAATGTTGTCTGATCGGCGCCGTGTTGGCGCGGCGGCGGATAAAATAAAAAGACTTTTAAAATAATGTTCCGTGCAGTGGATTTATTGTGCAGAATTTGGCAAAGGTTGATGTAAAAACGCCTTCCTTTCTTAAAGTGTAGGTGCATTATCATAGTTGTTAAAATGTTGACATTTAGGTACTCGATTTTAAATAAACTTGAGTAAGAGTACCTTTCCTCGGAAAAGTACCTGTACTCACCTGTATTTACGCGTGCTTTTAAAAAGTACCCGAGTATAGAAAATAGGTACATTTCACGAATTTCAAAATGGTACATAAAAAGCGACTACACCGTTACGAATTTACAGAATTGCTCAGATTTAATACCACAGATGTGGAAGTGCTCCTAAAAATGAAAAAAATGCAACAAAAACAAAATGGTTGTGGAGATGATCAAAGTGGAGAATGGAAACTACCGTATTTCTTCGATTTTATTGACCGCCAATGTATTGTTTCATAAGCCATTTTGGGGGGCAATGTAAACGAGCAGGGCAAAGTGAATGAACATGGCAATGTATATTCCACACTGTTTTTTTCATGTGCATTTCTTAATTAGATATGAATGTGGAATAGGTATAATGAAAACTACACTCTGCGTTCATCATAAATTAGGTAAATTTTCGCAATAGTAGAGTTGTTAGACTCCTTAGAGCGGCAAACAAAGTGATGAATCAAATCTATTTTTCATCTATTTTTTTCATACGCCAATGTATTCGAACATGGCAATGTATTTTTCAGAACGCCCGCAGACCCGACAATGTAAACGAGCAAGGCAATGTAAATGAACAGTCAATAAAATCGAAGAAATACGGTAGTATATGACTAGCCGAGAACTAGCCTGAGATAAGTTCAGCAGATGCACCTAGCATATTTATCTGAAATCGCGGCGGAGCAGCTGGAGCACGAGCATTTTTTTGATTGATACAATACACTGTGGCTGACAAAAAATGTACGTGTTGTAATTTTGTTATTGTTGTGCTGTTGATGCAATCTTTTTTGTTTCTTTAATAAAGATACCATGAAGAAATCTGCATTATTTCCTAAAGAAATAATAAATACCGTATTTCCTCGTTTTACCCCCCTTGAATTAACCCCCCTCGAAATACCCCCGTCTGAAATCATGTAACTGATGTATGCAGTGTACATTATGTATATATTGGTCGCAGTTAGCATCGCAGCTACACATGTACTAAATAGTTTGTGTAGCGATAGACGTTGATAAATATGTCCAAATATACCCTACTTGGACACGTTGATTACCTGTTTTGTGTATATAAAAGCGTACTCTTTACTATGAATTTCGTGACAAATTTCTGACGAAAAAACAACCCCCCACCCTCGAAATACCCCCCTCAAAATTTTTACTCTGAAAAAATAAACCCCCTGGGGTATTTCGAGGAAATACGGTAATTACCGCAATGTTGCTCATTCCATCACTAGCGCAGTCGGATGTGGCAATAAAAGTTTTTGAGAAAAAAATGAACCCCGCGTAAGACTCGATGCGGCAATAATGCCAGCGAACTTTCTGGCAAACCACAACCAATTTAAATAATACTTCGGACTGGGGTTCAAACGGGACCAGTTTTTCTGCCCGGGGCCGGAACCGGGACTGGGGGGATCGAGACCGTGACTGGCATTATCAGGACCGCACTGGGGCACCGGGACTGGGACCGCGTCAGTCACAGAAATTCGCTAAACCATGTATACTCCAGTTACTTTACACCCTACACGCGTAGTTCCCGCTGGAAGCGTGCCAACAATTTTTTAT
Organism: Sphaerolaimus hirsutus; assembly: GCA_964036195.1. NCBI lineage: Eukaryota > Metazoa > Nematoda > Chromadorea > Monhysterida > Sphaerolaimidae > Sphaerolaimus > Sphaerolaimus hirsutus. Next base: position 10,440,795 of record OZ038454.1, on the reverse strand, counting down.
GCATGCGACTTTCAAAAAAGTTTAAAAAAATCATCTCTGTTATAACGCTTTTCGTTAACTCATTCACAACAATGATTTTTTTCTTTTATACAAAAATCACATGCTTTATGATCATTAGCACGCTTCCAACGTGCGACAAAAATGAGTGTGGCAGAGTATCATGACAACGGCAGAGTATCATGTCCGCCGAGTACACCGTGGTCCCGTTTGAACCCTATCTAGTTCCCCAGTCCAGTTTCAGACAGCCACAGACACCGACCACGGAGTATTCGCCAGCACCAAAGTTATCACCACCATCAGTCGACTTTCAAGCTCTAACACCAAAAATGGCAGAGCCAACGCGGACACTGGACGCGCCGCACGCGATCGCCGCTTCAAAGTCGGCCGACATGCCCATCGATAACTCCACATCACTCGGCTGCAAACTGCCGCAGTGCCGGGTCCAGGTGTCGCGCGACAGGAATCGTTGTCGAACCGATGATAACAACTCGAAATCTTCGTTGTCTGCGCGGTGTTGTGATGACTATGTACTGTTTCTCTCTGGTGCAACGGTAGCGTAGATGTTGACCCTCCGGGGGTTGGATAGATGGCAAATCGCTCCTCCGGAGGGATAGATAGCTGGGAAAAAAGTTGGAAGAACACAGCTACCACTAGAAGCTATTATAAAAATTAGCTGAAAATAGGCAGTTAGACACATCAACCAGTGATTTTGGAGGTGAAAATCTATAAAACGGTACAAAAATTATCAATTTTCGGCAAAAATTTGGGTATAATTCTCAAAAATCGCCCCGGATAGCTGGCAGATTTTTTTTTTTTTTTTTGGGGGGGGGGAGTTACTCCCCATAGAAGACCCCTGCTCTTGTGCCATTCTTTGGAATGTTTTCGCCTGTGACATGTATGAATTCAGTGTATGACAATTCAAACAACCACCTCCAGTCTGTTGAGCGGCCTGAGAACGAGCGAGCGCGCCAATGGTCATGAAGCCAGCAAATCGCAGTCGATCGCATTTAGCCATGATGTGGCCGGCCAGCTGGTCGATAGTTTGGTCGTCGGCGCTGTCCACACCAGACTTTTCCGGCTCGCCAGACGTATTGACCTACGTTTGAACATGTGTGTGGAGATGTAGCAGTGCAATTGACAGGGAGGGTAATGCGACGGATCTACCGCGTATCCTGTGATAAGAACCCAGGGGAGTAATTTTTTAGTAATCAGTTTTTGAGGGGGGGTTTCGAGGGTGAGTTAATTTTTCCTCAGAACTTTCAGGAAAACTTGCACTTCTTTGATTGTACGAATTCATTCTCTCAAATGTAATCCAGGTGTTAACTATTTAGCGGTTCAACAAAAAATGCATGCAGGATGTTTATGTTTTTTCTTTTTATTTTTGTCTTTTTATTTTTCGTTTCACGCAGACACTGACTGCATTCAATGAATCAGCACAGGCGTTACTTAATTTCGTCTGTCTGACTGATTCGAACATCTTTTCCACGCATCACAGAAGTTGGGGGGGGGGTAATTCAAGGGAGATTTATCCTCATCTAAATATTCACAAATTACTATAGAAAACCAGACAAACCAAACTCTGGAAGCCATTGGAAGCATCGCATTGGCTCACAAGAACAAACCTGTATGAGCACGTGGAGCGGGCCGCTCTGCTCCAGTCTGCGTCGTTCGCACGCGCCCTGCAGCAAGTCGGCCAACTTGATCGAACTGACAGATTCGATTGCGTCCAAATTCTGCACCGAACCGATCAACTTGGGCACCTGCGAGGGGTGGGGAATTGGCTAGGGTTCAAATGGGATTCACTTCGGGATCGGGATTGGTTTTTGGAGTTTTAGGAGCGGGGTCACAGGATCGAGATTGGTTTTGATCGAGGACCCATCAACCCAACCTTATTACTCTGCAAGGTGCCAATGAAGCGCCACCTCAAGCCGGGGCAGCACTGTTCGCTGAGCAGCGGGTCCTGGGCTTTTTCAATCAACTCCTGCGGGTAGTTCTCTCCAAAGGCTCGCTGCCCAGCCGCGTAAGCTGAGCGCACTTTGCTGGCGTGTTGAACCTTGCTTACTGCAACTAAGCGTGGTTTGGTTGTCCACCGGGTGTTAGGGGGTGTCTGCGGGAGGAGAGATGTAATCCAGGGGGGTATATGGACGAACAAGGCAAAAACTACTACGAAATGCAGAGGCGAAGGGCCAATACTATGGGAACAACGAGGAAAATAGGTATTTTACACGTATTTGCGCGAATCACCCCCCAACAGTATGACTTTTTTCCGTCAGATTTTTCAGGGGGACTATTCAATGAATTATTGAAAGGGAAATCATCCAAGCATTTTCAGGCATGCTTCTATTAGCTCATTTCACGAAAAAAGCCTTCCTAAAAAAGTAACAGGAAATTTATGTTCAAATTAGACAAAGCAAAGCAATCGTATGCCTAAAGGGGGAATCCTTCAAGGGGATTGTTTTTTCTTCACTTGTTGTACAGACAACAATTCAAGAAATCCGGTAGTACTTCGACACGAACATCATTGTAGACGTTATCAATCTGTTGAAGAATCCGTGCCAAGTTGGTCGCAATATCGTTTTGTTCCACTTCCATAGTGCACTGGGCCAATGTGCGAGTGACCAGTAGAGAACACTGCCTGTGCCGTGATGACGCTAGCAGGCGCTCGGCAGCAGACACGCATAAAGTCATGAGATGCGGGCTATATGTGCATGCACGGGAAATTATCTTGGTATTATAAGCACACTTCATTGCACATTGTATGTTTAAATCTTTTAGGGTTCAAAAAGATTTGAAAGTTGACGCCAATTTTTTACAAACGGTAATATCGACATGCGTTTTTTTGTCACATAAATGTTTAAAAATGGTTCGTTGTTTCTTTCGATGGTGATTGATGACCTGGGGCAGCAAAAATCAAATTATGAATTATTAACCTCACTATTTACTCTTGACTTTTAACTTTGCCACTTGCGGATAGGGTTGGGAATTTCAAAATTTTCGGTTCCGGTTCTCGGTTCTCGGTTCTAAAAAATTTCGGTTCGGTTCTCGGTTCCTCAAAATTTTCGGTTCCGGTTCTCGGTTCGGTTCTTAAGTTCGGTTCCGGTTCGGTTCTTTCGGTTCCAAATTGTCAAAAATTTCGGTTCCGGGTAATGAAAAAGTCGGGTATCGGGTAATGAAAAAGCGGGAATAAGAAAATAATAAGCTGACCAAAGGAAAAAATACATAAAACAACCCCCCCTGTAAAATTTTGCCCCTGTAGTGGTGGAATGGTGTCATGGTGCTCGCGCCATTCATAGGCGCCACGCCATGGCACCATTGGCGTTGGTGTAGGTGCCCCAGACGGTCAAAACTTGGTGCGCATGTAAACCCAGTGCACATGTAGACCCCTTGTTTCGGGGGCCAGGTACATATCCAGGATTTTTGACATGGTGTCTGTTTGTTTACTGAGCCCGGTGTACAGGAGGGCAGAGACGTATCCAGAATTTTGGAGCGGGGGGGCTGTTTGTTTATGGAGCCTCGCGAACGGGGGGGGGCTCAGCCCCCCCCTAAAATTTTTCCCTACTGAGTGAAGAAATGGCGCTAGGCGCTAGCGCCATTTGTAGGCGCCACGCCATGGCGCCATTGGCATACATGTATTTTACATACATATACACATTTTAGGCGGGATCGTGACACACATGTGGCTGCGCGACCGGTGAGAGGAAATCAAGAAGCAAGAATTGCGCGCTTACGCGCAAAATTTTTACAAATCAGCCTAAAAATTGATGCCGGAAGTTACATTTCCATGCATCTTCCTACTCTCACCCGGGAAGGGGGGGGGGGACGGCCGCCGATTATTGTATAAAATTTCGGTTCTTTCGGTTCTTTAGTTCGGTTCCGGGTCTAAGTGCCGGTTCTCGGTTCCGGTTCGGGTATTTTTTTCGGTTCCGGTTCTCGGTTCTCGGTTCCAAAATTGTGCTCGGTTCTCGGTTCGGTTCGGTTCGGTCCGGTTCGGTTCCCCAACCCTACTTGCGGAATCGGCACCTAGCAAAACCGGTTTTTCGAATGGTTTGGTATAAAATTATAAAACATGGTCGTTAAAAACGTTTTCACCCACCCATCGAGTAAACTGGAATAACTCATAGGGTAAAATTACTCATTGCATGATTAGAAGTCAGTCAAGGATAGATAAGCGAACATGTCTAAAATAAGTGTAGCGCAGCGCCAGTTATACATGGACATATTTACTTTTGATACAGCAAGATGCAGCAAAATTGTAAATACAGGTAACGAAGCGCAAAATCGTGCTCATGACGAGTGATGACTAAATATCAACAGAACATGTCCCAGCACCGAAAACGTTATAAACAACAGATACAGATTATTTATTTATCCATTAAGGCTCTGTTCATTCACCGATCCATTTTTAAATACTCAGACAAATGAATGCAGTGATGAATTAGGGAACTTTATCAAACCAACAACCAAATTATTATCACAACGACACTACAGCTATCCAAACGCCAGGTGAAAACTACCAACAAATCACCAGCACTGTGTCAAAGACAAAAAAAGCAAAACAAATTCAAGGTTTTGTCTCATCAGCGTAATTATCGGTGCGCATGTCGTTCAACCCAAGCGATTCATTATGTTCCCACGTTCGTTCGTAATGTTCAACAACGAGACGCTCGTCGGATTGCCCATCGGTCAAACTCTGAAAAGGCAGCGCTGTAAATATCATTGCGGCGGACGACTAGCATTGAAAATATCTCGGGAGATATCAGAATAATTATGTACATCTAAGTGAAAAATATCAGAAAATATAAAAAAATCTCACACTTTTTTTTATATTTTCGGCAGGTTTTTCCCGGAGAGATTTAATTATATATTATAAAATATATCTCATTTATTTATAATCTTTCTCTGCAATTTTTCAAAGTGATTTTCTAAGTTGACATCATCCATTTTTCGGTGTTGAGGTGGTAACGCTACACAAAATGAGCGCACCTGAATGTAGCTGTTGCCGGCTGGGTCGTCGAGCACGAGCGTCAAGTGCTCGGCGCCCTCAGCGGCCGCGCCCAACCGCTTCAAAATGACATCCATTTTCTGGCGATAATCCAACGCATCACCCGACGCATCTGCACTGTCGCCGGCCATCATCATGGACTCTCTGAAATGGCGGGGCACTGTTTGCAATGCTTTCGCCCAGATCCGAAAAATTCCAAAAAGTTGCAAAAATAAGAAAAACGTCTCAGAAAAAGAAAAATCGTCGCTTGCTCGCGACTATGCCTTTTTGAAATATTATTTTGTGAAAGTTAGTGTAGACACAAGTCATTTTGGACGCGTACATTGCGGTCCGCCAAGTATAAATAAAGGCGAAACCAACTTCTGCAATTGGTCACGCATTGCGAACAGCAACCCCTCAACCGTGGTGAATCTGCCGCTGAGCGTCGCCATGCCCGCTTCGAGCTCGAGCTGGGGCACGCCCACGCTGCACGTGTCCGCCTTGACTATGTCGCGCTTCAGATCGTCCAACGTGCGCACCTGCGGCGCATGCAGTCAGATTACCGTAAACCCTACAACAGGGGTCTCCTAGTGGGGGGGCTGCCCCCCCCCAAATCGGTCAGCTATCTATCTATCCCGGAGGCCGCTCAGCTATCTATCTATCCCGAGGAAATTTTTTTGGCTACTACCCCCTGAGCCCCCACCCAAACCGCTCAGCTATCCGGAGCGATTTTTGAAACATTTTGCCCCAATTTTCGCTCAAAATCGTTTATTTTCATACCATTTTATAGTTTTTCACTTTCAAAATCGCGACTTTCGTCTATACACACGTTTATATACGTATTTTAGCGTATTTTGGCTACTTTTAACCTGTTTTAGCGATTTTAGCGTTTTCTGCCTTCCATGCATTTAAAAAGCCCATATATTTCGCCACAGAAAATTTTTTCAGCTATCTATTCCTCCGGAGGAGCGTGCTATCTATCCAGCTCCCGCAAGGGCCAAAATCTTGGAGACCCCTGCCCTGCAATAAGTCCCTCAAATACTTTTTTCGCAGTGACTTGTTGACGGACGTGGTGAGGTGATGGGTAATAAATTCAGGTAGGGTTTCGTTCAAAAGCTGCAGCATGTTAAATGAAATGGGAAAAACCAACCTGCAGCGTGTGCTTGCAGCCGTTCTGGCCGATGCCGCCGCCGGCTTGCACCTCCGTGCATTTGTGGCCGCATTTGTCGCACGTGGTCGCCATCAGCACCACTTCCTTGAAGTGCGGAATCGCTGCAAACGTAAGAACACGTTTAACGTTGCACGTTTAAACGTACAGCAAAACGAAAATACGTGAGAACCGACAAACGAGCTTCATATTGGTCTGCGTGGGCGCGTAGCAGGCGGGACAATTGATGTCAAAGTGGAGCACTTCGCGGCGGCCGATGTGTCCCTCGTCGACGACATCGTCACGCTCCCAGTCGGGAGTGTTGTCTGCATCAGGCGCATTGGACTCCTCCTGAGAGAAATACGGCTGCATGTAAAATATGTATTTGACATACAGGAAGCGGTCACCGGGGGCTTATCTCGAACCCTGTGAGGTGACAAATTAAATACAAAAATTTAAACCAGTGCAAAATTCCATACGCATCATTCAAGTGTTATATTAAGTGACTGTTAACAAAGAATCCGCAGGTGACACTTTACAGGCGGGCCTAGAAGTGCTACACTACACTGAAAACCCCTGATAGAGGGATGTAGATATAAATTGAGACCGTATTATCATATCAGGTAACTATACTCCAGTGACTTTACACCTTACACGCGTGGTATTGATAAAAAAAGTTGGAAAAATGCATTGTTGTTATATTCACAATAATGTTTTAGATTTTTTGCAAAAATTGCATGCTCCAATTATCATTGGCACGCTTCCCAAATGAGACATAATCACTGCGCATGCAGAGTATAAAGTCCGCCGAGTATACGCAATAAACATGTCTTCTGTGGTCATAAATACATATAATCGCTGCAGAGACACGGAATAGCGTGAAAATGACTTACTTTATTTGTTTAAAGATTTTTTGTTTTCGTGTTCACATTTGCACCCAAACTTCCCCCCTCACCACCCCAAACCAACCACATCATCGGCGACCAGTCCCAACATCTTGTTGTGCTGCAGCGTCCTGTAGTAGCGCACGCTGCGCAGTTTCGCGTCGGTCTTGCCGGGCAAGGCGGACTCGATGTACGCGCCGCCGCTCGGGTCGTCCAGCACTAAGGTGAAGTTGATCGGCTCGGTCCCTTCGATGATGTCCTGTTTGTGGGGCCATTGTTAGGCGATGGGTGGAGGTGAAGGTTGCCATCAGGGGCCAATTAAGCAAAAGGATAGGTGATAAGTGAAGTGAAGTGAGAAGTGAAAAACAAGTGAAATGAGAAGCGAAAAATAATAAACAAACGTAAATGATGGATTCTGGCTTAGAAAGCATGGTTTATGATGCTTTCTGATGATTTATTGGGAAACGTACGGATTTTTAGCTTGTATAGGAACATTGGAATTGAAAATGTTACCCTAATGGCCCTACACACACTAGTTTTCACCGTGACCGATGTGAAAACTGAAATGGTGACATGGCGACATCCAGCTTACTTTTTTGTATGCTATATGTGTTTTAGTTTTAAAATGTGCAAAGTTTAACTTTCATCAATCTAAAATCAAATTTAAATTCAATGAAATCATTCAACCGTGTTCATTAATTTGCATTTGGAAATTTTTTAGTTTTCACACGAAGTCACGGTGAAAACTAGTGTGTGTAGGCACATTCAAAAACCTATCTCACTCCGCTTTTCACTTAACTTTTCACATCTTAGTTCACCTCACTTCTCATTTCCCATTTACTTGGAATTTCACTTCTCCTCTTGCAAATTGGCACCATATATTAAATCGCAAACTACCTCGATTCGCTGCACGAGCTTCGTAACTTTGAGCACAGCGTCGGCGTTCAGCTGCGCAGCAGAGGTCCCCGGGCCAGTGTATGTCGATTTGAGCCCTTCCGCCGCACGCCGCAAAACGCCCTCGACCGTGCTGATTTCTGACGTTAAACACGTTGTTTTCATGCAAATGCATGAGCGTTGATCGATGCGCACGCTATTTATACGCGAAACCGATACAAAAAGAAAATGCAACGATGACGCGAGATGTCGATGGGAAAATTGCCAAAGCAAACGTAAGGTTAGAGCGGAAACAACGCACGTCTCACAGGTGCAAAAAGTACTGAATTGTCGAAAAGTTTTGCGGGCCAGGTGCCAGTGCTAGACACTGTAAAATGTCATGCAAAGTGTCAAAAGTCATGTAAAATGCCGTGCAAAATGGCAACTCGGTTGCCATTTTACTTGACTTTTGACACTTCGCATGACACTTGACATGTGCAGGGTCTGGGACTGCATCCAGGAAGCATCATTCAAACGGCTGATTTACACCCACAACTTGCACGTGCAACTCGGCAAAAGACAGAACGTATTTTTACCTCCCGATTGGCTGCGATGCGGTGCCTCCAAACTAAGCTCAGGTATGATAACTGCCGCATATTCAGACTTGACCACGGTACGGTTCAAATCCTGCGTGTAATCAGAAATGATACCGTAAATCCTCGAATAACTCCCACCGAATAACCCCCCCATGTAAGCGTGAAGAAAAAATAACTCCGCCCCCTCGAATACCCCCCACACTTTTATGGGTGGGAAACATTTCACATTTACAGATAACGTTTTATGGATTTATTATGTAAATATGTATTATCATGCAGCTAGAGTTCACCAACATTGATTTCCCCGTTTGAATTGTGGATTTGGTATTCTCACAAATGATTTGTTACCAAATCTACCCCATTTATGCAGTAGAACAAAAATTGTACGAAAAAAACTCCCGCACTCGAATAAGTCCATATCCCACAATAAAACCGCCCACAAAGCTTTGACAAAAACATTTCCAACCCCGTGATCAGTACCTGCTTAGAGGACACATTGAGCGTTAAGCGAATGCCCTGTTCATCAACTTTGCCGCCCGACTGCAACTCGTTGTTGTGGCAGCCGCAGTGGTCGCAATTGAACGACAACAGGATCACCTCCTTGTAATAGGGGATCTTGGTGAGCAGCAACTTGGTCATGCCCTGCAGAAACGAACTAGCGTGGACAGGTGGAAATTATGTATACTCGGCGGAGATTACACTTAGTATGGAAATCTACCATAACTAGGGTGTCAAAAAAAATTTTCTACGGAAAACGGAAAACGGAAAGGTAAATGTTTTTCACTTTACGGAAAACGGAAAGGTAAAAAAAATTTTCTGCCGGAAAACGGAAAGGTAAAAAATTTCACTCAGCGGAAAACGGAAAGGTGAAAAAAAATTATCGGCCGGAAAACGGAAAAATGAAATGCCGGAAAACGGAAAGCGAAATTTTCATGGAAACGGAAAAAAATAAAGTGAAATTTGCACGGAAATGGACAAATTTGCAGAAGGAAAACCTGCATGCAGGTTTGCCTGTTTGGCTTTGATTGTGGTAGCTGTACATTCTGCAACTATGGATCATGCCAGTAACTTCACTTGTAGTTCAAGCTTAACTGAACCAACAAAAAATCATCAGAGGGTAGCAAGAATACACTACAACAACAATAAGAATTTAGCAAAAGTGAACTTTGATGTAACTGAACAGTAAAAAGTATACTCAGTGGACTGCAAAGTATGTGTCCAAAATTACTTTGTGTTTTTTACAGATTTGGATACAGATAAAAATTATGAACAACACAGAAACCTGGTAGTTAAAAACACCATAGCGGAAAAAGATAAATACAGATTGGAAAAATAATGGAAAAATACCAGAAAACTGAAAATCAAGCCAGAAAATGGAAAAATGGCCTGGAAAAACGGAAACGGAAAGGTAATAATTTTTCAGCCGGAAAACGGAAAAATGGGCCGGAAAAACGGAAACGTAAAAAAATTTTCAGATGCGGAAAACTGAAAGGTAAAATTTTTTCGGCTGCCGGAAAACGGAAAGGTAAAAAAATTTCAGTTGCCGGAAAACGGAAAGGTAAAAAATTTTCCTGCGGAAAGACGGAAACGGAAATTTGACACCCTAACCATAACCCATCTGAATAATGAACCAGAATTATACAGATTTTTCAACAAAATATTTCGTTTTTAAATACTATGGAATAATGAATTACGAAATTTATCAAAAGATTTTATTCATAAATTATGGTAGGATTCTACGCAAAGTATGCGCTCCACTCGGTACAGCTTGTCAAGTGATTAAAGAGGATTCACACGACAGAAAACTTAGCAGGCGATTTCCCCTAGATACTTCCGCACAAATCTGTTCACTTGACTAGATGCAGAAATAACAGCAGGTTTCACAAAAAAAGAAAAAGAGAACCACTGACATTCTGCTCGCAATTTGGACACATGGATTCGATTTCAGTAGGGCCATCATCGCCAGATAGATCCGAATAGATCACCACTGGTTCAGCCGACGCCATTTTGTCAACACAAATAATTCAGCGACGCTGGGTAATAAAAGGTATTTTGAGGGTAACAAGAAGTTACCTGTACCTCGCTGGGCAAAAAAAATCTACAGAAATTATATCGAACATGTATACAGTGATCGGATGCACAGGCGGCTGCCGATTAAAATTTGTAAAAAATGTGACATAAAATAAGAATAATTGTTCATTTTGCGACGATAGATATTTTTCTACAAACCCGGACAATTTCAAAAGCGTACCGACTTGACTTCAGTTGACAAATAAACGTTTGCGGAGAGAATAACTTGAAGCATCACTGAATAATCCTAGAAAATAACGCTCATTAATACTGGTACTTTATTCGACTACATTTTCTCTGTCACAAATGTATTCATATATAGCCTGTGGGGTGAGCAATTTCTCTGCATCGCCGTCCGGTATTTCGAGCTCTGAAAAAATACAGGGGTGGGTAATTTTACATTAAAACGATCGTTTATAATGTGAATTTTTTGTCCCTCAAACACACCAAATTGATCCTCGATGCACATGACGACCTCGACGTGATCCAAGCTGTCCAACCCCAAGTCGTTCACAAAGTGCGTGTCCATTGTGATCTGCGTTAACACGTGCTTAATTCAATTATTGTAACTGACACTTTTTCGGGTACATGGACCAATGTAAATACACAAGGCTCTTGTCCATGGCTACGATTTGACATCAACGTATAGGGGCTGTCCCAAACGAAACTTTCATGCTAAAATAATTTCGTCACAGCCTAGGTGCCACTCTCAGACCCTGTGAAATGTTAAATGTCATCTAAATGTAATCAGCCCTGTAAAATGGCAAAGGCAGTTTGATGATGCATGGCATTCAACATCTCACAGGGCACTTTCAGAGTCTCCGAATACCCCCAGATATCCCTTACACACGAAAGCACCCCCGCACGCACCTCCTTAGGCGATCCATCCTCGTGAGTGGGGAACCGATCCCACCCCCTGATCGCTTCCAGGACCAACTCCCCCACTTCAACCGCGGTGTAGCGACGCGTGGGGTGCGGACGTTCCATCACCTTGAGAACGCTCGTGCCCTGGAAGCCAATCTCGCCCGACAGACCCGACCCGCTGTAGCCCGACGGGTAGTGCCGCTGTAATCGGGTTGGGTGTAATGGAGTGTGGGCGTTTTATACTTATTGTCAGTACTTTTCTATTGCATACGGCGCGTGGCTTGGGTCTACGGCTGTGCAACAGACACCATTATGTGGCTTAAGCTGATTAACGTCGTAACGGGGCCAATGGCCGCATGCAATAATAGTACACTGCCTGTGTTATGCAAACATTCTGCATATGCGTGGCAAGTTTGACGTGTGCTCTATATCTTCATGGCTAATCTGAAGTGTAATCTGTGCCGATTTTTATGTAAAAGATAACATGTGTCTGTATCTAAAGTTGATAAAATCAACTTTAGATTGAATAAAATTGCGTGTTGCACGCGGTGGGCCTGGCGGCGCCAGTTTGAGCATTCTGGATTATTGAGCAGTAAATATAGGGGTTTATTTCACGCGCATACACAGAATATCCCATAGCACAGAATCTGTATACTTGCCCACCCCAGCAAAAGTGACGCTTTCAAGTGGCTTGGGTGACTCTTTTCCACCTTTGATGTCTTCCGTCATGCGAGCCTGCGCATCGTGACTGCGTCGATGCGCTCACATCACAAATAACCCAGTCCCCCAAAGTGTACATTCACTCGCCGCCTTCATTTTTAATTTTGGCTGGCGGCACAGCCCTTTGCGTGGACAACACTAAATGAACCGGCAGATAATCCGGCACGCACGCAACATTATGCACACGTTTTTCACACAAATGTGATAGATAACACACAAAGTGTCAAAAATCATGTCAAATGTCATGCAAAGTGTCAAAAGTCATGTCAAATGTCAAACGTCATGCAAAGTGTCAAAAGTCATGTAAAATGTCATGCATAGCTGTATACACAGTGGCACAGCGTGAATCTTTGCTAACCTACTTGCGCCATATGGCGCATCTGCTGGGCACTTTTAATTAGTGTATTTACATAGCGCCGCATTTTTACCATTTTATTTTATCTAGTCGACGGATATCACACTTATAGTAGGATTCTGCACATACTTTGCGGTCCGCCGAGTATACCACATTATTTGTCAACGGTTTTCTTAGGACGAATCTCCATGCAACTTTATACATCAAAACATGGTAACATTCTTTGTAAACGTAACGTTAAGTCCGATCAGTACACATTTTGTGTGTAAAACGTGGAAGCAATTGATGTGATAAATATTTACAAATATCGCAATTTACCTAAATACATCGGAACAATGAAAGGCAATATTGAAGGCGTACGAGTGAATGCGGCATTAGTTACTGTCGGCATAACGGCATACTGTCACAGTGTGGCAAATTGACAACATAAAGAAAACTAAAAGCCCTTTGATACGTGCCGTCCCGACCCCTAACCAACAAATGTCAATGTGCGTCTTCGTAAACCATTCCAAGACAGGGTAGGTCAAATTACGGTAGGAACGCACGTATCAAAAGGCTCCCAAGCGACGCGCTTGGCGTCTGTTCTGCCAGGGTGGGCAAGTACACAGAACGATAGCACAGGCAAAAGCCATATTTTTATGAACACGCCATTGACCCCCGAAAATCCAATATGGCAAAAAGCCTATAACTGGCCGTCTGTTGCACACCCAGTGACCCACGCCACGCCGTATGCAATAGAAAAGTACTGACAATAAGTATAGTGAACCGGAGTGTGATTACTCACGTAACGCAGGGTGACGCATTTTAATGGCGAACCGTGGATACGACGAGATTCGTGTTAGGCGTGCAGTTTAGGCGGGAAGAAGCGCCGATTATCGTGCGTACGCGCGCCGGACGCAACGTGCGCAATGCGCTGACAGCCCATCGTGCGTTCATTGCGTAACGATAATATTACGGAATTGGCACCGTGCCCAGAAAATTTTTATTTTATTCGCTCTTCGACAGACGTGCACATTTCAGGAACACATCTAATGTATCCAAATGACTTGTTTTCGAAAAAAAGAAAAAGTATTTCGGCCGAAAGTTGGCAAGAGGCCAGCGCCAGACATGCGCTCGTTCTGGCTGGTCTCCACGACGCTGGCGGCCGCGTGCTGTCTAGCCTACGTGCGCACGGACAAGGTGCTGTTCTACACGGACAGCCGCATGCGGACGTTGAGCGAGCCGGTGCTGGTGAGCGGGCGGCAGGGCGAGCTGGCCAAGAGACACATGCTGCGCATCCTGACTGGCATGGACCACGCTCCGAGACCCAACCGCAGTTTGAGCGATGAATCCGTTGCTGCTTTCATGACTCATTTGTACAGGTTTGCCAATCTGAGATATTATAACGTACAGGGGTGGGCATCTTCAGTTACCGCTGGGAAAATGCGATAGATTGAGCTACGGTTGAGCTATCGGAATGAAATTTTAACACAATGGAGTAGACTCCATAGGACACCTATTCTGAAGTTTGCAACCCAAACGGCCACATTTTGGGTGAATTGTGGAACACACGGTTTTTAGTGTAATTTTGTGACTTGGCGTCACCCATAGGATAAATCGAGGGTGGCATTTGAGGGGGGGGGGGTCATCGGTCGTTGGTGTCGTCCCATTCTGTCGTACATCGGCCGATTTTGATGCCCTTTGAGTATGTTGTGGTCGCGCCTACTACCAAATTCTTTTTTTACTTCTTCACCAAATTCTTCAGCATAGGTGTCCTATGGAGTCTACTCTATTGTGTTAAAATTTCATTGTGATAGCTCAACTGTAGCTCAAGCTATCGCGTTTTTCCAGCGGTAACTGAAGATGCCCACCCCTGTATATTGGACCTTCTTGAGCACTTATAGGATAAATTTGTAAAAGCTATTGACTAACGTTTGATAAGCTCAATTTAAGTGTTGTTTTACTAGATATATTCGCTTTGCACGCTCATTAGTTTATTTTGAAAGAACCCGTTTTTATTTTTAGAAAAGATTTTTGTTTCTAAAAACGTGTATCTTAATTTCTGTAATTTTTATTCTCTGCGCAAAACCAAGAAATATTTTGCCTGCGTCTCAATATTTTGAATCTTTTGAGACGCCGTTATGCGTTTCAGCAATGTGCTCCTTTTCGAAATTTTCGGCAATGCGCATTGCACCCATCTCTCGCAGAAGTGCGGTCTTATCAGACTCCGATGACGGCAACGAGTCAAACCTCGAAGCCACTGACCATTGGCTAGCAGATTTGCACTGGCAAGATGTCGACACAGTCATGTCATTTGTAAAAACTGGTGCGGTTTTTCAATTACCACACATTGATGATTAATTGTCGATGATTTTCGATGTCGATTTTAAAATTAATCGATATGTCGATTTTACCTGGCCGCGCAGCCTCCCACGACCATCACTCAAGCACGAATGATGCCGATTCTGATCAGAGCGACAAGGTGATGTCGCATTGGATTTTCGATCTGCGAGCCGCCAAGGGGCTGCCTGTGTTAGCCGCGCAGCTGAGGCTATCCGTTGCAAATTTGCCTCACTTTTGTGACGATGCCATTTTGGAGGTTTATGGAATCTTGCAGTACGAGTAAGTTCACGGACTGAGATACTTGTTTAGTATGTTTTTTCAACACCATAAAAGCTGCAAAAGTTGGAATTTCGTTTAGAGCTCCGCTAGACAGAGATAGTACCACCGGAGGTATGAATAAAGGGAAAAAATGTTTCGAGTAGCTTGATATAAAAAATACTTCTAAAAAATTACATTTTTGGAGTAATAAAAGCTATAAGGGTGCAGTGTGTAGCATATTTTCATGTGCATTGCGCTCATGCATCATACACGGATCCATTGTAAATATGTACTCAACATAGTGTTTCAGCCAAGCGCCCGCCCTAATCGAAGCGGCACACATCAGCGCTTCTCCCACTGTCCGACAACGAATAGCAAACGAAGAGCACACTTGGGTGACTATAGATGTTGAGAGAATGATGCACAAATGGTCTGTGAACAATTTCGCTGACACTGGGCTATTTATGCACATGGTATTGGGCAATGGTGAGTGCTCATAGTTTATTGGCAAAATGGAAAAAGTTTTCCGGAAATCTCTGTAGATTTTTTTTTTGTAATATAAGAAAATGTTTAAAAAATATTTTATATTTTCTTTAGTTTTTTTCACAGAGATTTTATTGTACTTTTTATGAGAAGATTATAAAACAATATGTCATATTTTTTTAAATTTTATTGCGTTGTTTCGGAGACAATTCTTTATTTTTAGACACCTTATGAGATTATAATTGATTATATTTTCTGAAAACACCATATTTTTAAAACGCTATAAGCGTCCATTCTAATGCACAGGCACCTCGTTCCCGCTGGGCGAGTGCGGCGTGGAGCACGGCTTCATATTGGCCGTGTTCAGCGAGCCCGTGCACGTGCTACACGAACGCGCGCCGTATCAGTCCGATCCATTCGACCAGTACGACGTGTCGTTCGAACAGGAGCGCGGCCGCGTCAAGCGCCAAGTTCCGAACCCCTATGGGGCCGGATTTACACCTGTACAGCCTCCTTGGTATGATATGAGGGGTGAGTTTCTCGTCGGTAACATTGTGTAGTATATTCAAGTGAAACAACTAGGGATGGAAAACAATTATTTTTACGTGTTTGATTTAAAAATTGATTTGAATAGACCTTTTGATTCCTAAAAATTTGATAAAAAATAAAAAATCAAGTGGTATCTTTGTAAATATTTATGTAAAATAAAGACACAATATATTATAAAAAATAATATACATAATTTAAACCATGAAGTAGATAAATCCATCAAACGTCAATATAGACGGATAACATTTACCATAGATATTCAATTGATATTGATGTTTTTAAATATCAAAAATATCGCCTTCAATTTGCAATGCCGAAATTCATGCAATTTCAATACTCTCCACTCGTACAGTCGCAACCATCTCCCCCCACCCAGACGGCGGGCCAGGCGGCACGGGGTGCTCGCTGCGCACGCTGTACGTGTCGTTCGCCGATCTGGGCTGGGCCGAGTGGGTGATCGCACCGGACGGCTACGCTGCGCACTACTGCGACGGCGCCTGCTCGTTCCCCCTGCACGCGCACTTGAACGCTACCAATCATGCTATAGTGCAGACGTTGCACTATCTCATGTATCCCAACAGGTTTGTGGGTGGGTAATTGTGCCTCGGGGCAGGCCTGCTACGCACGTTTGCCCGTTTTTTTCACTTGACACTTTTTCAAAGTGATTTTCAGATATGAGTAAAGTGAAAAAAAGTTGCGCGATGACATTAGTGAACTTTTTCCACTTCACTCATATCTGAAAATCACTTGAAAATGTGTCAAGTGAAAAAAACAGTGAAAAATAGCATTTTTCACTGTTTTTCACTTGACACATTTTCAAGTGATTTTCGATATGAGTGAAGTGAAAAAAAGTTGGACAATGACATTAGTGAACTTTTTCCACTTCACTCATATCTGAAAATCACTTGAAAATGTGTCAAGTGAAAAAAACAGTGAAAAATAGCATTTTTCACTGTTTTTCACTTGACACATTTTCAAGTGATTTTCAGATATGAGTGAAGTGAAAAAAGTTCACTAATGTCATTGCGCAGCGTTTTTCACTTCACTCATATCTGAAAATCACTTGGAAAAGTGTCAAGTGAAAAAAAACGGGCAAATGTGCGTAACGGGCAGATGTGCGTATCAGTGCACCCCCCTTGTGCCTCGTTGGGTGCCACTGTGACCGCTACTGTTAGTTAAGGGCAGGGGCGTAGCCAGAAGTTTTTAGCGGGGGCGGATTATATACCGGTCCCGGCGAACGGGGGGTGCGCCCCCCTAAAAAATTTCCCCTGCAGCAAGGGAATGGCGCCATTCGTAGTCGCCACTGGCATTGGCGCCAAAACAGCAGTATATGTCTGTTTTTACAGGCTACGTCCTTGGCTAAGGGCTATAGTAAGGGGAGGGGGTGCCCCAGACGTTCTAGCTATCTAACGTAAAGTGTTGTGATAAAATCACTTTGAAAAGTGTAAATACACGAATGATATAATTTCGGCGGGCCATTTTTGTTGTCCTCTTGTTTTTGTTAAAACCAAAACCACAATTTTCTGTTTGAACCACAATATTTTTAGGCCAACTGCCTTTTTCCAGCCAACTGCCTAGCGCTCTTTATTAAGGTACAAACACACTTTATACTCATAATTAATTTTTGTAATGACAAAACCGGTGTTTTATTTCGCAGCGGTTCCGAACCGGAATGCGCCCCTACGCGGCTCTCCAGTCTGAAAGTGCTGTATCTGGACGACACGTCCAACGTTGTGCTGAAACGTTTCAACAACATGGTCGCAAAGTCGTGCGGATGTCATTGATGCACTGTGGATACGGAGTTTTAACTGCCAGTCAACTTAAATTGCTGCTCAACTGATAAATTCGCTTTTTAACACTTGTAACATAGGATGTCTAAGTCAACAAGCGAGGCCAAAACGATAGTTACGTCAACTGAAACGAAACTTAACTGTTGAGCTGATTTTGACTGGCAGTCCGGTAGATGCAATTTATTTATTTCCTTCTTTTTCATGAGACTTTCTGGTAAAATGAGTTTATTTAAGCGATTATGCTTTGTTACGGCACCCATCGAAGTTTGTGTGCGTGATCTCTACCAGCATAATTTTATATTTTTATTTTCAGTCCGTGCAAGGCGCTTTATTGCTTTATGACACTATATTCAAATTTGTCCTTAGAAATCTCATTCATATGTAGGTGACCACTCTCGTTTGGACGTTCTATTTATGTCAGAATTATATTTTGCGGTGCAAAAAGTACAGACGAAAATGTGCTGACATATAACCGAAGAACAATCGAACACCCCATTTTTGTAACACAACGTGAAAATTTTTATCACGTCTTTCAAAGCACCACTGCCCTAGACGTAAACGTCATCTACACGAACGAGCGTGAGCACTTCAGCATTGATGTCATCGTCAGTATTTTGTTATTTTCAGTCCATCATATTTAGTCGTGTTTTGCTTGCATACCTACTCATCACGCGTGGTAGCGATAGGTGCTTTCCATGATTAGCTGTGTCACTTGTATTCGTGCGTGTTATAATAAGGTGCCATTTTACTGTGCACACTAGTTTACTGCCGGTAAACTAACAATTCAGTGAACTCATTTATCAGCATTTAACGACATTTTAGTTTACCGGAATGAGCTGTTCGTCAACTACAGTTGACAGAGATTAATAATAACACATTCCGGTGAACTCAGATGCGCTCATAAGCTGATATATGAGTTTACTTTATTGTTATGTAGTTTACCAGTAGTAAACTACTGTGTGCCGTTCCATTCGGCGCTTGCGTAAATTGTTGTTTTTTGCTGCAATAAGCGACGTAAGGTACCGGTAAAGTCGCATTGCAACAGTGAAAAAATTTGATTGCTCGAGTACTCTGCTGCTAGAATTTTACTATTTATGTGCTAGCTCATGTTCACTAATCCGTGCTCTATGGCGCTGCGCATACTATTCACCAGACCCCGAAATTTGGGAAACTCGTAAGTATACTCATGAGTACTCATAGGAAACTCATAAGTACTATCAAAAGTCACAAATGTTACTTCAACACTATCTTCAAAAAAATATTGTGCCAAAAGTATTCTCACTCAAATTCAAACACCTATTGGTCACGACTGAAGTCTGACTGAAAAGCTGCTCAGCACGAGCAGCACATATAGGTATACAGAGTATATTCAGTGCAAAATGTTGGGCATTCGTTTCAGCCAACTTTCATAAAAAAATATCATAAACTGCAAATTTTGAAGGAACTGGTGGGTGATGATGATAATGGTGCATTGCTTGATTGTTATGGCTGCACAACTTCCCAAACACCACATGACATCACCATCTGAAACAAAAGAATTCACTGAATTTTCACTTTCACCCATTATACCATTCAACTTTTCTCTCTTTTTTTCCAAAGTTGCTAAAACAGGTTTATGTTTACTCAAAAAATATGTATACTCAAGTTTACGCAGTTTAATGAGTAAATATGTTCACATTTCTCTGAAGAAAGTACCTGTACTCACATTTACATATACTTTTTGCAACTACTCCAGTACAAAACTTGCATATCACATAGGCTTTTATGTAAGGTTTTTTATGACATAAAAGGCAATAAAATAGCCAAACATGGTTTATAAAAAAGGGACCAAAAACAAGGGAAAAAGCATGGATTGTAGTAGATTAGAAAGTGAAAATGGGCAAAAAGTATGAAAATTGGGGCCAAATTTTTTAAAAAGTTTTCAGGGAGATTTTTTTATATTTTCTCCCACAGAAATAAAAAATATAATAAAATCTCTCTAAAAAATCTCAGAAAAAAATATAAATATAATTAAATTACCATTTAATTATATTTTCTGAGATTTTTAAAATATAAAACTCGCAGAGATTTTTAGAACGCTATGTGAAGTATTGTTGTGTTGACGGCGATCAAAAATCATTCGTTGTGGTAAACTCAAATATGTTCAATACAGATTTATGAGTTTCCCAAATTTCGTTGGTGTACTTGTGTGCGCGGCGGCTATACACCCAACCCGGTATTTCTGAAAGAAGTCGTTTTTTAACACCTGTTCAAAAATAATTTGGTAAGCGTTTTTCTAACTCTATGATATCTATGCACATCGGTAGTTGCGACAAGGTTTGAATGACAGAATTTTGTCTATGCATTTTCACGCAACAATGAATGATTCCATAATACGGTCAACGCATTTGAACAGATTCACCTATGTATCGTATTTCCTCGAATAACCCCATGGAGGTTCATTTTTTCCATAAAACATTGAGTTGGGTGTAAATCGAGGGGGCTATTTGAGGGGAGGGATTTAAATTTTGCCAGGGGAAGGATTAATCGAGGAAATACGATAATCATCCCACAACATACTACATGATACCAATGCGATTTCGAGCAATGGCTTTACTTCCACCCGAGATCGCACTGCGGCCAGGGGCACTCCCAGAGGGCTCAAAAATGTCAAGTCATGTAAAATGCCGTGCAAAATATCAACCATCACTTTTCACTCTGCATGGCATTCAACCTTTCACAGTGCATTTTACCGGGTGCGGCACTGGCACCAGTCGCTCTCTCATCTGACGCGACGCTCAGACGTCAAGGACAACATGGCGCTGGGCTCGCGGCCCGTGCTGCGGTCGGTGCTGCGCGCCGCCTGGCGGGGTATTGCAGCCTCGACGGGCGTGGCTACTATTGGCTTCTCGGTGTACTTCCTGCACAAGAACGATTGGAGGGTGGATAGTATTGGCGCTGTTAGGTGAGATACAATAAATGTAGGTGGGTAGGTAGTGATGGAAAGGAACCGGTGCTGGTGCGGTGCGTAGCCACTTCTCGAGGGTGCCCTGTCGGTGCCGATGCTATTTTATCAAAATGGTGCCGGTGCGGTGCCATTTGTTAGCCTATGCCAGGTGCCCTTTCTGAGAGATGGTGCGGAGCGGTGCCATATTTTCCATCACTAGTGATGGGTTTACGTTGGAAGCAAAATGTGAAGTATCGTTCGGTGTTGGGTTCAAAATATAAATATTTATGTGCGCGTCTGGATGGGACGTTCATCGGCACTGAAAGTTCCCAACTTTTTTCGTATCCCGATCGAACCCTCACTTCAGTCGACCATTCACCCTCCTTAGGTTCTCTCGAGCGGCAGTGTGCGTGGGCAAAGTGGCCGCCGACTACAAGTGGCATCTGTACAAGATGTCCAAGGCGGGGTCGAGCGACGACGAGAACACGCTGAGCGCTGTGCACACGCGCAGTGCGAAACGGCTGCTGCAGCTCGCATGCGCTAATGGTGGTGTTTGGATAAAGGTGGGTGCGGCGCTGTGACTACGTTGATTACCACCGTATTTACTAGAATAACCGCCTTGAATAATTCTCTTTTTTGGATGAGTGGGGAGAAAACAACACACCTCAAATAATTCCCCCACTGAATATGAACTTTAGGCATAAGATAAATTTATTGTGACTAACGTAAACAAAAGTAGCTTTTTATTTTCGTTATAAGGCATATTTTGTGATATAAATTGAATCAAAATTTTGACGAAATTATAACCCCCTTGAATGGCCCCCTCGAATAATCCCACCTGGTGCATCCTGTTTGAATTGAAGGTGGGGCAGCACGTGGCCGCTCTCGAGTACATAGTACCCAAGGAATACACTGAAGTTTTACGCGTTCTGCACTCGCGCGCGCCTGAAAGCACCTTCGATGAAATTTGTTCAGTTGTCAGAGCCGATTTGCACTGTGAGGTGAGCTGTCAACTTTCTTTTCTGTTTTTTTTGTTGCTGAAAAGCTAGATTTTTTTAGTGTTTATCTTGAAGGTGGATGAGCTTTTCATAGAGATGGGAAAGGTGCCAATCGGCGCTGCTAGTTTGGCGCAGGTGTATTATGCAAAGCTGAAAAGTGATCCTACTGTGGAGGTGGCGGTAAAAGTTCAGCACCCCAGGTTAGCTCGCGGCTTCTTCGGTGATCCTATTTCGTGATAATTATTGCAAAAACCCTGTGGAAGTTGATATTTCAAAAAATCTCAGAAAAGAATAAAAAAATCTTGTTTTTATTTCAATTTTCTTCAGAGATTTAATTATATCTTATTTATGAAAAGAATATTTAAAAATATCTCAATTATATTTTAAATAGTTTCTCAGCGTTTTTCAGTGAGATAATTATATTTTCTTGTTGAGACATTCTCTGAGATTAAATTTGATTATATTTTATCAAAATCACCCATTTTTAATGCTATTCGTGATTTTTCTATTTTGTTGTCTGCAGGGTAAAGCCCTATTCCATGGTCGATATGGCCACGATGGAGGTGTTGGTGCGGCTTATCGCCAAACTGTTTCCCGAATTCAAACTGCTCTGGTTGGTTGATCAGACGAAAAAAAATCTACCATTGGAGCTGGATTTTGTGCATGAGGCCGCAAATGCAGGTGAATTTATTGGGTGAGATGAAATAAACGTGTGCCAGTAGGGGTGAGAAAAAAATTTTTCAAGATGTGTTATGTAAAATATGTTATGTTACTGAAGATCACCATTTTTATATTTCAACATCTAATGCCGCCCATATTTTAAAAATTACTGATGTTAGGCGATTTGCTTACAGTTTGCTCTAAAACGATAATTTGTGTTCAGACCGCATTAGACGCATGCTGGCTCATTTTGACTGGCTTCACATTCCTGACATTCACTGGGACCTCACCACAGAGCGGGTGCTCACGATGGAATATTGTGAAGGTGGACAGGTGTGTGAATGACTCTCAAGATGTTCGTGTGCGACGGATTTTATTGATATCGTGTTTTTGAGCAGGTTAACGATGTGCAATACCTGCGCGACCATCGCCTCAGCGCCGCTTCTGTGTGCAAGAAGATAGGGCAAATGTACTCGGATATGATCTTCCGTCTGGGTGTGTGCTTTTTCACGGAAATTCTCCAAGTTATATTGACGAGCCTGTGCAGGTGCACATCTAAACCCATTGTGCATCTACGTCCGCTGCCATCTAATTTTACCTGTTGCCGATCTATACAAGGGGTTATTCGACAAAGATTTTTTGTTGTCATAAAGTGTACCCTCTGAACAGCAAGTGTGCTCACCCGCTATATATCGATATAGATCGCTAATCCTCTGCCAATTGCCCATCTACGCCCCCCCCCCCTTAGATTGGCAGCGAGCCTAGATGCACAGTGGGTTTAGATTCGCAATAGGCCTACGTCATTGTAGCAAAGCGAAAATGCACCTACACATATAATTATGTATGTACAGGCTACGTGCACTGCGACCCGCACCCGGGCAACGTGCTCATTTTCCCGGACGAGAAGCACGGCGAGCGCATCATCCTGCTCGACCACGGCCTCTACACCGTCGTTGACGAACACACTAGGAAAAATTACGCTCGTGACTTACAATTTTGAGTGTCAGTAATCCTGATGACCGTCACACAAGTGAGCGTTTCCCCTCTGTTCGCAGATCTGTGGCTCGCCATTTTATCGGCTGATATCAACCGAATTCGCCAGTCGGCGGGCGAGCTCGGCGTACCGCATCTGTACGGCCTCTTTGCTTGCATGGTTGCAGCCAGAAGTTGGAAGACTGTTGCTATGGGGCTCATGAATTCGAAAGATAGGAGTTTGAATGAGGTGCGGAGGGCAGCCAAACTTTTAACTGTGGCTTCGAAAAATCTAGTGTGATTTACCTTGGTTTGGAAATAAAATAACACCATGGGTAAAGAAAAAATTAAAATGCACTATGTAGTGTCCGATTTAGGGTTCGACCGATATGATATTTCGATATCGATATTCGATATTTTTTTCTGAAACTCGATATTCGATATAAGGTTGGCCGATGTTTTTTTTAAAACGTTTAAAAAAAAAAAAAATGACGTCCGAAATGTTTTTTTTTTTTAAAAAACATCGGCTGAAATTTTTAGTACTAAGCACTAGGTATTTTGCAAAATTTTTGCGCGCAAGCGCGCAATTTCACACACAAATTGACATTGGTGGTTGTTTTCATTGGTTTTGTTGCATTTTTAGTATCAAAACATCCATTTCTATGTGCTACCATGGGTGAATAAGCCGACATATGTTGGTGTAATATATAATATTGAGGTAATGTGCTTCCATGTACCTCCACAATGTGTAACTTCACTCCCAAAGTAACAACCTCCTTTTATAACCTTGTTTGATCACCATTCCGTGCCAAACTTTACCTGAAGTCACGAACATTCGACTATAAGGCGATATACGAACGATATGTCGACGAAAAATGGATATTTTTGACACAAATCACCACTTATAATGCTATCCCATGGCTCCACAGCCATTATATGGTCATATTTAACATCACAGAGTATTGCCAGTGTATGATATACCTATATATGTTGACACTAGGTCATATCTGGGAGCTTTTTAAAAAAAACGTTTTTTTTAAATAAAAACGTTTTTTTATATAAAAAAAACGTTTTTTTTATTTAAAAAACATCGAGTTAAAAAAAAACGTTTTTTTTCAACCCTAATTCGATATGATATATAACCTCGATATCGATATTCGATATTAAAAAATGCTCAATATTCGATATCGATATTTCGATATTTTGCTTTTGGTACAGCAAGACATATTTCAAGCGGCATATTGTATTTTCAGGTGGTTGCAAATATGGTTGATCATCTCTTTACTGAAATGTGAATGGTGATTTTAACAAGGTTCACAACAGTCAAAATTAAAAAATGGAAGAAAAACATTATGAATAAAATTGTACCAGGAAAACAATAATTGGTAGACATTACATTTTGTTCTTAAAACACAATTGCTTAAGCGCATTGTAATGATGATATTTACATGCATTCCCACACTCCAGTAGGTTTTGTGTGATTGTTCTGAACCCCTAAACTTCACTTTTCAACCAACCTTTATAAGTGGCTACTCTGTATATGCAATTTGTTCAATTGATTTTCTGTCACTTTCCCATATCCTTGCCCCAAGGGTGCATATGAAATGGAAATGTTAACAAAATGATGCCTATGTCTTGCAGTGATGGTTTGAACTCAGAAACCACTGCAACCAAAATGAACACATTTCCTCCCCAGTTGCTGGGTCTGTGGATTTGGTCTCATGTCACCAAGCTGCAAACCCCAGTCACCCAAGTAAAATCAACAACATTCCCTTATGTGACTTGATGTAAACTGCCATTGCTCTGACCCATGTCCACAACAGCAATGAAATTGTAAATACTTTACTTTTCCTCATCAACTAAAATATTATAAACACGTCACATCAAGCACAAATATCCCAAAATGAAAATGATAGCTTAATTTGGGGTCACAATATAAGTTTGAAATATCAGAAAAATGGTCGATATTCGATATCGATATTCAAAAATGGTCGATATTCGATATGATAAAAACATTCGCTATCCGATATTCGATAAGATATATCGTCCGAACCCTAGTCCGATTGCTAAATTCTGTACACTGCTTGCGCGCGCAATTTGTGGCTTCTATTTTCCCGATATCTAAATTCATTCTCATTTTTCCCTGACATTAAAAAGATTCTCACTCATTTTCAAGCTCGATCACTTCAACACGTTCAAATACATATCTTACCTACCTAAATCAAGTTTTCATCGCAGCGCGCCGAGATGCAAAAGTACATATCGTCGCTGCTGCCGCAAATCAGCGACGTGCTAGATCGGGTGCCGCGGCCGCTGGTGCTAGTGTTCAAAACGAACGATTTACTGCGCGGCATCGAAAGCGCGCTCAATGTTAGGGACCAGGCGTTTTCGTTCATGGAAATGAGCCGGACTTGTTTGAGGACCGTGGCTGAATGTGTTGGTTGACATTGGGGTTGTGTGTACTTTTAAATCGCTGGCGCGACACTGATTGATCAGTGACAAGTAAATTTGTAAAAAAAAGAGACAAGTGAAGCAGTAAGCGGCAAAATGGGTGTTTGACGGTGCCTGGGTTCAGCAGTATTGTGGGTTTTGACTGGCTACCTATATAGGATGCCTATTGGCCCAGCAGTGGGATATCTGGAAAATGTTTTAATAATAAATCCGTTTCATTTGATAACGTCACCATCATTATTTATCATTATTCATCTAACGACCTCATGATGAGTTATTTAGATAAATCTGGTGTCGCTGTTAACTTATGAACAGGGTGTATAAATATGGTTGTTTCGGCACCAAAAATCCTTGCTTAACAACGTGCGCCTTGCTCTCATATTTTTTCCTGCTCCCCTACTGATATTTTTGCTCCGCGCAGAGTTATCGCGAATGTACTAGTCGTTGGCAGATGGCTGTGATAACTATACGACTTTACTCGGCTTTAGTTCAGTTGTGGTTGTATGAAGTTTACAGTCAGCTTAGCGTTTTGTACTGGATAGATAGGTGATAATGATTGCAATGTCACACGGGTAGAATTAAGAATATAATTTGATATGTCATTAAGTGAAGTAGAACTGTGACCAATTTATTTTTAACCGCCTGTGCAATTAATACATTCATCTTCAGTATACTTCAGTTACTATATTTACACCTTGCATGAGTGGTTTTTATTGGAAGCGTGTCAGTGGTGTTAAACACATGCAACTTTCATAAAAAGTCGAAAAAATTCATTGATTTTATTTTATTTAACACACATACCACGTCTGGCTCTACAAGTCACGGGCATTGTAATAACAATAAGAAAAACAGTTGCGAAATTATAGGATGACAGTGTTGACAGTTGAAATTATTAATAGGTTTTACCTGTTACCCATAAGTAAATATACGCAAGTACTTCATACACATTGCATGGAACAGGATATAATAACGGCATATAAAACAAGACCTAAATGCTTCACGGGTAAGGCCATTCATTAAAGTGAACAAAGTGAACAAAATCTATAGTGGCGATACAGTAGGTAGATTTAGCTGAGGTACAAAAAGAACCTTAATAAGGTACCAGTCGCAAACTTGAGATACATTGTAATATGTTATGACGTTAATCATAAACGTATTCATAACAATAAATTTTTACTTTTTTTACAAAAATCACATGCTTTAATTATCATTGGCACGCTTCCAACGTGAGACCTAAATCAGTGCGAGTGCTGAGTATCAAGTCCGTGGAGTATACTAATTTTTATTTAAAGTGATCGATATTTATTTGTCAATATTTGATGGTAAATATGCGTTTTCTGAGCACACCAAAGCTTATTTTCATCATGAAACAAATGAGGCGTCCAATTCTAAAAGTCGACAAGTCCAAAATATGAAAATTTCGAGTTAGGCCCGGAAACGTAATCTGGGGCTACTTCCGCACATTTTTCATCATTTTCCATAAATTTTTTGACCTCACATGCCCATATGGCATAGTGCCAAATTTGACATTTTTGGGGAAAAATGCAAAAAATTTGGGCAAGAAGTCGACAAGTCCACTTAGTTTTGGGCTAAAAGGCGACAAGTCCATCCTCCGCTTCCTTTTTTTATTGGAAAAAAACGCAAGAAATGTGATAAGTCCACTATGGGCACCGATTTCTAAAAGCCGACAAGTACATAAATTTCCCATAAGAGAGGCGCAACGCGGGCGGGAACAAAAATGTTCTTGCCTGCAAGAAGGCGACAAGTCCAATTCCCTCCCAAAAACAGTTTTGCTCTGACCGAATGGAATTTTATGGACACCCCATTTTTCACATATACGTTGAGATTAGGGGCTGAAAATTTGACACTTTATTGTCAACATATGGAACTTAATGGAAAGCATGAGATAGCCAAATTGGACACGCACCACGGGCCTGGAATTGGGTTTGAAACTTAAACTGCGATTTACTCAAAATCACATTTTGTGGACTTGTCGACTTTTAGAATTAGACGCCTCAAATGTAATAGCAGAAATGTTGTCATCAAAATGCAATTTCTGTGTTTCCACCATTTTGGTGCCTGGCGTCACTGTCGAGACTTTTTCATCAGACTTTTGAGGGATTATTTATCGTCAAATTTTTTGAGTGTGTTTCAACCATTTCATGAAATTACGTAATTAACAACGTAACATGATATTTTTGTTCAAATTTACGCGACAAATTTATTATTGCCGAAAGGGGGTATTATTGGAGGAGGGGATTATTCTTTCCTCACCTGTCTTGTCTAACAGGGGGGAATTATGAAGCAATACGGTATGTACTAAAAAACAACTTTAGACGAGTGTTATAACCTAATTCAAGCATTTTTAAACACTGACTATTCATATCACAGCATCACATCCAATCTTAATAAAATTTGATTTTTGCGCTGATGTAGGTGATGATTTTTTATCAGATACAACGCCAAATGTTTGTAGTAAAGTTTCATATGTGGAATAACCATGATGGTCATTTTTATGGCTTTAACATCTTGGCTTGTTGGGTTAACATCTCATTCTTTGTGTTCATCAGCTTGTACAGTAAGCTGGCATCGCTTGGGTAGCATTCTTGTGCATGGCAGATCTGTACCATGAATGTCAAGGTTGTTATTGCATTTTTCCCCACATTTTTGTGTGTTCCTGGTTGAGCCTTCCTTGTTGGAAGTTAACTTGCTAGATCTGACGGGATGGCTTACATTCGCATTTACCGGGCCATACGCAAGTTGACGTTTGTAATCTGTGCTCTTACAAGCCTGGTTCGTATCTTTCTTCGGCCGGCTTTTGGTAGCATAACGTGAAATTTGGCAATTTTCCAAAGTTTGAAATTTCACAAAAAAAAGAAAGGATTCCCTTGAAACCTGGCGAGATGCGCGACTTGGAATCGCACGCGGAAACGTTCATCACAGAACAATTCAGTGCGTCTTTGTTTTCCCCCAATTTTGTGTGTCATTCATACTTTGCGCTTATCGTTTCAGGTAGTTTGGGTTTTTACGACGGTAAAGGTGCTGTCGGTGCGGCTGAAACGTTTGCGGCCCGTGTGCATGATGAAATTGGCCGAACTTGCATGGAACAGAGCGTCGATCAGGTGATTGTTTTTCCAAGTGCTGGGTGTGGATATTTTTGGATCTGTATCTGCGATCTTTCCATGGCGCGCTTTGAATTTTCTATTGGCTTATTGGTAATTGAGGCATCTAGTTCCGAATGTCGATAAAGACAGTGGAAAAACCGGTAAAGTGGAAAAAAATAAGTTTAGTGCGGATCTGTGATAAGTGCACTGATTTCTTCATGATAGCAAAAGAATTTTCTCATTATCTAATACCGTTCTCGAGATACAGATATGTCGATTTTTAGGAGAGAAAAAAAAAACAAGAAAAATCATCTGAAACAGGGTATCTCCGCCCTCAAACTGGTAAAATTTCACTCGGAACAGGGTATCTCCAAAGAGAGCCACCAAAAATTTCACTCGAAACAAATCTCCACCATCAGAAAAAATCATCCGAATTACGGTATAGATTTGAAGGAATGTGTCCAAATTCCCATACAAAATAGAAAAAACTCGAAACAGGGTATCTCCACTGAATCTGCTGACCTGCTATCAATCAAATCCTCATAACTTTAGCTATATATGCTGGCCGCAGGGTTGAAAATATGGAAAATGTAGACAATTTCATAAGCTTTTCAAAAAGTCTTGGGCAAGACTTGTCACTTTAAAGTTGCCCGCTTGGGCCAACTTTGAATTTTCAAATGCAATTTTGGAAAAACCTAAAATGATGGAGATACCGACATTCGGAACTAGATGCCTCAATTGTGTACCAGACTATTGCAATTTAATTGATACTTTATTGTAAAACTAATTCCTCCCCACCAGTTGCCACACATCAACGAAGCAGTTCACGGCCCAGACGCCAAACGAGAATCCACTGGCGTTTTCAATGGTCGCCTGGTGCGCCTGCGCGCCATGATTCAAGATATCGGGGAAACGGAGTTTTACGTCACTTGCAGAACCAGCGTCAGACCTCAGGATGGACATGAATTGCGCCATTGTGGATTATATGCGGATGTGCTCCGTTTGCAGGTGAAGTTGAAAGTGTTTAAAAATGACTGGGTTTTTGGGAATCTGGAAATTTGGGCATTTTCTGTGCACTGATGGGGATCCAGTTTGATGCCGAATATTGGTATGCAATATAGTGACTAGAAGTTTTTTAGATCGGTTATCTATTTTTTTCACCTAAACGTAACATTTGTGTGTTCACGTTATGGTCCCGATAATTATTCAAACATTTTCAGCCCGATTATCAGTTAGCTGAATCAGACGATAACTCGAATTTGGCGCAGCGGCAAAATTTCCGCGTAATCGCCGTTCCCGGTTTGTCAGAATGGGCTGATCAACCGAAAGAATCTGTCAACTCAAAACTCAGCGAAATTAAGGAAAATCAACCAGCTGAAGTGGATGGAGTTGAAAAATCCGAGATTGACAAATGGGAAAGTCAAAAGCGCACGAGATTGCCTTTGCCCGATTCGGTGCCGCCGTTGCATCGCAGCGTGTCGCTCGCACAAATCCTGGTGCTATTTTTATATTAACTTTCCAATGTGCTTTTAATTGTACCGCAAGGGGACAGTCCCAGACACTGCAAAGTAAGGTGTAAAATGTCATGTAAAATGTCAGTGAGAACAAAAACGAAAACAGTTATTACTGAACTTTGCATGACAATAGACACTTTACTTTACATTAGTTATGGCAATTGTTACGTTGCATTACTTTTTATGACATTTACCACTTTATAGGGCTTGGGACTGGCACCAGTTTTCAAACCGTCCTCAATTATTTTCAGGTTTACCATCAGCCAGATACCCTCAAGCTGAATGAAGTCTATGACTTTGTGTGTGTCCTGCCCGATTCCAATGGCTCTGAACATACTTCCGATGATGCAAAGTCAAACGTTGAGATGCAAAAGGAAATTTTCTGTCGCTTTATGCCTCGAGTACATGCGCTGGCCTATAGAAAGGTGGAGCCTAGCCTGTTCGGGCAGATCAGGGATCTTCCCGGGTCTATTGCGGTCGACATTGTTTTTGGTAAGTTTTGTTGGGTGGGTTTGGCATATATTGTTTGAGTTGTTTTTAAGCACTTACGAAAAGCGTGACCGCATGTATTGGAAATTACTAGTATTTTTTGCAAACTACTGCATAGTTGAGTTTCAGGGGCTTTGATGTTTTTTAACTGCAGTGTCTGTTGGTGGTCACATGGGGCGTGCACTGATACGCACACGTGCCCGATACGCACATATGCCTGTTTTTTTCGTTTGACACTTTTTCAAGTGATTTTCAGATATGAGTAAAGTGAAAACAAGTTGCGCAATGACATTGGTAAACTTTTTCACTTCACTCATATCTGAAAATCACTTGAAAATGTGTCAAATGAAAAACAGTGAAAAATGGCTATTTTTCACTGTTTTTTTTCACTTGACACATTTTCAAGTGATTTTCAGATATGAGTGAAGTGAAAAAAGTTCACTCATGTCATTGCGCAACTTTTTTTCACTTTACTCATATCTGAAAATCACTTGAAAAAGTGTCAAGTGAAAAAAACGGGCATATGTGCGTATCGGGCACGTGTGCGTATCAGGCCTGCCCCGTCACATGCACTTGACAATCGCAGATGAGCAGTTCTCAGCTACCCTGCTATATCTGAAGCGGACGCTGTATGGTGACTCTCTGGCAGCCGAGTATCTTCTATTTGCACTCATTTCATCAGTGTGAGTTGTCATTAGGGTTGGCCAATTTTTTTTAACGTTTTTTATATATATAAAAAAACGTTTTTTTAAAAAAACAACATGACGTCCGAAATGTTTGTTTTTTGAAAACACCGGCCGAAATTTTTAGTACTAAGCACTAGGTATTTTGCAAAATTTTTGCGCGCAAGCGCGCACTTTCACACACAAATTGACATTTGTGGTTGTTTTCATTGGTTTTGTGGCATTTTTAGTATCAAAGCATCCATTTCTATGTCCTACCACGGGTTAGCAAGCCGTCATATGTTGCTGTACTATATAATATTGAGGTAATGTGCTTCCATATACCTCCACAGTGTGTAACTTCACTCCCAAAGTAACAACCTCCTTTTATAACCTTGTTTGATCACTATTCCGTGCCAAACTTTACCTGAAGTCACGAATATTCCACTATAAGACGATATACAAACGATATGTCGACGAAAAATGGATATTTTTGACACAAATCACCACTTATAATGCTATCCCATGGCTCCACAGCCATTATATGGTCATATATAACATCACAGAGTATTGCCACTGTCTGATATACCTATATATGTTGACACAAGGTCATGTCTGGGAGCTTTTAAAAAAACGTTTTTAAAAAACATTTTTTTTAACATCGAGTTAAAAAAAACGTTGTTTTTTTCAACCCTAGTTGTCATCACTATTTTTTTTTGGGGGGGGGGGGTTGTTATCAAACACATTTTTCTAGATCATAATTTTTTGGAAGTTTACCACATAATTGCCATTAGCGGGAAATGTTGCCGGTAGTGAAATCTGAAGTTTTTAACACTGTGCATATTGTTTTGATTGCATTTTTCGACAGCTGGAAGCGAACTGGTGGCGTGGCTGTTGGCAAACTGTCGGTCAACCTTCGTTCGCGCGCTCTACCTGAAGATTTTGCATGTACTCTGGTCAAATGCATCCGTGAAGTGATGCCATTGGTTTGTGCTCGTTTTTGTGTGTCACGGGTTTTGGTTTTTTAAACTGGTTTAAATGTCATGGATTTTTACTTGCCTATGGTTGGAACCATGTGATTTTTATTTATTTGATAGAATATTAAAAGGTTCTCCGTGCTGGTGCACTCGATGTAATGTATCTGTGTTCGATATTGTTTGAAACTTTTTGTTAAATATTTTCTGCATTTTATATTTAAGGAAAATACTAATATTTTTTATATAATATAATATAAAATCCAAACCTTGACTTCCAAAGGTTCACTACACGCCGCTGACTCTGTCGAGCCTCAACACGGAATGCTGGGTACCCCGGAAAGATTACTCAGAGGAGCGACTGCTCAGCGGTCGGCTGCAAGTGCCGCACGCCACTGTTCTGCTGGTTGATGAGACGAAATTGTCCGATGGCAAATTGAATGAACAAGGTCCCTTTTTTGTTCATGGTTTGGGACGGGGGTCTAGTACAAGGTTGGGGTATCCATTTTCGACATTCACTGTACGGTTTACCGCCACCCTTGGAAAAATTCAACCTTGAAAAACTGATTTGAAAGTCATTGAAAAACTGAATTTTAGCGAAATAAATATGACGTGATTACCAGCTCATTTTATGTCGTATAATAAGGCTTTATTGAATAAAATTTTGACAACAGAGTCAATATTTCAAGAATAAAATATCACACCTCGCAGGCATGAAGAATCTGACAGCGCTACGTTCAGTGGCTGCTGAGCAGAAGCTTCACTATGATTTCCAATATCACACGTGCGAATTCCCGACCGACATTCGAATTGTGGTAGTGTCCGAAGGCAAATCTCTTGTGCCTGTGAGTGGTTTGACATGTTTTTGGGCATGGTTAAATGCACCTTTTTACCGAGAAACGTTGTGCCAAATTCTGGACCCGATTAAGTTAACTGGTGTCAACTCGAATCAACAAAAATTCAAGTGGCAAACATTTTACTTACAAATTTACTTGTCAATATGGTTATCATCATCACGAGTGTCATCAACTTCGCTTATCAGTTGATCAAGCAGGCAGTCCGGCATCCTGTAAAGGCTAATATGAAGTGTCAAATGGCATGTAAATGTCGATTTACATAAATTAAAAAAATAAAATATTTTATTACCGAACTTTTGACAAATTTGACAAACTGACAAATTTGTATGACACTTTCATGACATTTAACACTTTACCAGCTATGCTGCAATCATTTTACGTGGTGCAGGAGTGGACAAGGTGCGAAAGTATCACCCTCTTCAGTAACGTGATGATTCTTGCATGCAAATGAATACAATCATTATAATTTCAGTGTGACTGCGATGTGCCGCTCCAAACAGCTGTTGAACCCTCCAATGATCCCAAGCTTACAACCACGGTCGAAACTCTAAACCTGAGCGCAATTCGCTCTTTTCTAGCAGCGACCGCAGCAATTGCCTCCAATCCAAGTTTGGAAATGGATGAGGGATTGGAGAAAGTGATCGAAAATGACTTTGTGCAGATGCGCGCAGCCGATCAGAGTTTGACCGGCGATTGTCTCAGTCGACTGATTACTTGCGCCAGGTTTGGTACGATATGAATTTTTTTTTACAAGACAAGTCGCGGTACTGTGATATGTATAGTGGCTGTGGAGCCATAAAAAAGCATCATTGAGTGGTGGTTTCTGCTAAAAATTTCAATTTAAACCCATGCAATTCCTACCCTATATCAGGGGTCTCGAACGGGGGGGGGGGCTGTGGGAGTCCTAGGGTTGGAAAAAAATCAAAAAAATTTCTAACGCCTTGATTTAAAAAAAATCCATTTTTGAAGAAAAAAAATTGATTTAAAAAAAATTAAAATCAGATTTTAATCGTCCAAAATTGGGGTATAGAGACAAAATATGTGTATGTTAAGTGTCAGACAATGTATTGTTATGTCTATATTGGTCATGTTATAACTGTGTAGTCATGCAATAGCATTTTAAGCACTGATTTCTTTCAAAAATAACCATTTTTTATGTCGACTTATTACGTATATCGCCTTTTGTTGAACATTCATGATTTCAAGTGAAGTTCAACATGGAATAGTACTTAAATGGGGTTGTAAGAGAAGGCTAATACATTGCCAGTGATGTTACACACTGCAGAAGTAGGTGGGAGCACATTGGCTGGATGTAATATACTACACTTAGGGTTCAAACGGGACCGCGGTCCCGGTACATGGTTCGGCAAAAAGTCGGGACTGGGGCGGTCCCGGTCCCGACACCCCAGTCCCGGTCCCGGTCCCGGTCCCGACAATTAAAAAAAGCCAGTCCCGGTCTCGGTCCCGACCACCCAGTCCCGGTCCCGGTCCCGGAATTTTATAGCGGTCCCGACAAGGGATGAAAAAAACGTATTTTTCAAAAAAATTTGCCAGAAATGGCACTTTTCTAAAGCAATTTTGTAGGAACATCTAAAAAATTGTTGCCCGCAAGTGCGAAAATACCCAGCCAATGATTACTATGTATTTGTCCACAATGTGACAGCGCTAGAAAGGTCCCCAACCTGATTCTAGTACGAAATATAGGTATATAATGATACCTATATTGTAGACGTTGGCGCCAACGCCAGCGCCTATACTGCCGTGGCGTTGGCACCTACAACTGGCGCGGCCCCCCTCCCAAAAAAATCCTGCGTACATTGCGTTTCATCATATATTCACAACTTCAAGTGAAGATGGCAATGGAATACTGCTTGAATAATGTTATAAGAAAAGGCTAATATTTACATTGAGAGTGGTTCTTCACACAGTGGAGGTGTGTGGAACAACATTGGCTGGATATTACATACCAATAAGGTTCAAACAATACCGCGGTGCCGGTACCTGGTTCGGCAAATCCCAGTCCCGGTCCCGACCCACCAGTCCCGGTCCCGGTCCCGACAATTGAAAAAAGCCAGTCCCGGTCCCGACCCCCCAGTCCCGGTCCCGGTCCCGACATTAGAAAATTTCTGGTCACGGTCCCGGTCCGAAAAACTGGTCCCGTTTGAACCCTAACTACACTAGCATATCACGGCTTATTATTAAACGGTAGCATGAATAAATGAAAGCTGAAAGCCTCAAAATGTCACAAAACCTATGAAAACACTACCAATGGTAATATGCATGAGAAGTTGCGAGGTAATACGCTTGCGCGCAAAAAAATTGCAAAATACCTAGTACAAGTCTACCAAAAATTTTGCCTTTTGATTTTTTTAAATTAAAATCAGTTTCCACCCTTTGATTTTTTTTCAAAATCAGTTTAAAAAAATCAAGTGCCAACGATATGTGGGACTGTCCCAAATCTGCTAGCTGTCTATCCGCGCCCGGAGGTCCGCTCAGCTATCTAACTATCCCGCTCAGATCGATCGATCCATCTCAGCTACCTACCTATCTACATGGTCGGGCTGAAAAGTCCCCGGGCAGTGCTCGCCATTCGCGCTAGGGGTAAGCTATGGTCATAAAATTTTAACACGTTAATATATCAGGTGTTTTGAGTTTTCACCCAAAATTTCACCCCTCTAGCTCCACCCACTGCGGAACTGTGGGGGTTACAATTTCGGTCATTTTGTACTGATGTACAAACGGTGCTCTAGCTCAACGCTGCTTTAAGTTGTGATCATGAAACTTTGGCTAGTGTAAGCCACCAGTGTTGGCAATGTGCTGATAGTATTCAACACTTTCATCAACATCATTGCTATTAAGGTAAAATTAATATGCAGATCAGGGTGATGTGCAACAAAACGTGGGAACTGTGATGGATGTTTTTGGTGATCATCTGAGACCATGTTGTATTGCAGTGATTTTAATGTTGTTTTGAAATGTGCAGTAAATAATTATGTCAATCAAATTTCATTTGTGTTTCATTACTAATCTGTAGTGGACACATTACCTGTGTTCAACAGCAGTGTGCATGAAAAACGCCTCCTG
Organism: Sphaerolaimus hirsutus; assembly: GCA_964036195.1. Classification (NCBI taxonomy): domain Eukaryota; kingdom Metazoa; phylum Nematoda; class Chromadorea; order Monhysterida; family Sphaerolaimidae; genus Sphaerolaimus; species Sphaerolaimus hirsutus. The sequence goes on along the minus strand of OZ038454.1, from coordinate 10,404,212 downwards.
TATTAACCTGTATTGACCAACCGTAGAGGCAGAATGATGAATTTGGTAGTGACAGTAATGGCAATATGGACTAGGCTAATGATATCATAGCTAGTGTTGGTTAGTGCTGGCACATTGCCAACACTGGTGGCTTACACTAGCCAAAGTTTCATGATAACAACTTAAAGCAGCGTTGAGCTAGAGCACCATTTGTACATCAGTACAAAATGACCGAAATTGTAACCCCCACAGTTCCGCAGTGGGTGGAGCTAGAGGGGTGAAATTTTGGGTGAAAACTCAAAACACTCGATATATTAACGTGTTAAAATTTTATAACCGTAGCTTACCCCTAGCGCGAATGGCGAGCACTGCCCGGGGACTTTTCAGCCCGACCATGTATTTTGGCTACTGATCCCCTAACCCCCCATTCCACTAGACTGTCGTGTGCGGCGTCGGGATCGCAGAGCATCACTGCGCAGCACTGGAATCGAGCCAAGGTGCTGGAGGGGCTGCGCGCGCAACGATCTAAATAGTGATGTCACTTATTTTTTCGTCCTGTTTGGATGATGTACTTACTACATTGGTTGATTTATTCGGTTGTGAAGGGGCGGTTTTTATCAATATGGTAACGTTGACCGTGTAACTAAATATATAAAACTTTGCGGAGTGTCTGGTGAATGCATGGTCCTTGCTCTGTGTAAAATACGTAATATTTGTCAGTGCATTTAGGAAACAAGGCGTTATCTGACCTATAAAACATCAGTATGAATTTGTTGACCATATTCGCCGCCCAGTAAGTGCGCGTGTGTAAATCTGCCGTATCATCACGGTAATAGAAAATATGCGGAATAAGTATTTACACGTGTATCACATTGTCGTCGATGAGTGATGACCCGCGCCGCTGCGCGCGTGTTTGAATTTGAAAATTATCATCGACATTGAAGGTCAATTTTTGGGATAATCTGTCTCGGTTTCAGGAATTCATTGCGAATGGGTGTAACGATCTTGTTATGTAATTGATCTGGCGTCTTGAGAACACGGTGCTCCAAGTTTTCAGACTGTTTTCGAACTGTCATTATTTTGATATTCCATTGATGTGGGTAGGGATGGTCAGAGTTTTTTTCTTTTTTCTACACTTGAAATATTTGCAATTTTTTCCCGACAGCGCGCAATTTCACATACAAATAACAAAAGTTATTCGTTTTGTGCTATTTTTAGTGGCAAGCCTTACATTCCATTTCTTCATGCCACTGCATAAAAATAGCTGTGATATGTTAGGTGATGTATACGATTTATACAATGTCCTTCAACATGCTTCTGACATAATTATGACTTGTATAATACTCACAAGTAGTGATATGAAAAGCGCCAGGACTTTGGCGCCAAGCGCCATGGTGCTTTTCCCACCCCCGGCGCTAAGCGCCGATGGTGCCGGAGCAAAATGGCGCTTTCTGCTTTGACGCGAGCGCCAACCGCCAGCGCCAGGCATTTTGTTCCTGGCGCTAGGCGAAAATAGCGCCAAGAGTGTCACAGCGTGGTAGCGCCAAGCGCCACGGCGCTTTTTCTTGTGGCGCTAGGAAAAAGCGCCAGCGCCATGGCGCTTTTACGTCACTACTCACAAGTCCTTTTTTCTCATGTCCAACGAAAAAATACTTCTTCCAACGCTATCCTTCCATTGATGACCAATCACCACAACATTCTCAACATATTCAGTAAGACAAAGATTTATTGCCAACGGCCAAAATAAAATTCCGACAAGATACGTTTTTATCTATCACCATGCATCGACTATCGGCGATGTTGCGACAAATTGGATGCCCTTTTTATGCAAAAATTTCTCGCCGGGTGTTGTTTCTGCCCGTCCAGGGGACAGTCCCAAGTCCTGTAATTCCTGTTTTTCGAAATAAGATTTGGATACAAAAGCATAAGATTTGGATACGAAACAATAAGATTTGGATACACAATTGCCACTTTACTTTACATTTGACTTGACACTTGACTTTACATTTGACACTTTACTTTACACTTTACAGGGCTTGGGATTGGCACCTGATGTCTCCGGCCGGTTGGGGGGGGGGGGCAAGGGTGGATCCCATTTGGGTCAGTCTCATTACTTTTACGTGGTGCGATTTTATCTCTTAGTTATGAGCAGTGGACTCATTGTTATTGGCTCTATCTTATTTTCGAATGTGAGAACGGCTGCCGTTTTTCCACTATGAGTTTTACCCTTCCGTTGTTTAGTCGATGCGCACTAGTTTACCAAATATTTGCGTGTATTTATTTATGCGGATTTGTCGCGTTCCCAGAGTGGACTTCCTCGATTTGTCCATTGCGCGCGTTTGTTTGTCAACTGCGGCGCGCGGTTGTGCCCAGCGCGGCCACTATTGGCGCCATAATTAGTTCACCGGGTCGCCGCTATCGTAACTTTCATGAATAATTCCGCATGGGTTCGCGTAATTTCAGTTGTGCGCACTTGCACCTGCCCGTTTTGCGCAGTCAATGTGTAAGATTTTGGACATAACTTCCATGCGCGCTGAACCATTGTGTACTAAATCTTTGGGTGGTATGCAATTGTCTTGCACGCAAATATGTCGCAACTAGTCTTCCCTATCAATGCGACAGTCTGAGACGAAATTCCACTGATTGCATGAAGTCGATCAGATAAATAGAATATTACCGTTGTATTACTAATGGTGTATGTCCGGTGGATGGATGTGTGATAAATACTTTTTGAGCATGCATTTCCGATGAAGGTGTTGATGAATTCGCTTTAAGTTCCCCTGATTTTTATCATTTCTTTGTGTCAACTCGTTGATCCGTTGGTTGTGATAATTTAGTGAAATGCATCTTCAAGGTTTTTATCTGTGTGAAAACTTTTTTCTAGTCGGTTTGATAAATTAAGAGATGTGCCGAAGTTTGTCGCCAAATTTAATCACGCCGACATGTTTGTTTGTAGCCATGCACACTATTACACCATCGAAATTTGGCGAACTCCAATCTGTTCAGGACACATTTGAGTTCACCAGAATGAATGATTTCTGATCGCCGTTAATTGTAGTTGACAGCTTGACAGGTTCAGTTCACAGACCGTAGTAAACTCAAATATGCTCGATTCGGTCGTGCACTGTGTGGAAACCACATGGAAACCAGTTTACACGCAGCGTGTATAGCGCCTATCGTGCTTATTCAAGTCTCGCTTTTGCTTTTTTCCTGCGATTAACAGCTCGTTTCTATCGCCCGCATTTCAAAATATTACCTAATTAATTATGTGTTTATTTTCACCACGTTTCTAATTATTCAATCATAAAAACTAGCACACCATTGTCATTTTCCAGCGAAACCACCATGGCCCGAATTGTGCTCTTAGCCGCTACGGGTAAGTCACATTGGCAGTCCTCACTCTGCCTAGTTGACAAGTCGCGTACTGTGTTCAGTTGTGTACAAAAAAAGAGAATTTGGTGCTAGCGCCGGAGCAAACAGTGCCACGGCAAAATGACACTAACCACCAATGCCGGCTCACACACTAGTTGACACACGTTTGTCAACTGGTCTGTGTCAACTCAGATTTCGGCTTCACGTGTCGCAGAGCGATCTTCCAGTGCACTTGACGCAATATTTATTTTTCAACATCGCCGCATGTGCATTTCGAGATCGGTCTGCCACACGTGAAGCCGAAAGCTGAGTTGACACGCCTGTGTCAACCGGCGTGTGGACCGCAAATAACCCCATGGCACTTCTTGCTGCACGGAGTACGCAACTTGTCAACTAGTTCGCGGACCGCCATTAATCCCCCCAACCAGTTCAAATCCCCAGCAAAAAAATCTCGCCCATTTTCCAGGCGTCGCATTGCTGGCGCCAGCAATAGCTCAGTCATCTCTTTACCATGGCCTGCCCCTGGGCGCCTTCCACTACAGCTCGGACGCGACCAGCGCCGAAGTGTACGCGGCCGATCCGAAAACCATTGTGGTGACCAACTTCGTACACAGGCCTAGGGAGGGGTGTTAGTGAGGGGGTTTGATGGGGGCTAACTTTGGGGCAGGTTTTGGGATTGTCATCGGTAGTGGGGTAGCGTTTCCGTATTTGTCGCGATTTGGGCTGGAGCAACTGACGCCCAGCAAATGTCAAATGTCATACTAAGTGTCAAAAGTCATGTAAAACGGTAAATGTACGTTTACCGTTTTCCTCGGCATTTTACATGACTTGACACTTAGTATTACATTTTACAAGATCACGAATTGGCACCTGGTAATCAAAAAAAATTTGTCCATCAAATTTGTACCAACCAGGCACGACATTGATGGCCGGCCCGGTGGGCGACTACGCGAATAAACCCGGTGTTTTCGTGGCGCCGTCGGGCAACGGCATTTTGCTGGCTCCGGACAGGTTTTTTAGCGGCTCCAGGACACGCGTGAAGAGGTCGCCCGAACCGCAGTTCGGCGCCAGTGAGTATAAGAGTGCTGGGTGTTTTGGGCTTTTTCTGTTATTTAGTTGACACGAATATTCCCATGTCAACTCGTGTGTGTGGCCCTTTGTGGCTTGATTGACGTATTTATTGATGTAATTATTTTTCAGTGGGGAAATTATTAAATGTGCAATTCCCTCGCAGATGCCTTCTTCCAGTGGCCGTTTGAATTCGACCGAATGCGCGTCAACCAGCCCGCATCTTCAAGTCAGTTTACAAAAATTCCATTCATTTTTATTGCATTTTGAGTTCGTCACTGACGTTCAAAAGCGCAGTTATCTTGGGGCAGTACCGGACCCTATAAAATGTCAAATGTCATGCAAAGTGTCAAAAGTCGTGTAAAATGCCCTGGAAAATGGCAACCGAGTTGCCATTTAACAGGGCATTTTACATGAGTTTTGATACTGCATGACATTTGACATTTTTCAGGAATATTTTACAGGGTCTGGGACTGGCACCTGATCGCGATCGGCATTTCATAACCTTCCATTCACACAGGCTCGTCTGGCACTGGCGCCCAGCCGGGTGCCTTTGCAGGGATCGACATCGCTCCAGGGCAGCGCCGCAACAGCGCGGAGGAGAGAACGCCGCCAGTCGTCAGCTTGTTGAGACCCATTGCGCGTCAGTTGGCACCGTGACAATTTTGGGCTTTTGGGGCGTGTCCAGAATGACATTCTATATCTTGTAGACACTGGACAGTGATAGGCAGAGTTTTTTACAGTCACACCACATAGGGACATGTTTTGCTGACGAATAATGGTGTTCAATATAAATAGAACCTGTTGAGTAGTTTAAACATTGTAAATATGCCCCATACAATGCACAGTAAAGTATACTCTTCCGTACTTATTAACAAAGCGGTACCACAGGTGGAAGTCCCAGACCCTGTAAAATGTCAAATGCCATGCAAAGTGTCAAAAGTCATGTAAAATGCCCTGCAAAAAAATAGCAACTCGATTGCCATCTTGCAGGGCATTTTACATGACTTTTGACACTTTGCATGACATTTGACATTTTGGATTGGCGCCATGGTCCAGAATCTTGTCTAAGATCCCTCAGTGAAATCCGATTACACCCACCTCTAACATCACCACATACCTCACTCCCCACCCAGGTTCCCACCCATCGATGGACAGCAAGGAGTACGTGGCGCCGACCACGCAGCGGGTGCCCATGGGGCGCACCAAGGACGGTTTGATCGTGTTCGGCAAGCAGAATGGGGGAAGTTCCGTGGAGGGCAGTGGAATTGATGGGACTAGTACTGAGGTTTCTACTAGTACTGAGGTTTGATTCAGTTGTTTGTGGATGATTGTGGTTTTTCTGTTGGTCTTCTCGTTCGTTGGGTTGGCAAACGAAGTGATTTTTTTCTTGAAGGAGCCAAGCACGACGACCACCACCGAAGCGACCACCACGACCAGCACCACCACTGCCAGGCCGACTACACGCCGGACAAGTAAATTAAAATAAAAAGGATTGCGACCTTGCACGCTGAAGAAGCATCTACTCTCGCAAACACTCAGGATGATTGAAATAAATATTTTCTCCTATTAATCGTTTTGAAAAATTTGTTTGGAACTTTTCAAGATTCTGTAAAATTAATTAACATTATTATTGAATCAAAAATAAAGGGCAGTACCGAGCCCTGTAAAGTGTAAAGTAAAGTGTCAAATTTCATGTAAAATGTCGTACAATTTTGTCAATTGTCATGCAATGTGTCCAATGTTCAGCAATAAAATATTTTATTTGTTTTGATTGACATTTTTCATGACATTTGACACTTGACTTTACACTTTACAGGGCTCGGGACAGGCACCTGGAGTGTGTGTAAGAGCTACAGGATTGCTCCTTTGCATTTTTCTTATCGTCTGGTGTACTTAACGATACATAATCTGTGCCGCTGCATTCACTACGTATACAAAAACATATGTATATAATTTTTCGTGTCAATGTTCCAAGCCAATATAAATATAAAAATTTCAATTGGTTCAAATTGAAAAAATCTTTCAAGCATTCACCATCTTTCGATCAAATCCAATATCATCACTTCACCAAACACATCTCCATAATAGGGTTCAAACGGGATTGACTTTTCGGGATCGGGATCGGGATTGGTTTTTAGAGATTTCGGGATCGGGATCGGGATTGGCCGGGATTGGGGTCACGGTATCGGGATCGGGATTGGCATTTTTTCGGGATCGGGATTGGGGTCTTGGGATAGAGATTTTGGCCAATGTTTTGGCATCCACAGTTGTTCATAATGGTCTAAAAACACTGTTGGATGCCAGAAACGTGGCATAAAATGAACGCTGGGGGTTTGCGTTCACATTTTTGCATGCAAAAACATCGTTTTTCACTTTAAATAATTTCCACTAATTTTTCCGGGATCGGGATCCCGGACTTTTGAGTTTCTCGGGATCGGGATCGGGATTTGAAAAGTTTCGGGATCGGGATCGGGACTGCTAAATCCCGGAATTTCACGGGATCCGGGATCGGGATCGGGATCCCGTTTGAACCCTACTCCATAAACCATCTAAATATGATATATTTACATCCCAGCGACCACGCCGGAAACAGCACCTCCAAGCGAACTGCCAATAATCAACCTGCGGCCAATAAGAATCGAACCCGTCGCATCCAGAAATCGCAGACCTCAGACATCACGCGAAGATGAAACATCGAGCGGAGCCGAGACTTTCGAGGCTAAGAAAGATGTCAACGAGAGACCGGTGCTTGTCGAGTTTCAGAGTGAGGTGCAGGAGGTCATTGAGGATGTGCAGCGTGGTTGGTTCCACTGTGCGGTTGGGGGAGAAGCGTGCGGTTGGGTTCACACACGCTAGTTGACATCGCAAATTCGTGTCAACTAAATAACACAACAAATTCTAAGCATCAGACTTTAACAGAAACGATGAAAATAACGTGTCATGATTACCTAGTTATGTAAAAGCGCCATGGCGCTATCTGCGCTATCTGCTATTGGCGCTTGGCGTTATCTTGCTGTGGCGCCATTGACGCTTGGCGCCATGCCCATGAAAAGCGCCATGGGGGCTGGAAAAGCGCCATGGCGCTTGGCGCCAAAGTTCTGGCGCTTTTTACATCACTAGTCATGATATAAAATTAACTATGCTCTATCAGATAAGGAAGTTGAAATCAGATAATTCACTAAAATTTAGTTGACACGAATTCTGTTGACATCCAGCGTGTGTGGCGCCGTTGAGAATATTCTGAATTCTGCTCTTTTTATCCACTTAGATACCGAAAATCCTCGAATAAGTCCCTTCCCTTGAATGATCCTTCCCGTCCCCTGTTGACCACGTAGCAAACACGAACACCCGCCTCGAGTAACTCCCCCTCTGGGCTTGACGATGCTCATGAACATTAACACTAGTTTAATTTAAGTACTGAGTGCATAAATCATTCGTTAAAAGCTACCAATTTTTACAATAATTTCTATACAAATTTTCCTGAAAATTCTGATGAGAAATACCCCCCCCCCCCTAAATCACTAGTGTATTACGAGTGTATCATATAGAAGCATTACACAACCAGTCTCCGTGCGCATCTCAGCCGCGCCAACAGCGGCACCCACGCCGGCATCGTCGAGCGAGACGACGCGCGTGCGTTCGCCCGTGCGCGGCTTCGACCACACGGAGGTGTGGCGCTGGTTCAAAGAGTCTCAGGAGGAGGGCCAGGGGGCTGCCACCAGACCGCCCGCTGCAAGGCAGCAGGGGGGCGACGCGCGGCAGGACAATAGTGCTGCTGGTGGTGGTGATGCGAGTGCTGGATTTAGCTCGAAGTGAGTGTGAACACAAACTCGCGGAAATTTAAAAAGTGAAAGTAGACATTTGCTGCCAGAAAGCCGAAAACGGATAATGTGAATTATCGTATTGAGAACAGAATTTCCTTGATTATCGGGAAAAAAATTTATACAATAACGATTAGCATTGAAAAAATGTCGGGAGATCTATTTTTAATATCAGAAAATAAAAAATAATCATGTATATTGATATTTTATCCAGGTTTTCCCAGAGAGAGTTTATTATTTTTTATTTACGAGTAGAAAATATATAAAATAACTCTTATCTTTTCTCTGCGAGATGCTATTTTTATCAAGATTTACCCAATTATATTTTCCTAAAATCACCCATTTTTCACATTTTAATCACGATTGCCTACATTTTAAACATGCAATTATGTATTTACAGAAAATGGGTAGCCGTCGACTGGGAACCAGGACAGCGAGCATTCGTGCCACCAAGCGAACTGGAACAGGTGCTCAAATCCAGAGAAGTGGAACGCAATAACGAGGTGGTAGAGTTGCAAACGACCCGACGCCCGACAACCAGGTGCCAGTCCCGGACCCTGTAAAATACCCTGTAAAATGTCAAATGTCATGCAAAGTGTCAAAAGTCATGTAAAAGGGCAGGGCATTTTACATGACTTTTGACACTTTGCATGACATTTGACATTTTACAGGGCATTTTACAGGGTCAGGGATTGCCTCCAGAAGAACTACCACGACCACAACTGAGAGCTCTGTGAGGGAGGGCAGGAGGCAGGCTTCGGCTGAGAGACGAGAAAAGATCAGACAGAATATTGGCCACGGCATCATTTGGGATGGAAGTTGGTTTGCCGCGTTTTCAGCGTCTTGTTGACGCCTTAAGTATTAAGTGTTAATTAAGACTTGCTATTTAAAATTCTTTCAATTAAATGAACTACCGTATTACCTCGAATTATCCCCCCCCTTGAATTAACCCCCCCCCCCTCGAATTAACCCCCCTCAAAATCGGCTGGGGAAATAATAAACCCCCCCCTCGAAATACCCCCCCCCCTTCGGAATGATGTACGTCATGTACAAAAGCAATACGTCATGTATGCAATGTACATGATGTATATTACTGTTTATCTGTATTGCAGCTACACATGGACATGTTTTTGTAGCTAATCTACGTTTTTATGTCCAAATATATCTTGTTTTGACACATTTTTTACCTGTTTTGGGCATGCAAATGCCTACTATTTACTACGATCCTTACGAAAATTTCTGACGAAATAATAAGACCCCCCCTCGAATAAACCCCCCCTCGAATTAACCCCCCCTCAAATTTTGCTGGCGAAATAATAAACCCCCATGGGGGTATTTCGAGGTAATACGGTATTTATCATGTTTTATTATAATGACCCATCACAAATACTCAAATCAAAACCCTTCACAAACTGGTCACTTTCACGTGCTATAAGCACCCGGCACAGGTGCATCACTACCCGCCAACGTGCACCCGTCGTTTTTTGGCCGCCTGCCAAGGCCGCACGAAGTGCAACAGAAGAGCACCGAACAGACGTCCAGTAGCGAGGTGCAACAGAATCAGATTGACCGCAGACAGCGAGCGAGAAACCGGCCCCAGGTTGATGTGGAAGCTGATGGAGGGTGAGTGGCAGTTGAACTTCCTGTGTATCACGAATTCACGATGAGAGTTTTTTTTTCACTGCTGATTTTATCGAGTTTACCGTTAATTACTGACTTTACCACTGGCTGCCGATGCAAAGCTTTTCAGGTGGCCAGCCCTGTTGCAAACAGGACCACTGAATTTGGAAAAATGCCGTCCCTTATAGTTATACTTACTGAAAACTGATAAGTTGGGAAATCTTAGAAGAAGAAGAAATTACTTGTCACATATATTACAAATGTGGAAATGCGTCGTAATGTGGCCTTTCTCATAAATGCCCAGCAGAAGTTTCCCGAAATCTTCCAATTCCAACCGAACCCGTGCATCTCCCGCACCAGGTACACGGCCGTGTTCGGCGTGGAGCCGCCGCCCACCACCGCGCGGCCGGTATTCCGCGGCTTCGGTGGCCAGCCGCCCGGTTCCGGCCCGCCCGGGTCGGGTTTGGTCGTTGTGCTGGGCAGAACTGATCAATTTGCGCCGCCAGGTGGGTCGGCGTCGCGGTTTTGGTACAAGTGTACATACCTATGTTGCTCTCTGCTTGCGGGTGTTATGATTTGGTTACATTTGATTCGCTTTGATTGGTTGGCTGCTTTCGTTCGACCCTGCGCCTGTGGTCATGTAAACCCGCTAGTCATGTAGACCCGCCAGTCGTGTTTTTTAGGGGAGATTAGCATGGTGTGTAGCGGTATCGAGTTTACATGATTAGTAGAGTAAATTCATAGCGAAGGCCGCAGTGCGTGTGCTTTCGCATGTTTTTTGTCGTTTTTTTATACTGCTCAAATAATAATGGAAAAACTCATAAGTCGGTCATTATTCATTTAAGTTTCAATTTTTCTTTGAGTGTCATTATCAAAATAGTGACAAAAAAAATGCGAGTGCAGACGCACTGCAGCCCACGCTATGTACTCTACTAACCATGTAAACCCACTGCCGCTGACCCCGGTTCTGTGCTAATCCCCCGAAAAGAACATGACTGGCGGGTCTACATGACTAGCGGGTTTACATGACTAGTAAGCCTACACCCTTTCGTTCATCATTTCGTTGTCATACTGTCTGCCCCCTTTCATTTACTATTGCCTCAGTTTGATTCCGTCTGCAAGTGTTGGTCCACTTACCGCACCAATGTATCCACAGACAACAATGCGATAGACAATTCGGCGGCTGATGAAAGTGTGCCGCGGCGGCGGCGGCCGGGTGGCCTGCGGATTGTGGGTGAACGCGTTGACACGCCCGGCACACGACGGGGCGCCGATGCGGCTGAAAGACGACCGCGGCAACGTATGCTTGCGTATAATACCTATTTATATCGCTTAATTTGCCCACTGCGTTGTTTTTGCGTTGGGTGCATTCATTCGAGAGCAAATTGTATATAGATATAGGTATCCTTTTCAAACGTGAAGACACAAAAATTACAAATTTCACCTGATTTATTTAGATGTGAACGCCATTAGCCATTTTTCGTTGCCAAATATTGCAATCCCACGCACGGCCCCTTGCTTTGAACAGGTGTGAGGACAGCCGAGGCGGCCGCCCCGCTCAGCGATCGCGCGCTCAACTTTGGTGTGTTCTCATGTTTGCGCTAGTTCCGACGTGTCCGCTTCTGGGAACTACCTGCGAGCATTAATCACCCCTGGGCATCAGAGTTCAGGATATGTGATTTGATTAGAAATAAACAAGCAAAGCAGAGTGTTTGTTAGCCAGGGGAGCGCAGCACACGTACCGCTGATTCTCAGGGCTACAATACGTTGATCGGGTATTTGCAAATGAAGGGTGTGCTTCTAAAAGTACCGATCTACAAAAAATCGATTTTGAGGTAGGTAATCGCAATTGAAAGTTTGGAGTATGCAATACCCATACATGGGTATTGGGTATGGGAATTTTGGGTATGGGTATTTCGGCCATATTGTTGGGTATCCACATGCATGGGTAAATATAATCATTGTTTATACACATAACACTAGCTATATAATATTTAGTGAATCGTATTTTTTGTAGTACAGTACATTTTAAAGGAACAAATTGGTAATAGCATGTAGATCGGTACCTGTTAAAGATCAAAATCAGATAGATGTAGATCGGTACTTTTACCCATAGTAAAAAAGCACATTAATGTTTTTGAGTTTTTGCTGCTAATGATGCCGAGCTGACATCGGTACTTTTAGAAGCACAAAAAATCTTGTGCAGATCGGTACATTTAGAAGTACAATTTTTAAAAATGTGGGTAGATCGGTACATTTAAAAATACAAAAGCTGAAAAAGCTTGTAGATCGGTACTTTTAAAATTTCAAAAACTGTATTTTGCGATTTTTTGCTTTTTCGGCCCCCCCATATCTCAAAATTGCATTTCGCACCCTCCACATATTATAAATATTTTTTGAAGCGCATTTTTATGGGGACCCCAAAAATGGTCCTAACTCAAATTTGAAAAATTTGTAGATCGGTACTTTTAGAAGCACACCCTTCAAATGTCCACTGAGCTCTGTTACCCTAGGATTATTGATGCACACAGCTGCTGAGTTGTCCATTTTTACTTATTGTATCTTCAGTTGCGGGTTTTTTGAGTTTAAAAAAAAATAAACGCGTCTTTCTACAGCGACAATCACCTCTCAGGGTTCGGCTCATTGAACGAGCAGCCGGTCGACAACACCAACACCATTGAAGACCGTCCCACTGTGAGTCGACCTTCCCGGTCCCCAGCCCTGCCAAGTGTAAATGTCATGTAAAATGTCATACAAATTTGTCAATTGTCAAGCAACGTGTCAAAATTTCAGTAATGAATTCTTTGTTTTGTTTTGACATTTGACACTTGACTTCACACTTAACTTTGTATGGGACCGCCGCCAGACAACCCGTATGTCGATCAAAAACATTACCCTTCCCCCACCCCATTTTCAGACTCCTTCAGGACCCACTCCTCTGTTCAGGATCGTTCCTGACCCCCGATCCCCCAGAAGACGCGCAGATGGGTCCCCACCCCCCACATTGCCACCCAAATTTTATCATGAGCCCACCACTCCGAGATTGCCAAATAATAATTATGCACTGCGTGAGTATGCGGGTGAGAATTTGCTTATCAGGATGCCCGATGCGGTAAATGTGAACGATTTCGAGTGGTTCGGAATTTATGATCATTGTAGAAATGTGAGTTTCCGGTTGGGGTATTTTTGGGGTTGGGGACAGAGCGATATTTATGAAAGGCGTGTTCTGTTTTGGTTGAAACTAAAAACTAAATTTTGTTTTAAATGTAGATATTTATTGGGAGATTTTTTGTCAGATTTTTCCAGGAAATGGAACCGTTAAATGCTATAAATTTACATCATCGCAATTCATATGAAAGTAGTATCCCGCGTACCTGGATTTACATGGATTTACCGGATACATGAATATATTTACCTGGATTTACATTGCGACCAATACTGGTGCCACTCCCAGCCCCTGTAAAATGTAAAATGTCAATAAAAGTTAAAAAGTCGTGTAAAATGTCCTGTAAAATGGCAAACGAAAGTGCTTATGCGTCGCTTTATATCTACAGTCGCGAACGGCTTTCGTGAACACGGCTGGCATCCGGCCGCCGCAGGAGACCTACGTGGAGGGCATCAGCGGGTGGCAGCACGACGTCGACTCGGGCCCCATCAACATCATGAACTGCAACACGCTGGTCATCACCGACTTCACGTACACCGGCGCCGATGTCACTGGTCCGTTGCGTTGCACATGCGTTAAACCGCTGTGTGGCTAGTGGTTAAAACGCGTCAAAAATGTGGCCAGTTACCTCGATGTTCAAAGAACGCTACGTCCAGCAAACTGGCACCATGCCGCGGCGCCTTTTTAAACCATTTCATCACTATTTGTGCCACATCTGTTTCACGACGCACTATGAAATGCACGGCGACACTCGCACTTCTGCACTCGCAGAGGCTTACTTCATCGTTGGCATCGGCGACTTTCCGCGGCACATCGTTCAGCAGACGCGCGCATACGTGGTTGGCACACAGCCGTGAGTTTTTTGGCACTGCGTTGAGAAGAACAATTATAACAATACATATAAAGTTACCAAATTACATCTGTTGTGAAATGATGGCGGGCGCCGCCAAGCCATGCTCATTATTTTGCAATTTTTTTATACGTCATGACTTTGAACCGAATGCTCACGCTAAAAAAATGATCGCGACCATAAAACAAATCACAGTGACACGCCGCTGTCCAACTACGCCAAGCCATCGGACGTAATGATCCGCCTGCCCGCCGGGTGGAAAACGTTCGACGTGAACTTCCTGGCCGTGTACAACCCGAAAACCCGGACCAGCTACGGCCACACCACCATACCCCCTGTGATTGTGCCGCCGTGTGAAGAGTGATATTTCGTTTTCACCTCTCAATCGGTTTTTCTTTTTCACTGGTTGCTGTGTTGCTGCAGCAATAATGTGTTTGATTTGTTGATAAATTGTGTCTGTTGTTTCTAGAAACATTTACATGTGAAGAGTTCTTTCCTAAAAATGCATGCCTGCCCTGCCGGGGTCTCTGTACAAAACTGCATTTTTTCCAATAGTGCACAACTACCATTCGCATTTCTTACGAATAGAACTCTTTTCACTTAGTGACAGGAAAGCAGTATACCTAAATATGCACATTTTCGGTAATAGCTTGCATACTCCTGCGTCGTTATTCTGCTGGTGCTGGCATGCCACTTTTACATAGAATTGCCATGCGATTCGAGTCGACGCAAAAATTTTAACGCTTTTCTGTCACCACTCACCCACCACTTGTTGCTGTGATATCATAGACCTTCCTGACATTCCGCACTTAGCAGTTCCCTTTACCCCCTTCGTTCGGTTATCATTTTTTACGTAAGTGATCACCGTAGTGTTTGTCATTTTGCCATTTTATTGTATTTTTTCTGTTGTTTACGTTTCTAACATTAATTATTCTCCAGACATTTTATCGCATTTTATGTGCAGCTATCACTGTCGAATCAGTTGAACGTGATTCCGTAAAATACGAAATATAAAATAGTTGAAATTATTTGGTAATCGATTTGATGTTGCGGCTTGTTTTCAATCCGAGAGTATTTCAATCCGAAATGTTTTCAATCCGTATTTCTTCTAATAGAACGGCATATACCTCCAATAGAACGACATCGGAAAATGTAGTATGGTAGATAGAAATTACGTTTGAAGTGCCACAACCCAAAAATAAAATAAAAATGGGGAAGCAGATGCGGGAGAAAGTTCAAAGAATTCAAATGTTGATATTCAATTTCAATTATACTCGGCAGACCGCAAAGTATGCGCAGAAACCTACCATAATTTTATGAATAAAACCTTATGATAAATTTCGTAATTAATTATTCCATAGTAAAATCGAAATACGATGATGAAAAAATTGAAAAAATTTTGGTGCATTATTCAGACGGATTATGGTAGGTTTCCGTATTAAGTGTGATGTCCGCCGAATATACCTCAATTCAATTTCAGCCAAATGTATTTTGATATTACTTATTGGGTCTTATTCATTTTCTGCACAAGTAGTATTTAAATAGAAATATTTATCATCAGATGTCAATCAATTAGTGGATATGGCATGAGAGGCTTCGAAACCAGTTAATTTTTAGTTATATATCGGCGCAGATGAATCGATCCTTGCGTTTGGCATTCAGCACCTGGGCTCTATGAAATCTTCGGTTTTCTTTTATTGTTTTTCCTGTTAACCTTCCCAATCAGGATGTCATGCGTTCGATCCTCACCTGCGGCAGCAAATTAATTTACCTAGGTATTTCTCTGCATTTAGCATTCAAAAAGAGATTGAAATCTATCAAGCCATTTGGAAAAAATAATTTAATCACTAAGAAAATCTCCATCGTCAAAACAATGTGAGAAAATCTCTGTTTACAAATACCGTATTACCTCGAATTATCCCTCCCCCCCTTAAATTAACCCCCCCTCGAATTAACCCCCCCCCCCTCAAAATGGGCTGGGGAAATAATAAACCCCCCCCCCTCGAAATACCCCCCCCTTCGGAATGATGTACGTCATGTACATAATAAATACGTCATGTATGCAATGTACATGATGTATATTAGACTGTTAATTTGCATTGCAGCTACACATAGACTAGTTTGTGTAGCTATATACGTTTTTATGTCCAAATAGATCCTGTTTGGACACATTTATTACCTGTTTTGGGTATGCAAATGCCGATCATTTACTACGATCCTTACGAAAATTTCTGACGAAATAATAAACCCCCCCCCCCTCGAATAAACCCCCCCTCGAATTAACCCCCCCTCAAATTTTGCTGGCGAAATAATAAACCCCCATGGGGGTATTTCGAGGTAATACGGTACCTATATTTACTTGTAAGTTGTGAAGTTAAATTTTAGTAGCCTTTTCACATACTGTTTAGGATTACTAGGAGTAGATACCAGAGTTGTTGAAAGTACTGAACTTTTTTGAAAGTAAACGTAAATGTAAAGTATTTATTTTTTACTCACCACTGAGTACAGAAAACGTAAATCAAATTTTTTTAGTTTTACTCATGAGTAAACGTGAGTAAATTACTTTTCCCAAAAAAGAAGGTAAATTACTTGTCCCTTTTGAGTCTACGACCCAGCCAAGGCCGCACCCAGGATGATTCTATGTCGATGGGCAGTCCGGAAATGCTTCCCCAACAAATACACACATCCACCACCAACCCATTTTCCTGACATCAGCCACCTCCTCCTGCCTGACAAACTCCTTGCCCAGGAGCTGCCAACGACAGTGTCGTCTGTGCCGCGCGGCCGCGTTGCACAGCGCCCAGTGGTAGTACAGCGAGTAGCCCGCCCACAGGCACAGCAGGTGTATGACGAACCGCAGCCCCCCGCTCGCTATTGCAACGATGCCGCGTTGCAACGATAGCGAGCCGAAATAGGCTTGAGCTATGGTTTCCAACGCCTGCGATGGATGATGGGAAAGAGTCCATAAAAAGGTTGTTTTCGTGCAAACTGAATTTTTGGAGAGGCGTCGTCGAAAAACTTTGAAACATTGCGTCCATTGCAAATGAAGACTCAAATGCTGCACGAATCTCATGTGCAAATAAAAACAGCCATTTGTCAGCCAAAATGACCGTATTCTTAAATCGACCCTTTTTCCACCCCACCCATTCTTTTGCAAAATGCGGAGTCGCATACAACCGACGAATGCGTTTTCCTGAAACGCTGTTTTCTTTTTTGAAACAGTCTACCTATTTTATTAATGACGTTAAGATGGAGTATTTCCCTCAGAAAAATGCATAGTGTCCGGTCGGCGAACTATAAAAACTGAAAACCAGAAAAACTGCCTTTTCCGTCAACTGCGTTACCATTCCGTCAACTCACGTCGTGTGCGTGCAGCGCTATGAAAGGCAGCAGGACAATGCGGCAGCGTCTGCGGATGCCGATCATCAGCAAAGCGTTGTACACAATCGTGGACGCGGTCAGCATCATCGCTAACACATTCTTCCTCAACATAATGTGTTCCATTGTGAAGTATACTGCGGGACCGTAAGCACTAGTTTGCTGGTAGAAAAGTGATAAAAAAGCAACAGCGAGTGTGGCAAATGTAAAGTGCGTGGTCTGGCGCCGGCGCCAAATGTTTTTTTTTTATAAAATGGAAATAGGCTTGCTTAGCTATCCGTTTGGCCAGTAGCGACGGACTTGGCGCCTTTGGGCCCACACACACTAGTTGCCATCAAAATTTGTGTCAACTAAATTCGACTAAATTTTGGTTAATTATGTCATTTCAACTTTCCTAGGTGATACAGCAAGGTTAATTTTATATCGTGACACTTAATATCGTATTTCTTCTAATATTTAGAATAGTGCCGTTCTATTTTTTCCGTCAACTTTTTTACCTGCCGTTCTATTGGAGGCTGCCGTTCTATTTTTTCGCCAACTTTTTTACACATGTTTCGCTTGAACACAGACACACAGTTCAATTTGTATGAAGCTCGAGCAACATTTGTCAAAGCATCAATGTCAGAGCATCAATTTGTAATATCAATATTTGAATGCCTTGCACGTTCTCGCCATCCATTTCTATATTTGTGTGTGTTCTGGTGCCGGTTCCGCAAGTGGACAAGTTAAGAGTTAAAAGTTAAGAGTTGAGTAAAAAGACAAATGGCGAGTTAAGAGTAAAGTTAAAGTTTAAGAGAAAAGTTAAAGTTTAAGAGAAAAGTTAAAATTTAAGAGAAAAGTTAAAAGTTGAGTTAAAGGTTAAGAGTTGAGTTAAAGGTTAAAAGTTGAGTTAAGAGTTAAAAGTTGAGTTAAGAGTTGAGTTAAGAGTTAAGAGACAAGTGGAAAATGAAGGTAAAAAAATATAAAAAAATAAAAATATTAAATTGGTATCGATACGGCTGTTCGCTGGCATGGTGCCAATGTTGTATGCACGTCATTTGAAAATAACGTATCCAAAAAAATTATCGCTAAAAAAAGAAAAAATCGCCGAACGTTGTTTCGAAATGGCCGTGCGGGGACAAAATATGATTGAAGATCAGCGTATCGCGCTTCTGCAACGAATGACCCATTTGTCTTTCAAATCAACTTTTAACTCATCTTTTAACCTTTAACTCAACTCTTAACATTTAACTCAACTTTTGACTCAACTTTTAACCTTTAACTCAACTCTTAACTTTTAACTCAACTTTTGACTCAACTTTTAACCTTTAACTCAACTCTTAACTTTTAACTCAACTTTTGACTCAACTTTTAACCTTTAACTCAACTCTTAACTTTTAACTCAACTTTTGACTCAACTTTTAACCTTTAACTCAACTCTTAACTTTTAACTCTTAACTTGTCTACTTGCGGAACCGACCCCAGGTACCCTCCCAACTAGGGTGTCAAAAAAAATTTTTTACGGAAAACGGAAACAGAAACGGAAAAAAAATTTCAGCGGCCGGAAAACGGAACGGAAAACGGAAAAAAATTGCACTTGGCGGAAAACGGAAACGGAAAAAAATTTTCAGTGGCCGGAAAACGGAAAAATGGGCCGGAAAAACGGAAACGGAAAAATGGAATTTGCATGGAAATGGAAAAATTTGCTGAAATTTTGCCAAAAAAAACAATAAAATTCGCTGAAGTTTTGCTGGAAACAGTATTTTTTTACATAATTGACAATCTGCACAACCGTTTACCAGTTTGGCTGGACCAGAAAACAGAAAGTTGAGCCAGAATAGGGTAAAATAAGGCGGAAAGCAGAAAATTGAGGCGTAAAACGGAAAAAAGGCAAAAAAACTGGAAATTGAGCCGGAAAACTGAAAAAAGGCGGAAAAACTGAAAATTTAACCGGAAAACGGAAAATGAGCCGGAAAAACGGAAACGGAAAAAAAGGTGGCCGGAAAACGGAACGGAAAACGGAAAAAAAATTTCAGCGGCCGGAAAACGGAACGGAAAAAATTTGCCTGCGGAAAACGGAAACGGAAAACGGAAATTTGACACCCTACTCCCAACGTAATATCTTCATGCCGTTCTAATAGAGGTGCCGTTCTATTAGAAGAAATACGGTAATCATTATTTATGTTAAGTGTGATGCTTTTAAAATTTCTTAATTTGTTATTCAGTTGCCATTCAGTTGACATTTATTTGCGATGTCAAGTAGTGCGTGTGGGCCCTTTGCCATCACTTCAACGCAGAGTTGTTAAAATACCGGTATTTTTGGAAAGCGTAAATACACTTTCTAAGTTTAGAGTATGGATACTGAAAGCATGTTATTTTTAAAATACATGGGAAAGCGCAAAAAAAGCGTAAGCGTAAATTTTTTTTGAGAAAGTGATCTTGCCGTTGAGAATAGGACAACAACATTGCTTTCACTTTTTAGTGAATTTATATATAGGTAATTTCCATTCATTATTCCACATTATTCTCATTAAACACAATCATCAGATAACAACATAACTCTTTCCAAATTAGGTAAGCTTTCAGTTACATTTTTCGGACTGCCACTTGAAAGTCTGCTCTTTGAAGTTGATGGTATTTCATCGACAGCGGCACTCGTATCGTCGTCATCTTCCAACTCAGACATTGTGCTGAGCAAAATCGAATTCAGACAACATCGTTGTAGGAATCCAACATCCGACCCAAAATTCCCAATCTGATGCCACGATAATAATCGAGAGACATTTTTTTATGACACTCATATTTCGACACAATTTATACTTCTGTCGCTATTTTCAGTGCGTTATTGCACACGCGCAGTTATTTTTTTACACATCTCGTTCAATTTCTTTTTTGTAGTTTTACGCTTTTTCAAAAGTGTAAAACTGGCCTGTGTGAAATTCTTTTTACGCTTTTAGTACCCGGGTAATTTAGCTGGGAAAGCATAAAAAGTGTACAGGTATTTTATAAAAGCGTAAGCGTAAATATAAATACCCATTTACCCTAGTATTTCGGGTAACCGTAAATATTTACACTTTCACAACTCTGCTTCAACGTCGATCGCAGTACTCACTTTGAACGATCATGAACGTAATGAACGTGGATGCATACCATATACACCTGCGGTCGCTTAGGTGCATGTGCTGGGACTCTCGCGCCACCTCCGCCGCGAAACGGTGCTATAGGGTCGATTACAGCTCGATATAAAATTCAACGCAGCGTTAAATTGATTTTTTTGTCATAAAATTAATTACAGGTGAATGGATAATGGAATAATGCACCAAAATTTTTACAGTTTTTTCATCATAATATTTCGTTTTTACTATGGAATAATTCATTGCAAAATTTATCACATGATTTTATTCATTAAATTATGGTAGGTTTTCATACTAGGTGTGCTGTTCGCCGAGTATACTAGAAGTTATAAATTTTAGCACAAAATTTTCTAATTATGCATTACAGCTTTACATTACAATTTTACATTGGCACCACAAGCTTGTTTTAATGGTTCCTCATTAAATACTCATTTTTGGTTTTCAAAACATTCAAATACTGTGTCTGAATCACCAAAAGTGGGTGTGGTTTAGGTTTCTATCTTTCTTTTTGCTTCGTTTTCATTTGATGAGCACATTTGTGAAAAATGCTGCAGATAAAATTTTTTTATGTAGAATAATTACCTACGCATTTGTAGGTCTAGCGATACCTAAATGTCATGTAATGGAGAAAATTATACTGTATTTTTGGTACACTTTGGTGATTTTTAGTGATCACATAAACTTGTTTTCGTTTTGTTTCTATAAAACACACTAAAATTTGTTGTATATGTTCAAATATTTTTTAAATTGTGTATCTCATTTCAAATGATATCCCTCTGGCATATATGCGTAGTTTTTCATTCTCTTCCATTTGGTCGTTGTTGAAATGAGCAATTAAGAAGTACAAAATAATAAAAAATGAAAATGTATCTCACAAAAATACATTGTATTCAATTCTTGAACAAAAATGAAAACTCAAGATGGCGTTACATTAACCTTTTTGCTGTATTTGTCGCCTTGCTCATTTGTGACCGCCGAATCGTCGCTCTCCGACTCCATGCCGACTGGATCTCTCAGTTCCCACTCGTGTTTGTAGAATAAACTTCCTGAAATGATCATGTCGTTTTTGGCAATTTTTTGGCCATTTCAGTTTTCAAAAAAGTCACGGAGAAAACTGGGCGCAGTCCTAAGCCCTGTAAAGTGTAAAGTAAAGTGTCAAATGTAAAGTCAAATGCAAAGTAAAGTGTCAATCAAAACAAAAAAGAAAAGATTTTATTACTGAACTTTGCATGGCAATTGACAGTTTACTTTGCATTTGACTTTACATTTGACACTTTACTTTGCATTTGGTTTTACATTTGACACTTTACTTTACACTTTACAGGGCTTGGGACTGGCAC
The DNA here is from genome assembly GCA_964036195.1 of Sphaerolaimus hirsutus. Taxonomy (NCBI): domain Eukaryota; kingdom Metazoa; phylum Nematoda; class Chromadorea; order Monhysterida; family Sphaerolaimidae; genus Sphaerolaimus; species Sphaerolaimus hirsutus. Next base: position 10,382,502 of record OZ038454.1, on the reverse strand, counting down.
CTGGTGTGTGTAGGCACACTGTGGTAATTTACTGGAGTTTTTACACATGTACTCACCAAAGATAGCATACATAATCATTCCTGTAAGTTCAAAGCATATAATCGTATCGAGTATTGCGCTATTCTTCCACCCTCGATGGTGGGCTGTATAGTGTTAATAATCGTGCGTGTACAGTAATCAAACATAGGACACAGACCCATTTCTCCACTCACCAATGCCAAACCAATTTGCTATGAATGCGGCAAGAAACAGCAACGAGCTTTTGACCACCCCCGCCACTAGCACCCACTTGAAGTTGGTAATTGCCACGTAGGTGGCCGGACCCCAGTGGATCGTAGATACCATGATGATCAGCGCGTAGATGTTGATGCACAGCGAGCAGGTAAACTCTAGCGGGATCAGCACCCGGCCGTACACTCTCATATTGGACAGCGTCAGATGGGCCAAGTCCATGATGTACATGGCGCCGAACACGGTGGAGGCGGTGGACGCGAACACGGTGAGCACCATCGTCACCAGGTGCCCCCTGGGGCCAGATTTAATTCTCCCTACAGGTTTGTAGGGTAGGGCGTACGCCCGATAGATTTTTTAAAGTTCAGCCGCATCGACGCACATGCACCGAGAGCAAGGCGGTTTGTAAAATATACGAAACCATCCCTTAAGGTCGCCGATATTGCAATATGGCGTATATCGCTTCGATTTTGGGCCGGAAATCACTATTTCGTCATTTCTTGGCCGTCTGCCAATTCGATTTTTATTTTATTTTGTCGGGTGGGTTACTCGCATAAGTCACGCTTTTGTACGCTCGTGCATGCATTTCTTTCTTGTCGCTGCCCTCATGGTTTCGGTTGCAGACAGTGAACACTAAAAAAGTGACCACCTGACTACACAAAAGCGTGACCTATGCGAGTAACCCGCCCGACAAAATAAAATAAAAAACGAATTCGCCGACGGCCAAGAAATGACGAAATCATGAATTCCGTGCCAAAATCGAAGTGATATACGTCATATTGCAGTATCGGCGACCTTAAGGGATGGTTTCGTATATTTTACAAACCGCCTTGCTCTCGGTGCATGTGCGTCGATGCGGCTGAACTTTAAAAATCTATCGGGCGTACGCCCTACCCTACAAACCTGTAGGGAGAATTAAATCTGGTCCCTGGGGCTGTCGATCGCCCGCCTGCCCTCGTCTGCAGACAGAATTAATGATACGGAAATAGTAGTGCGCCCAATGAAAATAGAAAGGAAACTAGGAAAGGTTTGACAGACTGTTATGAAACTTTTTCTAGTTTGCCGTTTCGCAGGACATTTTACATTACTTTTCACATTTTAGTTTGCATGACATTCCCTATTTTACAGGTACTTTTTACATTTTAGTTTGCATAACAACATTTTCTATTTTACATGGTATTTTACATGTTAGTTTGCATAACATTTTCTATTTTACAGGGTATTTTACATGACTTTTGACAGTTTAAATGACATTTTACATGACATTTGACACTGCATGACATTTGACATTTAACAGTCTTTTGGGGGTGGCACCACTGACTGACCTATGGATTTGATGAATTTGCGCGTTGCGCCTTGTCCGCTTCCTGTGTCGCTGGTGTCCGACGTCTTACTCTCAGCCGGGCTGATACCACTCGGATCGATTTGCTGCCAACGCGCAATCAATTTTTGTTCATTTTTAATTTACTCACTGCACACTTGTGAGTTGTAGTAATGGCCCTACACACACTAGTTTTCACCGTGACACGTGTGAAAACTGAAATGGCGACTTGGCGACATTCAGCCTACTCTTAACGTATGCTATATGTGTTCTAGTTTTCAAAATTTCATACTTTAACTTTCATTAATTGAAATTCAAATTTAATTAAAATTAAATCATTCAACTGTGTTAATTAATTTGCATTTGAAAAAATTTCAGTTTTCACACGAAGTCACAGTGTGTGTAGGCACAATATCGTTGCGTAGGCTAGTTTTCTCACGAAATTTCGAAAACTCATAATGAGCTTTTAACGTGTTTGAGTTTTCCACAATGAGTCATTTTGACCTCCGTCAACTGTAATTGACGGCCACCTCAGTGTAGAGAACTCAAATGCGTTCTAAGCTGAATTGTGGGTTTTCGAAATTTCGTGTAAAAACTAGTGTGCGCAGGCACATCGCCGCGCAGGCTAGTTTACTGCTAGTAAACTCAGACTTAGTAAATTCATAAATTGGCTTTGAACGCATTGGAGTTTACCAGAATGAGGTGTCTGTCAACTACAGTTGACGAAGGAAAAAATTACTTAACATTAAGCTAATTTATGACCACTGAATTTGTCTTTACTTCCGTGTGAGTAAACTAGTGTGTGTGGAAACGATGTGATACATGGAAGTGTGCTGAATAAACGTTTAACTAACCATATTGATTTATCGTAACTGTTACATGTATTTAGATAGAATAAAAATCTGAATGCTGCTCTATTAAACTGCACAGACTGCGAGGGAAATAGCCACAATCTCTGTTTATAAAAATTTTTTATTCATCGATTTAAGTGGCAATCGCATCGAATATATCCATCAAAAAGGGTCAATCCATCCCTAAGTCAATTAAAATTAAATTAAATTAAAATTTATGTGGTAAGTCAAGAAGAGTCAAGACAGTGGCAAGTGAAAAGACAACAACAAAAATAAATAAATGAAAATATGTAGGTATTTAAAAAATTTCACTTTATAAATTAACTTATCTTTTGAAATTTAAAATTTCTTTATTAAAATTGACTTTTCACCATTATCATCACTTGCCACTAGTGAAATTACTAAAAATGTCACTTATAAGTTGTATTTTTGCCTCTCCACTCGTGGAATTGGCACGGGTGGGCCCTCGACTGGCTGTTTTCAAAAAATTTCCTTCGCAGTTTGAACATTATGCACCGCCGATGTGGTAGTCTAGTCAGTTTGAAAAAGATTTTGCATTAGTAATTATTTGATTTGTGCCGTCAGTCTACGCTGCTGGTTCACTCAAATCGCAACACTTGGGACGTTACGCTGAAAAATACTCTCGCGTATACGTGGAATATTTTTTTAAAGCGTAGTTTTTAAAAATGGACCCTGGTGCAGTGATGAACAAGAATATGGTGCTGTACACTTTACCTACACATAATCAACTTTTTGACGTTCGTTTTCTCGAATGTCAGCGATGGAAAAAAGTTGTGGCCCCCGTACGGAAACGCGTCGATGTCGATGGCCATAGGCCCACCGCACACTGCAAAGTGGCACGGGCGGTTCGGACGTTTTTAATTTCCGCCCGGGCGGAATTGTAAAGTCGGTTCGGACGATTTTATTTACGACAAATCTAAAAGACTACTGAAATTTGGGTCGGTTCGGACGATTTTTATTCCACCCCTCTTTTTAATTTCGCCTTTGAATTCCGATCATGCAAAAAACGTCCGAACTGCCCGTGCCAGTGTGCGGTGGGCCATAATGTCTTTTATCATGTTTTTTCATCAAAAAAGAAAAGTTTCAAAATCCAGATTTGGGGATATACAATACCTTATTTAGACTTGGCAACCGGTCAAAACAGGTTTTGGATACGCTTGTCTGCACACATACATGACATACATATGCCAACTAGTGTGGCGGCCGCCATTAGCGACCATTTCCGGTTGCTAAATCGCATTCCGCGACCATTATCGGTGGCGCGGACGGAAATCCCACGTTTTACTCTCGTTCGTACAATAGTATCCAATTATATCCAATTTAATCCAACCGTATCCAATACAAAATTGGACGTGGGCCAAGTCTGATACGTGCAACGATCGTCCAGCTTCCCTTCCCCCGGACAATGTGATGTCTTTGGCGGCGATCGGCGACTACTCTGACAGCGGCGACAGCGAGTCGGAAGCATTCGAACAGCAGCAGAGCGAAACTGCGCTAGCGACCGGCCGCGGCGCCGCGCAACCAGTCAATTATTTGCAAACTGCCGATTCGGATAGCGATTCCGACGACTCTTCCAAGTTTGTAATGTTTCGCATTGCTTGGCAAATATGCAGCGGCGGCTGCAGGTTGTGTGATTTGCCGCGGTGTACTTTTTGCCACTGCTAATATGCGAAATTAGCGTCACTGGCGTTTTTTGATTCGCCGTGGCCTGAAGCCGTTGCGATGCGATTCATCAGTGAACCCTACTTTGCCACCAATTACTTGTAAATTTGAAAGCCATAAATTTATAATTCCGAAAGGTATTTTCTGTTATGCCCACCCCCTGTAGCTGTCTCTGCTGTCAGGCTTGGCACGTTGCCAAGTACCTGACATTCAACGCAAAGTCTCCGCTGTAGAATACTGTTGTCTAGTTTAGGCAATCCCTATAATGGCACAAATTCACCGCAGACCGCAGTCAGCCCCGCGAACGGCGGCGCTGCCGTCAGCGAGCCAGGTTTTGGACCAAGCGAATGCGCGCAGCACGATTTTCCACTCGGAGTGGGAACAGGAACAGATCAAGAACGTGCAAGTGCTGCAGAAACACGTGCAGCTGAGCGAGGAACTTAAGAAAGGTTGTTTTTGGGAACTTTTGAGTTTGTTTATTGACTGCTGCTACGTTGAAGTTACGTCGTCTTCAATATCCCAAGTAGGGTTGGAAAAAAATCAACTTTTTTCTAAACGCCTGGATTTAAAAAAAATCAATTTAAAAAATTGATTTTTTTAAATTCAAATCAGATTTTTTTTTTATCGTCCAAAATGGGGATATAGAGAAAAAATATGTGTATGTTAAGTGTCAGACAATGTATTGTTATGTCTATTGTGGTCATATTATGACTAAGGAGCCATGGGATAGCATTATAAGCTGTGATTTCTTTCAAAAATATCCATTTTTATGTTGACTTGTTACGTATATCGCCTTTTGTCGGATGTTCGTGACTTCAAGTGAAGTTCAGCATGGAATAGTGCTTAAAAAATGTTGTAATAGAAGGCTAATACATTGACAGTGATGTTTCACACTGTAGAAGTATGTGCGAGCACATTGGCTGCATATTATATACTACACTAGCATAGCACGGCTTATAATCACATGGTAACATGAATAAATGTAAGCTTTTACACTAAAAATGCCCCAAAACCCATGAAAACACCACCAATGACAATGTGTATGAGAAATTGCGCGCTTGCGTGCAAAAAAAGTGCAAAATGCCTAGTGCAAGACGCAAGTCTACCAGAAATTTTGCCTTTTGATTTTTTAAAATTAAAATCAGTTTACCCCCTTTGATTTTTTATAAAAAAAATCAGAAAAAAAATCAGTTAAAAAAATCAAGTGCCAACGCTAATCCCAAGTGATACAAATGATTAAATTTTATTTCCATTGAAAAATGTCTGCGCAAAATTTGCCCCATTTATTTAAAATTTCGAATCGGCATACCCTCACGTATCATCACTTCCAATCAGTGGCGTAGCCAGGGTGGGGGCGGCCGCCCCCCCCCCCTTCCCGGGCGACAGATGGAAAGTGGCCGGGAGCGGCGACTTTCAGTATTTTTTCAAGGGTGTTTTGTAAAAATGTTGGGGTCAAATTTTAGGGGGAGGGGCGCCGCCGCACCCCCGTTCGCCGGGCTCCGTATACAATCCGCCCCCCCCCCCCGCTCAAGAATCCTGGCTACGCCACTGCTTCCAATTTATTCAACAAAAAAACATTGCGCAGAACGCCTTGCGCCGTGCTGGAAGTTCCGCAAGGGTCGGTGTAAACTATCGGCTGAGAAGTGCCGGTTTTCGCACGTCCTTCCCGGCGGGCAGGCGAAATCTTCCAGCAGCGAAATTGCAGCCGAGCCTGAGCCCGCTGTGCACGTCGGGGCACCTACTACTGGAGTTGCCAGGAGACCGAACCCATTAGCAACTGAGAGTTATCAGGTAGTTGACATTGATGTTTGAATTGGAATTGTTTGGTCAGGTGTGACGTATTACTGGCGCCAGACCTTGTAAAGTGTAAAGATAAGTGTAAAATGGCATGTAAAATGTCATGCAAAGTGTCAATTTCCATGAAAAATGTAAAAGTGTCAATTGTCATGACAAATGTAAAGTAAAGTGTCAATTGCTAAGTTTAGTTAAAAAAAATTTCTTCTTTTTGTTTTGTTTTGATTGGCATTTTGCATGATATTTGACACTTTACATGGTCTGGGACTGCCCCCAGGCGTATTTTTTCGTTCCGTGTCGTATTTTTGATGAATTTTCGTAACCCTGATAACGTGGCAAACGATTTCGAATCCCAAAAATATATTTGAGAATTTTTTTAGTGACATCTTAAATAACAAATCACGAATACACACTAAATATAATTGTCATCAAACACTATCCAACAAAACATTTACCCCCAGATCTCCTGCGGCCCGAGCGCCAGTGGCCCCCTTCCAGTCAGCCCCCCTTTGAACCCGGACGCGCCGGCCACGGTGCAGCAGTTGCTTGAGGAAAAAACCCGCGCCAGGGTCGAAAAACACACTCAGATCAAAGGATCCAGCTACAAGGGCAAAACTGTCGGCAGGAAAAGAGTTGGCGTCACCAATAGTTTGATCCCGCCCAAAAGAGCCCTTAGAAATATTGAGCATGCGAAACAAGAAGACAAAGTTATCCAAATGGAGTGAGGGTGTTGATGTGGGCGATTCGATGGATGGTCAAATTTGTAATCCCTTGTTCCGTGCGAAGAAACTTGTCCGAGAACATGTTGTCAGTTTGATTTTTTTGTGATATATGTTGTCTTGTCACTAGGGTTCAAGCGGGATCGCGAATCCCGAAATTTTTCGGGATTTATTGACAGTCCCGATCTCAAAAAAGGAATCCCGGCCTCGGTCCTGAAAATTTTCAAATTCCGATCCCGGAAAACTTATGAAGGAAATTATATAAAGAAATTATAAAAACGTGAAAAAAATGTCTTTTTGTACTGATACATGTCAACGGAACGGAATTTATGCCACTTTTATTGCACCCAGGTGTATTTTTTGATTATTTTTGGCAAATTAGAGAAAAACCTTTTATATGAGAACGGTGTCCAAAATCCCGATCCGGAAACCCCAATCCCGATCCCAAAAACTAAAAAAACAATCCACATCCCGAAAAGTCAATCCCGTTTGAATTCTGATTTCAGGATTCTGGACAGTCGTCTGCCTTCTCTGTTCAACACGTCGACAAAATGCCAGTAAAGCGGCGGGAACTGTTAATGAAGCTCGGTGCATTTGTGCAGCGGATTTCGCCCGAAAAATGGCTCGTTCATGAGAAATACGTTTTGGGGAAGTTGAAAATTTCCATGAACAATCCGTTGAGGGGTCACCGTTTCTTTCAGGTTACATTTATTGTTTTCTGTTTAGTAATATCCTGTATATATCGTTATGTTAGCGACAGCTGGGGGCCAGTTCCGCAAGTAGAGAAGTGAGAAGTAAAATGACAAATGCGAAGTGAAATGGCAAAAGCGAAGTGAATTGACAAGTAAAATAGCAAAATCACTTTTTATTTTTTACTTCGCTTTTGCCAATAAATATGCCATTTCACTTCACTTTTGCCATTTTACTTCTCACTTTTCAATTTGCGGAACTGGCACCAGGTAAAACCCACATAGACTTATTTGAGGATATACGATATTTAGTTTCATTCAATCCGCTCGACTCATTTCAGTCAGCGGTTGGGGTGCATGGAGCGCTGTGTCGATTCCATGAGTTGCAACATTTGGACCCTCGCAGCCACTTAAACAGCGGGAATTCTGGTCTGGTTTTGTTGGCGGCACAACTTTTGTTAAGTGCCGACCTTCTGGTCAGATGTGTCAAGCTGTGCCTTGATTGTGGTCAGTTTTGTTCGATTGTGCTTTGTGCAGAAAATCGCGTTGTCAGAGATTTCCAAGATTTTGACCCTCGCGGGGGCTGGATACATGGGAAATCCGGCCGAAGGGATAGACAGCTGAACATTTTTCTGGGGGGGGCAAGGGTCATCTAGATTTCGACCCTCCGGGGGGTTGTATAGATAGCAAATCGCTCCTCCGGAGGGATAGATCGCTGAAGATAGGGAAGATAGCTGGGTAAGCCCCCCTCCAACCCCCCCTTTCCTACCCCTGGGGGGTTGCGGGGGCAAAATATACAGGCGTTTTCATGGTGTAGAAGGCGAAAAGCGATTTTGGGCAAAAATTGGGGGAAAATCGCCCTACAGCGATTTGGGGGGGGGGCTCGGGATAATAACCAGAAAATTTGCCTTTAGATAGATAGAAAGGTACATAGCTGACCGGCCTCCGGGATAGATTGATAGCTGGCGGATTTTCTTCTTTTTTTTGGGGGGGGGCGCCCTTCCCCTTGGTGGTGGTGGAATAATGTGGTTACTGGTAATCACTGGCTACATGCACGTTCTGATCGTTTGTTGCCCGCATAAACATCACTGGCAACATTTCATCAGTGAGTTGCCGACTGACCGACCCCCCCACCCCTTTCAGGTAGACTGAGTTGTGCACAAGTACTGTCGTGCCAGTACGAGATGTCTGCCAGCGCTCTGCTCGCCTGTTGCGCTGCTGTACGTGCCCAGTGTGCATCCGTGTTTTATAGCGTAGCTGCGCTCTATGGCGATGTTCGCGCGATTTTGGTCACGGCTGGGGATAATCAGTGGTCAGTTTTGTGTGTCGATGGTTCTTTTGTTAATCAATACTATCAATTACCGCATTCAACTGATTTATCACCAACTCGCAGCGATTTCGACTGGCTGCCACCTTCTGTGCACATTCCCCAACATCTTGGCTCTGAAAATGGAACAGAACGGAAGCGGCAATTTTCTCGGTTGTTCCAGCTACAGCTGCAGTGCACGAAACCAGTTCGTTCGCTTTACCTGTTACGTAATATATGGCCATAGTTGACAAAAAATTCCTGTCAACTTAATTCAACTGAATTTTGGTTATCTGTGTCATTTTAAATGTCAACGTGAGCATAGTTCATTTGATGTAGTGCCATTTAATTTTTATTGTTTCTGTTACGTGTGATGCTTGATAATTTTTTTGTGATTGCTGCAGAACCTGCTGCGTGAGTGTCTACCATCGATCACTCAATCTAGGTCGGGAGAGTTGCCGCAAGTTGACGTAAATATTGAAAACAGTCCTCGCAATGTGCAGCTTGGCAGTAATGATGACGTTGGGGTGCCCATTACGAGGGAGGAATATGATGCGATCAAGTCAAAACAAGAGGTGCATTTTAAGTGTCTTTGTAGTGGAAAAACTCGACGGATTGCGTGCCTCAGCACTCTAGTTATTCATGACTCCGTGTTGGCAAAGGGCCAATGATGAGCAAAACCGTTCATTTGTAAAGCAAATGCGATTGAAATTTTTGAGTCGACAAACAGCGTGAAAAAGCGTTTTACAGTATTTGTATTTACCTTTTTCACTATTTTGAATTTTTATTAACAATACGCACTTCGTGCGGTATGCGGCAATGATCGCACACTGCAGTCAGAAAACTGCTTTCTTCAGGGCGTTAAAGTATGTTTTCCGTCCAGTTTATACTGAGGTTCTCAATTTGTGCGAGAAACGGACACTGCCATTCTTTTGAATGTTGATTCCAGGCTGGCAAAAATTCGGAAGAAAAACCAGCTGAAAATGATTTCTTAATCGAATGCATACAGCGCGCTGGCACAGCAAAGGATCTCAAGAAGCTTTTTGGTGCTTGGTTTGTCCCACAATGAGGTGGCCAGTGGACTGAGTAAATTCGTTTCAAACTAATGTGAATTATTGATGTTTCATGCGCTACTCATTCGATTTTCGTGGGTTCGGGAATTGGGTACGGTATTTTTTGTGTATTTACGTATCTCCAGATTTTTTTTGTATTTCTTGATAGCTAAATATTTTGCACGCCAACGGTTGAAATTTCTCCCCCACACAACATTTCACCTCATTATGGGACATTAGGCAAAATCAAGGTTCGTTTTCATTTCTTTTTTTTCCTTGCCTTCAGTGATTGCCATGGTGCGATTTGCGGACTCCCTGACTTTTGGCGCGCTGCGCGAAACTACGCAAAGATAAATGCAATTCTACACCTGTTTTCACCCTCTGCCAGTTACAGAAATTACATTTCTCCTGGCACTTTTTTTCCACCTTTTTGCCACCAAAAAGGTTCATTAGGTACACCTTTGCAAAATTTACAGGACCGGTTGGGTAGCGACCGTATATTGCGGCCGGAGCGACGTAAGCTGGTCGCACTTGGCAAACTGGTGAAGAGCTCCCTGAAGTCGATCATCGAGAACAGCGTGGATAATTCTGTTTTCTTCAAATCCTTTAGAAAGGACGCACTGGTTCTATTTCGGTGATTTTCAGTGCATGTGATTGTGAATCATTCGACGGGAGGAAATTTTCTGGCTTCGGATTGTGTTCCGTGAAAATTATTTATATCGAAGGAGTCTATAAAATTTGCGAGAAAAGTCCTGTGTTGTGGGTAATGCAGACTTGATGTCACCGCTTGAATAACCCCCCCCCCCCCTAGACGAGTTAGGAAAAAAAATCCCCGCTTTAGGGATAACATAACCTTTTTGTGTATAATATAATGTGAACAAAAATAGCATGTTCTGTTGTTAATAAAGCATATTTCATGAAATAAGTTCATAGAAACATCCTTGTAAATTTTGACGAAATACCAATTCTCCCTCTTGAATAGCCCCCCCCCCCCCCTCCCTCGAAAAGTCTGGTGAAAAAATTTCCCAGAGGTAGTATTTAACCACATTCGGTATGTCCCACTTCGGTACGATTACTTTTGACTTGATTTCGAGTTTGGGCAGACTGATTCCACGTTGTTCTGGTTGAATTTATCCAGTATGACGTTTTAATGAGAACAATCCACGGACGTCATTTTGGCTCGCTGTCAACATTTCGTAATGTGTTTGCAACGGCGCGCGTTACTGAGGAGATGCGCGTTCATAACAGACTTGTATAGTGGAGCGTCAGTAGACCTTATAGAGAACCGCTGGCACCATGCAATTGCGCGGCCAGTGCCGTGATGGAAACCCAATTACCATAACCAAAACCAACAGATTTTCTTGGCGATAATGCCAAATTAATGCAGCTGGACAGTCGGTTGCGCGTGGATCCATTACATTGTTTACGGTCGCACAAACATGTTGCGTGCGCGGCTTCGTCTCACAAGGAAATGATACATTTGTTCTGGACACATTCCTGATCGCCGCTACAACTGTCGCATTGTATACCAAAAGGGGAAAAGTCCCCGTATGATGACTTGGAAACTTGCCAACTTTTGTGACATTGCTTTAAATAAAAATAAAATAGGGTAAAAATATGTATGTAACCAAATATATATACACAAATAGCGATTATCACGGTGAAAATGAGCAACATGGAGCATATTTAGCGATATTGAGCAAAAAATTAGGGAAACATCGCTCGGACTTGAACGTGGGTCAAATCCCTTGTGTAAGTTGTCCACTGGATCAAGTCCTACGTGACCCGACCCCAAAAAGAGCATCGGGTAATGTATGTTAACTTGGCTTGAGTCCAGGTATGTATTGGATACAGTTAAAAACAATATGATATTGTACGAACGAGAGTAAAAGAGCCAAATTTCTGTCCGCATCACCAATAATTGGAGCGGAATGCGATTAAGCTCCCGGAAATGGTCACTAATGTCGACCGATACGCTATTTGTGATGTACAAAACGGTGTATCCGAAAATTGTTTTGGCAGGGTGCCAAGTTCACATACGGGAACACTTCCGAAAAAGAGGACGGGTCGCTGTGGCGCTTCCGACCGGTTTCCGGAGATGTAGCACACCGTAGAACCACAACTAGGATCTCGGCTCACCATGGACAAAACGGTGACGTTTCGGTTGAACCTATTGATTTTCTGGTCGTTTTTAGTCCACTGGTTTTCATCGGAGATGCCCTTTATGACAAGTTGGCAGTCGGCCCAAAATGTCAAAATCTTTAAATAAAATACACGGCTATTAAATCAAATATATAGACGAAAATAGCTATTATGACGGTGAAAATATATAGAGTTTAAGCAAAATTAAGGAGAAATCGTTGAAAGTATCATACCGATCCGGTAACTTGGATGTGGGCCAACTTGTCATACGTGACCCGATGCCGGCAGCATGCTTCCTTCTCTGAACTCTGTATATTCCATGCACGACGTTGCAGTCGCTTATTAGACTTGCGGCACTTTCTAGCCCACAAAAGTTTATGACCATGTATCGGCTCTGTAATATCGTGGGTCGTGTATGCCTTGTAGTGAGTCACCGGGGGAAATGCTCAACCACTGAATAGCTAGTTACGGTAGCTGTTGGCTTTCTATGTTTTCCAGGTCGTGTATAGCCAAGCAGGTTCAAAATCTACTGAAACACTGGGAGTTGATGGCTGAAAACTTCGATTTTTGAGAGCTTTATGAGTGAATGAGTCACCACAGTGAAACTTTTATGTGTTTCAACGCTTTTTGGAAGCTGAACTAAAACGAGGAAATAAGAAATCTGCCGAACGGCAAACTGTATAAGGAAAAGCTCATGCGAATTGCTTGAAAGACAAGGAATTCATTTAAACTTTTGTGGGCCTGTTTTTCATATAAAAATAACGATTTATGAGTTCTGCGTCGCGCTAATTTTCACAGTAAGGGTAAGATTAGTTAGCTGACAATCTGGGGGTGGTTCCTTACGGTGTCTACCCAACGACTATCATCTCATCACTTACATTTTATATTGCAGGGCAGCGCGGTGGCGGACGCAATGAGATACGTATCTGGGGCAGATGCGGGTGAAACTAGCGTCGACATGTGCACGAACCCTTTCAACCTTTCCCCGGCCCGGCGGTCTCCGCAGGAATATACTATGTTGTATGTTTATCTTGTAAATAGGTGTAAATACATGTGTTGTCGACAGGGACGGGGGGGTGGCGCCCTCCCTCTTCCCGGATGCAAGGAAAAATCCCGGAAGTGACAATTTCCGGTGTTTTTAAGCGTGCTGTGTAAAAAATTTATACAGCGGTCTTTGGCGCCAATATTCTTTGGCGCTCCACACAGCGATTTTCAAAGTAAGTTCGAACGTTTTTTGGCAATGTATGCATACAGTGTTTCTTCTAATAGAAGAGTGCCGCTCTATTTTTTTGTCAACTTGTTAACCTGCCATTCTATTGGAGGTTGACGAAAAAAACAGAACGGCGCTCTTCTATTAGAATAAATACGGAATTCATACTTTGCCAAAAAAACGTTCGAACTTGTTTTAAAAAGCGCTGTGTGTGGAGCGGCATTGTGAGGCGTCTACGAATGGCGCGATTATCTTCCTACAGTTGCGAAAATGGTAGAGCAAAATGTATATAACTGGTAGTAGAGGGGTTTGAACCCCCCCCCCCACCGGGGTCAAAATCTACAAGACCCTTGGGTCTGTGCATCAATAAGTGTGATTTTTTATACCTAGTCTCACTGCACAAAACTGTTCACCTTGGCAATTTTTGAGTTCCGTTTTGCGCCAACGATTCACCATACAATTAAATATCTATTTATCGGATCCTCTTACAATCTTAGTTTTGAAATTGCAGGCTAACGATGTTGTTCTCAAATTATACTAGGTATTTAAAATTGGTCGATTGGGTACGATATATGAACCACGGCATAATTTCCGGGAAAGACTCTCGACGTTTTTAGATCGACCGAAGATCTTACAAGGCCTGTACTGCTGTCAACCCCCTTGCCCGAGGCGCCCCAGGATAAGATGGAAATCTTCAAGTGAGTTCAAAATTGACGCATTTTATCCACCCTATTATCCACAATTTATCCACCCTCCACCCTTTTTTTCTAACAGCAGTAATTTTTTCAGTACAAATGCAGTTGATGTCGGGCAGTATTTCAACACGTTTGACGAGCCTCCTGGGACTGTCCACGACCCCCCTCGTTTTTGTGATAAAAAGCCTAGTTTCGACCCAAAGTTATGTACCAGGGACAATCCAGGGGTGGGTCTAATCAGCAAGCATGGCTCCGGTGTATCGTGAGTTTGCATTTTGTATTTTAATGTCTTATTCGCGTTTGTTCAGCCTAATCCTCCCATGTAGCGTTATGTGCCTTATGTTTCTGTCCTTTTGTACAGCCCGCCTGCACTGCCACTGAGTTCAACGGATCAGAATTTTTATGTGACAGAAATGCAGTATGGCTCCGATCTGCCAAGTACAAGTTGAGTTTGGCGATTCAGATTTAATTGAAATAGTAATTACGTCATATCTTGGTATGCATCCATTTGAGGTCGAAAACGAGATCTATGTTTTTTTCTGTCATGTCCCATAACTTACTTTATTTCTGACACTTCCCATAAGTCATAACCCATCAATTTCTCCAATAAGAGTGAGAGTTAAATTTTATTATATCATATTATTGATAAAGTATAAAAAATAATAATAATTAATAACATTTTAGACCGGCTAGCGACTGGGCGCCATACAACGGTGTTGAGACTGTGGTCGATGAACAGGGTCAACTATCCGACAAGCAGAGCGAGCCCGGTTCCGAGTCCGACCCTGAACAGCTGGATGTTGTGTGAGTCTTTGTTTGCCTGGATGTCGACATCCAAAATCACGTCCAATTTGGTTGATGTGGGCATCAACTAGGGTTGGAAAAAATCGATTTTTTAACGATAACGATTTTAACAATTTTTCTTTCTGTGGTAATATAAGTACTGTAGAGCTGTGGAAAAGCTTTAAAATCAGTTATTTTGAAGTTAAAAATTAATAAAATTTTCGTATTTGCTGCGTGAATAAAATTTCATCGACCATTTGCGATTTTGTTTGCAGAAATGGCATGTTTTTTTGCTGAGAACACAATAAAAATCATTTTTGAAGTGAACATGGATGCATTTCCATTCATGTTTGATATGAAAACACGTAGCAAAACAATGTATACTATCCCCAATGATTCACAGCCTACCTTATATGCTTAAAAGCACACCACCAAATCGCTTGTAAAAGCCATGAAAAAAGCAACTGGTGGATTGCTTGCATGAAACTGCTCGCATGCACACAAAATTTTTGGATTTTACCTAGTGCACGAGTACCAAATTTCCCCCCAGCGATTTTTCTTTAAATCGGTGCAGGCGCTGCGATTTAAAAAAAAATCGCTTAAAAAATCGCTTGCCAACCCTAGCATCAACACTGCGGTGTAGGGCTTAGGGGGTGGGATATCTTGGCTAAGGTTCGCCCTACTGTGGTTTTTTGTCCACAGCTGCTGGGTCAGTCTTATGGGAGCCTTGGGAAAGCATAAGAAAGTGGGTCATTTATTTCAATAGAAAATTCTAAATGAAATAAACTAGCGGCCAGAATAGTTGAGACTCTCCACCGTTGTCTCATAAAGGAAATTTGTTCAGGTTAGGTCCGACTGTGTTTGCATGCACGTCACTCCTCAACCGCTTAGCGAAAATGGTTGATATTTAAATATAATGTAATTTTATGTCGGGGCTAACGTGAAAATCGATGGCATCTTTCTATGACTCCCCTGACCCAAGATATGGTGGGTCTGAAAAAAAGTAAATTTTTCTAAAAAATGTGGGTGTCACCCAGAAATAACAAAATTTGCATGTCTATAACTTGTTCATTTCTCGACCGATTTTTGTCAATCGACTTTTAAAATGATCACAAATGATTGGAGAGTTCATTTTTGAGGTCAAATAGGTGATGTAGAATTGTGCATATTTCGATTTGGGCCTGCGGTTATTGATACGGATGAAAGGCAGAAGTTTTAAGTGCTATAACTTTTGATTGGTAAGATATATAAATCTGATTTTTTCGGTATTGTGTTTATCTCAATCAATAGTATACGATATCATGTTCAGTAAAAAAAATTTTATTATTTTTTTGTGTTGAAAAAATTGGTCAAATCGGCATACGATATTCATACATCACTGATCTGACGTCAAAAATGGAATCTTCAGGTTGTCCCGATCATGGTAAAAGTTGAATGGGCCAAATCGGCCCAGAAATGGCCAAGTTATTAAGCTTCAAATCAATCACCCAGATTGGCCGGATTTTTATTTATTTATTGACCACTTTTTTATAGACCCCCCTTATTTAGTCACTGGGGGATTATTCAAGCAAACAATTTTTTTAAGTCATATTCCCGACCTGAAAACGCAACATACACAAACAGCATCAAAATTGGGCCAGGGACAAGCGATTGAGAAGCAAATAAAAGTGTGGTGGTCCCCCAGCCTCCCATTTCTTTATGGTGCAAAGTCTCAACTATTCTGGCCGCTAGTGTGTTGGCCGATGATTGACGTTCGATTTTCGACATCGTAGTCTTAACTCCGCCCACTTTCCCGAAAACTTTTTTCAGCGCGGTGCCCGACGCGATAGAACTCGGAAACGCACTTTCTCTACCGGCTGGAATAGGCGACCAGATAATCGGCACTGTGCTTGCGTTGGATGAGGAAAATGGCATTTTCCGATTCCGTGTGGACACCGATCAGAGCGTAAATCTGAACCAGGAGATGACTGGCATAATTCAAAGCTCACTAGTGCCGGTGAGTCGATATTCTAATTAGGGTTGGAAAAAAAACGTTTTTTTTTAACTCGATGTTTTTTTTTAAAAAAAAACGTTGTTTTTTTTTAAAAAACGTTTTTTTTTTAAAAGCTCCCAGATATGACCTAGTGTCAACATATATAGGTATATCAGACACTGGCAATACTCTGTGATGTTAAATATGACCATATAATGGCTGTGGAGCCATGGGATAGCATTATAAGTGGTGATTTGTGTCAAAAATATCCATTTTTCGTCGACATATCGTTCGTATATCGCCTTATAGTCGAATGTTCGTGACTTCAGGTAAAGTTTGGCACGGAATGGTGATCAAACAAGGTTATAAAAGGAGGTTGTTACTTTGGGAGTGAAGTTACACACTGTGGAGGTACATGGAAGCACATTACCTCAATATTATATATTACAGCAACATATGTTGGCTTATTCACCCATGGTAGCACATAGAAATGGATGTTTTGATACTAAAAATGCAACAAAACCAATGAAAACAACCACCAATGTCAATTTGTGTGTGAAATTGCGCGCTTGCGCGCAAAAATTTTGCAAAATACCTAGTGCTTAGTACTAAAAATTTCGGCCAATGTTTTTTTAAAAAAAAACATTTCGGACGTCATGTTTTTTTTTAAAAAAAACGTTGTTTTTTTTAAAAAACGTTTAAAAAAAAACATCGGCCAACCCTAATTCTAATCGACAGGGGTCCCCGATGTGTTATTTTGGTGAGGCTTTATATATACAGGGTGCGGCAATTTAGACCGACAGATTAGATTTCAAATAACTAAGTGGGTGGTCGGATGAAAGTCAAATATGATGTGAACATTAACAATTAAATAGGAAATGTTTCCACAAAATATGGCTGCAATCGCTCCACTCGTTCACAAGTTATTCACGCAAACCCGTAATGGTCACTTAACCACCACCTCGTGATAGGGGTCAAACGGGATCAACGATTCGCGACCGCGATAGAGATTGGGATTTTTTCAGTTTTTATCTTTTCTTTTTGCAGCGCCGTGCCTAAATGGTAATAGGCAAGGACGTACGCAGGGGGGGGGGGCGGCCGCCCCCCCCCCCCGTTCCCGGGCCGGGCATAAAAATTTGCCAGGAATGGCACTTTTCTCAAGCGATTTTGTAGGCACTTTGCAAAAATTTTGCGCGCAAGCGCGCAAATCCCCACCCCATCATTCAATGTGTATGTTTCTACGGTCTAGCATCATTAAAAAATACCGAAAATGGTAATAGTATGATATATATAGGTACAAATAGATACCAATATAGTATACTTTGGCGCCAACGCCAACGCAAATACTGCCATGGCGCTGGCGCCTACAAATGGCGCCAGCGCCATGGCTCAATCCCTTACTAGAAGCCCAATATTTAGGGGGGGGGCGCCGCCCCCCCCCCGTTCGCCGGGCTCCGTATACAATCCGCCCCCCCGCTCAAAAATCCTGCGTACGTCCCTGGTAATAGGGGATATAGCCAAAAAAAATTTGCTGCGGATTGTGGACTGCGTGCGCGCACTGGTAGGGTTGGGGAACCGAACCGACCCGAAGCGAACCGAACCGGGTACCGAGCACAATTTTGGAACCGAGAACCGGAACCGAAAAAAATGCCCGAACCGTAACCGAGAACCGGCACTTCGACCCGGAACCGAACTTAATACCCGAAAGAACCGAAATTTTATACAATGGCCCCACATACACTAGGTGACATCGACACCAAATGTCAACTGGTTCCCATCCCAATTCAAAGCTTGCTGACGAGCCAGTGAACGACGTTCAAATGCAAGCTTGGAATTGGGATCGGAACCAGTTGACATTTGGTGTCGATGTCAACTAGTGTCTGTGAGGCCAATAATCTGATCAAAATGCAGCGTTTGCACCGTTGCGTTTTGGGTATTTTTCTCCCGCAAATGTTATTAGATTGTATGTGGCAAAAAATAACCGTTGTAAAAATTCAAATTTACTATGTCTTGTTGGCGCTACACACACTGGTTGACATTTAAATTAGCGTCAACTCAGCATCAACTTGTACCGATCCCAATCCAAAACTGGCTGACGAGTATCACTAGGCATAATTGTATACACATACTTATACTTCATGCTGACCTTGTACATTGCGCATACCGCAATATTTTTTTCAACTAACTTCATTCACAACAAGATTCGACACTTTTGGATTTGAATGTCAGTCAGCTTTGAATTAGGATCAGTACCAGTTGACGCTGAGTTGACACTGATTTCGATGTCAACCAGTGTGTGTAGCACTGTTGTGTTCACATGCCGCGAGCGGGTGGGCCTGACTTGGCATTACTTTCCGTCAGTTTACATTTGTAATGTGTGCTTCGGGCAGTTTGCAGCGGGATCATGTCGCTGAAATAGGTATTAGCGAACGCTGACTTCTTGAATGGGCATACTTCGCAGCTTATTTTCCCATATTTTGAACAAACGAAGTGACATGAAACGTTTGGACCTGATTCCCAAATATTTGGTGGGAACAATGTAAAAAAATCAAATTAACGTATTATCTCGAATTACCCCCCCCCTCCTTGAATTAACCCCCTTCGAATTGAGCCGGTCGGGCGCGAGCGGGGTAGCCGCTCATGCATTAGCGTGCGGTGCCATGCGTTGCGTGTCAAATTTCCGTTTCCGCTTTCCGCAGGCAATTTTTTTCCGTTTTCCGGCAAGTGCAAAAAATTTTCCGTTTCCGTTTTATGGCAAGTGCAAAAAAATTTCCGTTTCCGTTTTCCATAAAAAAATTTGTTGACACCCTAGCGATGCGTTGATTGCGACCCAGTGCGCGCACGCAGTTGTCCACTGAGCGCAGTTGCCATGCGGTGTTTGTTGTCTACAGCTGCCGGATCCTGCTGTGATCTTCAACCCAACCCATTGCCACACAGATGTCTCTCAATGAGCTGAGCCAGCGGGACTGTACACCTCTGCTGTGCCTTCGACACGATCGTCACATCCGCGAGCGCGCTCAGTTGACCAAAGATCGATACAACGGATCGTGGCAACTGAATTTTGTCGATGGCGATGATGAGTTGTATCGATTTGAAGATCTAGAGACGATCAAAGAGATCTCACGAGAGTGTCATAGAATGCCGAATTCACTGGTTGGTTTTTACTGTTGATTTATATTTTGAATTCAAATTTGCCTAGCAATGGCCCGCGTTATATTAGGATCCGTAGCGCTAGGGATGAAAAAAACGGTTTGTATAACAATAATTTTTTTTTAACACGTTAAATATGTGGTCCTGGGTCGAATCACACAAGCTAGTTGGGCTTGAACGACGAAATTTACAATTACAATTTTTGTCAGATTTTTTGTCATGATCTCAAATTCTAACAATGCTTCAGATGGCGTATCCAACGTCTGTCATCACCTGCCTGCTGCCAGCATCGCGTAAGTTTCCGAAGAAAAGTTTCCTTCATTGATTGGCTCAGTGCGCGCGTGCGCGTTGGTTCGACATCCGCGTGCAAAATTTCGCAGAATGCCGCGTCAATGTCAGCGGATCGACGCAAATCAGGAACTGGCAGTTCAAGTCTCCAAACCGGATTGAAATTGGCAAGGAACTGGCTTTGGGCGTGCTTGACGTCAACTACGACATGTTCACTGTTGGCTTTCCCATACGAAAGTTAGGTTCTTGGGTGGTTTGAAAGGTAATTTTTATAACTTGTCGGGTTTATGCATTTTTACTTCATCCCTCTTATACAGAAATTATCTCATTGAGTAGTAAATTGCAAGTTGTGGATTTTCCATTGTTTAACTTAATAACTTGATAGTAATTGCGTTTATGCGAGTGTGTATACTACTGAAAAATTTTGTGGGTGTTTGCGGGTTGAGGGTATATTAAAATTGGCCAAATATGTATTCGGGTTTAGGTATTTTAGAGAGAAACCCACCCCTACCCTTTAGTGCCCACTGGTTAAATGCTTGTATAATCTTGTACAGATATTTGCATATCCAAATCCAGATTTGTAGGGTCATTTGTAACTTGTATCATACCGTGCTGAGAAGTTGATTGACGACACAAATAGGACCACTGCCTTATGGGTCTCTGGCCATGATGCTTGCCATTTATGCGTACGTGCCTTGACGCAATGGCTCCACACGCACACCAGTTGACAGTCACTGGTCCGTCAACTGAGAAATCAATTTGAAAGATGTTTTAGTTGATTATATTGCTTGGTGTCTAATGTCTGTCGACTACTGTTGACAGATGACGAGTTCCCGTTCACAAAAACTTATGTAAAAGTGTTGAAAAGTGCTCGATGTTAAGTCAAGTGGTGTGCTTGAGCGCAATGTTCGTGGCATAGCTTGGCTGATTCGGTCATCGGAATCGTGACAGGTTTTGTGTGCGAATTGAACCCCAGGCTCATTCTTATATTAACGCCCACGCCAGCTTAGTGAGTCGATGATTTAAATAAGTTAATCTAAATAAATGTATCTTGAAGTGTCAGGAATTTTTTAATTATTAATCTGATTAAACCCTGACCCCTCAAAATATACTTGGCATTTCAAGCGTTGCTATTTACAATTGCAAATGATTGCCTTGTCGAACCTGTGCGGGCACTTACTGTTGTGTATTTTGGATATGTTCTTCAATTTTTTCCCCATTGATTTGTGTATTGTTGCATTTTTAGCACTTTTATTCAAGTCTTGAATTTGGTGCGCTGCTTTATTTTGCCGATTTGTATTTTGCTCGATTTGTATTCGCAAAAAAACTCTGTATTGATTGAGTAGACTACCATTTGAAATTTTGAGGTTACCAATTGAGATTTTTCTGGAAGATTTTATTGTATTTAGGTATTTACACTTGAACGAGATTTTGCGATAAATAAAAAATAAACATTAACACAGATATCTTGAACTTGCCGACCCCGTTCTGTGGCAGTGTTTTTCTTCAAAGTAATAGTAGCATCTGATCACAACTAGCAAGAAAATGGTGTCCATTGCGAGCAGGCACGCCAGTATCAGTATCGTGCCGCCCAGAATAATTGCTGCGTGGGATGTTTTCGTGTATATAAATGTCTTTTTTGGACGATTTGTCGAACAGTGGAGTGACCATATTATCATTTTGATATTGCTGAGTAGTGATGGAAGAGCGCCAGAAAAGTGGCGCCATGTTGCCATTCAAGAATTTGGCGTAGGCGCCAAAGGGCCCCAGAGAAAGTGGCGCCATCTGAAAAAATGGCGCCGGGCGCCAGAAACAATGGCGCCAACAAAAAATTCAATATTTCAGCCTGTATATCATCACGGAAGCATTTATAGAAGAGCAACATGCTGTACCACTTTTCTGATGGTGACTCAAGCCTAGGGTTGGAAAAAAAACGTTTTTTTTAACTCGATGTTTTTTTAAACGTTTTTTTTAAAGCTCCCAGACAGGGTTGGCAAAATCTCAGAAAAAAATAAAAATAAAATGGAAAATTGAAGAATAAAATAAAATAAAATAAAATGGAAAATTAATAAAATAAAAATACAATTTTACTAAAATTCGAATTTTTGTAAAATTTTAGTAAAATTGTACAAAAATTCGAATTTTTGTACAGTTTTAGTAAAATTTTACAAAAACTCGAGTGTCTGTAAAACCCTATAAAAAGTTTTCTATCCTGTTGCTTAAGATTTAACTGCCAATTTGCATAACTCTAGCCTTGTTGTTGCTTTCATTGTATTGATTGAAAAATATTTTTGCTAAAAATTGCAAATTTTCACATCTTTTAATACATTATCACCTAAAAATCACTAATTTATGTGATTTTTTCCTATTTCCTTTGTTCCATACTTGAAAAAGCCTATACACTGAACCCTGCAAGCCCCCCCCCCCACCCCCGAAAAGTAACAAATTTTTAGCTATCTTCCGGCCCTTGTGAGGGTCACAATTGTACCGTAATTCCTCGAAATATCCCCCGAGGGTGATTGTTTCAGAGTGAGAATTTTGAGGGAGGGTTAAACGAGGGGGGCGGCTTATTATTTCGCCAGATTTTTTTTGAAATTCCAGTACTAAATTGTCTCTGTAACATACGCAGACGTAGAAAAATGCAACAATAACCGCTATATATAAGAGTCTATTGACTTATATAAGTGTGTAACACCGTTCTAACGTAACAATTCATAGTTTTTAACGTGTTTTGCATTGGCCGAATCACAAACCGCAGTTTTGTCATGTACATTAACTGTACACTCAATTAGGGGTGGGGGTATTTCGAGGGGGTGGGTTATTATTTCATAGTGTCCATTTTCAGGGGGGGGGGTATTTCGAGACGGGGGTATTTCGAGAGGGGGGGTATTTCGAGGAAATACGGTACATAAATTTTTTTTTGTATTCATCTGCATGCTTCTAGCGTGCTCATTGTTTTATGGCCTTGCATCCAAGATTCCGATTTTTTGTAAAAAATTTTGTAAAATATTTGTAAAATTTTTGTAAAATGGTTTCATTTTATTTTATAAATGACATTTCAGAATAAAATAAAATAAAATGAAACACAAATAAAATAAAAATAAAATACAATTTTAATAAAAATAAAATACAATTTTAGTAAAAAGAATTTTACTAAAACCAACCATGCTCCCAGATATGAATTTGTGTCAACATATATAGGTATATCAGACAGTGGCAATACTCTGTGATGTTATATATGACCATTTAATGGCTGTTGAGCCATGGGATAGCATTATAAGTGGTCATTTGTGTCAAAAATATCCATTTTTTGTCGATACGTTTGTATATTGCCTTATAGTCGAATGTTCGTGACTTCAGGTAAAGTTTGGCACGGAATAGTGATGAAACAAGGTTATAAAAGGAGGTTGTTACTTTGGGAGTGAAGTTACACACTGTGGAGGTACATGGAAGCACATTACCTCAATATTATATACTACACCAACATATGACGGCTTATTAACCCATGGTAGCATATATAAATGGATACTTTGATACTAAAAATGCCACAAAACTAATGAAAACAACCACCAATGTCAATTTGTGTGTGAAATTGCGCGCTTGCGCGCAAAAATTTTGCAAAATACCTAGTGCTTAGTACTAAAAATTTCGGTCGATGTTTTTATTTAAAAAAAAACATTTCGGACGTCATGTTTTTAATAAAAAAAACGTTTTTTTAAATAAAAAACGTTAAAAAAAAACATCGGCCAACCCTACTCAAGCCACAAAACTTATCTTATCGTGAATATTTTATATCATACTTCCTGGCCCAGGGGTTTATACGGTATCTATACGGCGAAAATGGCGCCATAGCGCCATTCGAAATATGGCGCCACAGAAGAGGGCGCCAAGCGCCAATAGTGCCACGGCGCTGGCGCCATTAAAGGGCGCCAGCGCCATGGCGCCATTCCATCACTACTGCTGAGTAATATTGTCAGCCAACAGGTGAAAACACTTTTTTTGACTGCAGGGCTGGAGAGGCCTCCTAATTATTGAACCAATTATTGCAAAATTTGGCAATCGTGTATTAAAATTTTTGCATAGATAATGTTTGATTTTTGGCTGAATTACTTGATTTAATTATATATTTATATATTTTTCGTAAAGTACTTGCCTCAAATTTCACGTCTTGAAATGTATCGTTTTAGAAGGTTTCAACTACAGCGTGTGCAAGAAAATTCAGTTCGCTTTTGTGACAAAACTCGGAGCTAACCGGATATATTTCTATCATTGGCCCACTGAGTGTCGCCGGTCAAGATCAGAGTGACCTCGTCGATGGCGCCGAACATGCAGTAGAATGCGATCAGCACCAGGCTGCACACGATCAGCATAATGTGCGTGATCTGCGCGCGCTGGTTGATTTGGGCGACAGTTGAACATTGCCGAAATTCAGTTTGGCAGAAAAATTTTGGTGTCAGCATTGTGTAGAATATTTTTCGTAATCGCGCTGGCGGGGGTGGCATTTTAGGGGGGGTCCACCTAACTTTCGCGTCGTCCCATTCTGTTGTACGTTGGCCGATTTTGATGCCCTTCGAGTATGTTGGGGTTTGAGGTTGGGGCTACGACCAAATTTTTTTGTTTCCTCAAATAATCCCCCAGTCCCGAGATAAGGGGGTCTATAAAAAGGTGCTTATTTTGCATGTCCGATCTGGCATAATGAATTGAAAGCTCAATAACTCAGCCATTTCTGAGCCGATTTGGATCGTTTAACACTTAAAATGATTGGGACAACCTGCAGATTCCATTTTTGTTGTTTTATTAGTGATGTCTAAATTCCGTATACCGATTTGACCCTGTTTTTAAACGCGAAAAATATACTTTTCTGTACGTGCTACCGTATACCTTGGACAACGAGGATTCATATAAAACAACGTACAACAGAATGGGACGGCACGAAAGTTAGGTGGACCCCCCCCCCCCCTAAAATGCCACCCTCGATTTATGCTATGGGGGGCGTCGCTTTGCGCCAAAACTATTAGTCGCAACTTTTTTTCCTTCGTCTGTTCGCCATGGATTTATTGCGTGAAAGAACTGTCGCCGGAACAAAAAGTGTATCGAAAAAATTGATGATTTTCTTCACTGATGGGGAATTATCAAAAATTCAACGCTGCCTCGTCTGGGAAGTCATTCGATAAAATATACATATATGCGTTCACGCGGTTTTTCTGTGATGACCAAAATTTCGAGCTTTCGACAATCTTTAGTGATGAAAATTTTGACACGTGACATTTTGACAGACCATGGTTTGATCGGCTTCGCTGCTTATGACATCAATTTTCGTTGATGATCTCATGCACACAAAATCATATTTTTTGTGTTGTCCTGGTTATTGTGGTCACCGTGCGAAATACATTAGGCTACACTAACGGGTCTGTTTAGCTCAATTACGACAAAAATAATGATAACAAGAAAAATCTATTATTCTGTCCATGATCAGGTCATATATGACGATCGATGTTTGTTGTAAGCAGCGCGGCCTATCAAATCATGATCAATCGAAATGGCACGCACCTGAAGTTTCCCATTTTCATCACACAAAAAAAACAACTTAAAAATTTGAAAATTAGGTCGTCACATAAAAACTCTTCTACACACCCCAACCATTTCCCAGTTTCCCATTTACACCTGCACAACTGCATGAGGAATCAGCATGACACTACTATCCCTCTTGGTGGCGGTCAAGAGCAGCACGACGGCGAC
The DNA here is from genome assembly GCA_964036195.1 of Sphaerolaimus hirsutus. Lineage (NCBI taxonomy): Eukaryota > Metazoa > Nematoda > Chromadorea > Monhysterida > Sphaerolaimidae > Sphaerolaimus > Sphaerolaimus hirsutus. Next base: position 10,356,877 of record OZ038454.1, on the reverse strand, counting down.
CAGCCACGCGCCCAACTCGGTGGCGGCGATGAGCACGCGGATGGCCTGCCCGCCGGCGGCGGAGTGCGCCAGGTCGAGCCCGCGCAGGGTGCACAGCGTCGCCAGTTCTACCAGGCACATGATGCGCGTGCCCGTCTGCGTGTGGGCATGTTTGTGTTGGGTGGTTGCTGTTTGGAGTTGCCTGTGGGCCTGCAGGCACTGGTTGACTATGACGCCAGATGGCAACTGTTTCCGGTACCAATTTAAAGCTTGCTGACGAGTAACAAACACTAAAGCTGCGTTTACACTGGCACGTGTGACGACAAAATTTTTTTGGGCTTTAAACTTTCGTTATGTGACGAAAATTGAATATTTGTTGTGTCAGATATCTAGATCTCGATCACTCTTTTTGCCTAGGACAAACATAAATTTTTATATATGACGTGATCATACACAATAAAACAAACAAGAAAATTTGTCGTCACAAGTTGTCGGTTCGAGTTGTTCCCGGGAGCCTCGTTAACGAGGCTCCCGGGAACAACTCGAACCGACAACCTGTGACGACAAAAATTTTGTTTCGTTTTATTGTGTATGATAACGTCATATATAAAAATTTATGTTTGTCCTAGGCAGAAAGAGTGATCGAGATCTAGGTGTCTGACACAACAATTATTCAATTTTCATGACATAAAGAAAGTTGAAAGCCCAAAAAGTTTTTGTCGTCACACGTGTCAGTGTAAACGCCGCTTAAGCATTTTTCTGTATTTACACACACTTCATGTCGACCTAATACATTCACATTGCACATACCGCAAAATTTTTCCAACACTACCTACAGTTTCATTTTTAACATTATTTATCATCTTGGCATTTGAACGTCGTTCGTCCGCACGACAGCAAGCTTTGAATTGGTATCGGAACCAGTTGACATTTGGTGTCGCTGTCCACTACATAGTGTGCGTAGAGCCAGCCTATGCGCACGTGGAAACATGGAAAATTGAAGATTTCTCACGAAAAATTGGCTCCACTCTTAAAAAAACCCGGTGTCTATATTTTTTTGTGAGTAGATTTCCATCGGACATGCAATAATCATTACCTAACCTCCATGCCAGCGCATTCAAGTGGCGCTTGTAAAATACCCACCTTGACGTGTATCCTGGGGCAGCAGCACAGGCAGCTGGACGGGCGCAAGTCCGAGTCTGCGCTGCGCTGCCGCTCCGTGTACGAGTAGGTCGTGTGCATCACGCGCGGCAGCATCCCTCCCGACGAGTCGAGCTAGGGCGTGATGTTGGGCTGCTTCAAATGAATGGTTGATCGATATATCAATTGAGTTGGCAAGTCGCTTTTTGCATAAGCGGTGGTCAAACTTGCCGGCGCCGCGGCAGCTGCATTCAGAACGCGCGCAAAATACTGCCGCGCTGAGTAGTTTATAGTGATGGGCAAAGCGCCGAAAAAATGTCAGATGCGTAAAAAATATTCGCCGGGGGCGTGTCCGAAAAAAATGGTGCGAAACGCGAGTGGCGATAACTACTGCCACGAAGGGACCACACACACTAGTTGACATTTATTTTTTCCTATCGAAAATGTCATCTCGATGTGAACTAAGAAAGTGCACGTTTTTTTTCCAATTGACATTCAGAACTTTTGGTAACAATAATTCGCCATTTTACTTTTGTCAGCAGAAACAATGACACAGAAATGTGAACTAAAATGCACGCGTGCACTTTTAGTCAACTGAGCAACCGATTTTGTCAATTAAAATACCTAATGGTAACTTTTATCTATGTAACATTTTTCGATGTCAACTAGTATGTAAAATACCTATGTGGGCCCAAAGGCGCTGTTACCAAGACAGCGCGATTCCACTGCAAGCGCTGGCTGGCAGCTGTCGGCTTTACTTTTTGGGTGACAATCGATGTCCGGCGCCTGTTGGCTGAATTTCGCAGTGTTGTGGTTCTGTTCAGCCCGCGGCTCTCGTGTAATCCGGTGTGGCTTACAAATTGTTTACCGTCGCCATGCGGCCGTGATACAAACATCGCAGTTGCGGACTGTGTATTTACATGAAGTTATTGTCGCAAATGTGTAATTTATAGTGTTGGTGCCGTTTTTTATGTGTCGAGGTTAATATCGGAAACTCGCAATTCATAAGTTTCAATGACGGTTAACTATCGCGTAAAGAGCGGCACATCAAAGCTACAATCTACAGGCAAATTTTCAAACAAGTGTAATTATCTGAAGCTAAATATGTGAAAACGCTACAGATGCCCCGAAGCCCGGCGAGCATGTTTTCCAGAATTTTTCAAACTCTGTAGAGCTCGTTGTTTGACAAGATGTTGGGGGAACATGCCCGGCTCCTGTTCCAGATGAGATGCAATATTGTAATAGGTACGTTGCAAGAAAACTTTAGCTTGCATTCATTTCTTTAGTAGCAGTAATATCACAGGTGTTAAGGTAAAATATCTAGCGTATATCCTTGAACCTTGTATAAAACCCCTGGGCAGTTACTTTCTCGTCAGTTCTTGAGAGGGGAGTAATTCAAGTGGAAGGAGTTATTCAAGGGGGTTATTTTCCCACACTCGGCCAACAGGGGGTTATTCAAGGGGATCTGATTAAAGGATATACGGTATTCACTTCTGTACTGTGTACGTGTCACTATCCTGTATCACATTCGGCAGCCAGGTGACTCTTTGTTCAGGCGATTTTCTTTTTGCTGAAAAATTTTCACGTGATAGGTCTGATGTCTGTCGGACCATCATTAGTGCCGTTGACCAGGCGGTGTTCTGTGTTGTGATAAAAGAATGCTTTGAAATTGGAGGATAGGTATTTTTATTCAAATCCCCCTGGGGCTATTCCGAGGATTACACGGTATTTGGATTGTAATCTGTAGATTGAACCTTTACACAATCTTCCTGAAAAATAAACACCAGTTTACAAATCCAGCGTAGTGCTCCACACATAGTTCACTGATCTACCTCTAACAGCTTGTGATCCGTGAACAAGTTGCTTTTATTCATCAGTGTTTCAACGCTGCAATGTGGGTCCCATTGGACCGTTTCCGCTGGCGCCTGCAGATTTCTCACAGTTGCCGGGTCGTCGCTGCGGACCACGTGCTTCAGCTGCGGTTTTTGTGTTCAACATTGTATGGTAATGACGGCGTGTGGTTGGAAAAGTGATGTAAAAAGTGCCAGCACTTTGACGCCATGCGCCAAAGGCTCCATGGTGCTTTTTGCTTTGGCGCTAGCGTCAGGCGCCAGCGCCATGGCGCTTTTACATCACTACGTTGGAACGATATGACTTCGATATCCAGGACAAAACATTTCGATACACAAAAACATCTAGCTAGGCAGATTATTTCGGCCTCCGGTTTAACAGTCTTGAAATCGGCGTTCAATAAGTTTCACGATTTATCGTTGCAACACTGCTAGCGGCTGGGAGAACTACCGTGGGATGGGTGAGCATGAAGTCGACCAAGTCCCTGTCGGTGGTGAGCGGCACGTCCGGGTGCTCGCTGTCGCTGGGCATCTTGTCGTCGCTCAGCCTCACTTTCGGGCCCGACGATCTACCCGACTTCGAATCTGCCACCGCGGCGCGCATAGTGGCGGCGAACTTTGGCGCCGGTTCGGGCGCGAAGCCGACGCCGTTGCCGTCGAACAGCATGTCCTCGTCCATGCTCAGCATCAGCTCGCGCGAGTCGCTTTTCGGCCGCTGGGAAAGTGCACTGTTATTTTAGATTAGGCAGTATTTACACGGTTGTTCTGTGACGACAAAAACACGATTTTTCGATCATTTTTGTGAGATGAATATCAAATATTAAACATTTACGAAGCTTCAATCGAACACGACTGTGAGCCCTGCCTATTTTAAGACGAACGTAAAATTTTATTTTTATATTTGATAGATCAGGTGGCAGTCCCAAGTCCTGTAAAGTGTAAAGTAAAGTGTCAAATGTAAAGTCAAATGCAAAGTAAACTGTCAATTGTCACGCAAAGTTCAGTAATAAAATATTTTCTTTTTTGTTTTGATTGACACTTTATTTTGCATTTGACTTTACATTTGACAGTTTACTTTGCATTTGCATTTACATTTGACACTTTACTTTACACTTTACAGGGCTTGGGCCTGCCCCAGAGCAGACGTAGGTAGCTCATAGACGTTCATGCTCATAAATCATGACGAAACCTAAATCCCCCTCGAATTGACCCACAAATTTTGTTGGCAAAAAATTAACACCCTGCTGGTATTTATTTTACAACGTAGTTGTTTCGCTAGTGGCGAGCTTTTAGCGCCCAGTCATTATTTAGCGCCCAAAAATTTGGTGTGCATCTAATTTGAGTGACTGGCACCTCGCCCCGGGATAAGCGTTTCTAGCTTATTCAACTGTATCCAAAACTATACTTTTTCAAAAAAGAAATGCAAAATGATGCACATCGATTTTTCCGTATACGGTATTTATTCACCCCAGAAAATGCCAAGCCAAGCCGGTAGCTTGGGAACCTTTTGATTTGTTTGTTTTACCACCGTAATCTACTACCTTGACTTGGAATGGTTTACGCTGCGTGTCAGGACTGTTGTAATTTGAGGGGTCGGAACGGGGCAGATCAAAGAACTGTGTAACACATGCGGTAAAAAAGTTATGCATACTCTATGTACTATGTACTTTGTCGCATTATGCATACTTTCCAAGGTTTGCACTGTCAAGTGTATCATTCATTTTGTGTCCGCGCACCTGTTATCAAAATCATTCACAAACTTTGCGCGGTAACCTTCGTTGATTTTTAAAGACTCTGTAGACACATAGTTGCACATACACACCTAACTTTCGTATTTCTGGTCGAATTTGGTTCAAATTAGATTTATCTGAAAGCGCTTCATCTGCCAATTACAATGCACATGTCGTATTTGTCATCATTTGCTTTATTTAAAAAACTTAAATTAAATGTAAACTTTTATGGTTATATTCAAAGATATTTAAAAGAAAATGCTCATTTGCATTTGTAATGAGCTGACAAAACGCTTTCAGATAAACTTTATTCGAACCAAATCCGACCAGAAATAAGAAAGTTAGGTAATATGTGGAATTATTCTTTTTTTAAATCAACTAAGGTTACCGCGCAAAGTTTGTGAATGATCTTAATAACAGGTGCGCGGAAACAAAATTAATAATACACTTGCACAGTGCAAACATTGGGAAGTATGCGTGCGTAATGCGACAAAACAACATGCATTAATGCCCTTTTATCTATACCGTCACAACATCCCCAAAACAAATGACACTGTACCCAAAATTGAAAGTGCGTGCCATCTGTTCATTCACTACAGTAATTTGCTTGGAATGGTTTATAGCAAATGGCACGAGAGTCACCCAAGCCACTTGAAAGCGTCTGTTTTACTGGGGTGAATAGGTATTGTAATTCGATTTTTCTGGTGTGTTTGCTTTAGTTTTTGCACAATTCTCTTGTTCCACACACTCAACACTAGGAAAATTACCTCAAAACCATCCACATAGCGTTTCGCCTTTTTCTGCACAGGCTTTTGCCCGCGCCTGCTGGCGACCTGCCAATCGGGCGACGCGTTTTCGTCAGCTGGTTTCGTTGGCACCATGCTGTGGGATCGTTTCTGGCCGTTTCGCTTCACCATTGTGTAGAGTTGTGCAGGCGCGGAGAATGAGCTAAGTACGGGGCTGAAGTCGATGCGAATGATTTTTTGAGTATCTCCGGTGGCTTTTTTATATCGCTCAGCTGTTAGTTAATCGTTTCAAACACTTTCGCAGGCCCCTTTGATGCGCCGCCAAGCCGGATTAGACGCGTCTGTCGAGTCACGTGGCACTCTTTGTGACGCAATTTGAGGATTTCCGTGGGATTTAAGGTGTGTTACGTTTTTAGCGTGTGTTGCGTTTATTGTGCCTTGGCCCTTTACAGTGATTTGCCGGAAAAGTTAAAAAATTTTGGTGGAAAAGTGAAGTTTTTATATTTAGTGCACTTTTCCGGCAAATCGACTGTGCGGGCCCGCAATATGGCTTTGTGCGGCTTTGGTGTGTTTAGGTGATGGAGTTTATCCATCTTGTAATTTCCGCTGGTGTTGTTAGATTGTGTTTGGTAAATAGATGGGGGTAGTTTGAGCTTAGCTTGATCAACATTGTGGTAATTTTGCAGTCATCAAAACCCATATCTATCAAGTTGTCTCTGAGCAATTTGATGCGGCATGTGCTGTCCTTTAGGTGACTGCAGATATCAAGGAAGCGTTTGCTTTGAGCATACATGACATTATATGAAATATTTTCTGGGATGTTACTTGAAACATGTGTGTTTTTTACTATGTGGAAGCTGTAATCATCAGTTTTGTTCCAAACTTTGAATTCGGCTGCCTTATTTTTCACTGTTATGTCCAAGTCCAAGAAGTGCACATTCAATCCAGATTCGGATAAGTCGGGTTTGAGGGTCAATTCTGTGCCATAAATTTTCTCAGCCTTGGATAGAAAATTGGGGTTGTTTAGTACCAAAACGTCATCTACGTAGCGTCTTGTGTTTTTTAATGTTCGTGCTGCAATTCGATTTTCTTTATTGCCCAGGTATTGATACTCCATGCTGGCTAGGCAGAGGTTTGCGATGTCACTGGAGGCACTACCCCCCATTGGAATACCACATGTTTGTTTGAAAATATGTCCACAGTGACTGACGTAGGTGTTTGCAATGACCAGTTCCATAAGGTTACATGCTTGGGTTACATCAATAATTCTGCCTTTCTTTTCTGACGTATTTTTGATTGCTTTGTGTTTATTTATTCTGATTTTAGCATTTTTGAGTATCAGGTCGAACAGGAATTTGATGTTGTTGATTATCAGGGTGTGTGGCAGAGTTGTAAACATATTTGCAAAATCGTATGTGTTTACATGTCGAATAATTGTTTGATTTTTGAGTGCTGTAACTGTTTCATTGCTATTTTTGCATAGCCAGTATCTGTTTGTCCCATTTCTTTGTGTGATGGTGTGGCAGTATTGCTTTAGCTTATCATTCAGTAGCTGGAGTATTTTGTGTAGGTCAGAAGCTAGGGCGTTGATGTTTGATGTTTTACTTCCCGCAATAAACCGAAATTTTATTTTATTTCCAGGAAATTAGGAAACTTCATAAACCGCCCACCTGGGTCAGCTCGTCCAAGTCATCGATAATGTTCTGCGGGTCGACGCTTAGGCTCGAGTCTCTGGTGCCAATCCCAGACCCTGTAAAAAGCCCTGTAAAATGTCAAATGTCATGGAAAATGCCCTGCAAAATGGCAACCGGTTGCCATTTTGAGGGAATTTTCCATGATCTTTGACACTTTGCATGACATTTGACATTTTACAGGGCTTTTTACAGGGTCTGGGAGTGCCCCCTGCTCGATTCCCTGCGGGAGCTGCCGCCGGCGGTCGCCAACGTGTCCACGTTGATGTCGCCGACAGCGTCGTTGTTGTGCTCGGGCGACGTGTCGCTGCCGGTCTTGCTGCCCGGCTCGTTGCTCCACATGTGCGCTACGATTTCCCGCCGCCGCTTTTCCCGCTCCATCAGCGACAGCAGACGGTACGACGGCGCTTCTTGCGACGCGCCCTACGCGGAGTTTTGTACTATACTTTTGTCAATGTAAACGTAGGTATATTATTTTTAATCACCCCTGTACAGAAAACTAAAGAAAAGAAAGTAATTTTCTTACTTTTACACTGCGTGAAAGATGAGTAAACGTAGATACCTGAATTCTTACCCAGGGAAAACGTAAGTATCAGTATCAAGTATTTTTGTACACAGGAAAGCATAAATGTTGATTATAGTAAAGTGGGAGAAGTCGCTTTCCCGACCCATCGCACATGCATTCATTTTCACTGCCGTTTTCGCACCCCTTTCAATTCCTTTGAGTCACCAAAAAAATTTTGGTTTTACATTTTCTGTATCCGCGTACATAAAAAAGTACGCGTAAGGGTGAGTACAGGTATTTTTTCTGGGCAAACGTACCTAAAATTATTTACTCAGTACTCAGTACATACAGTTAGGGTGTCAAATTTCCGTTTTCCGTTTCCGTTTTCCGCAGCCAATTTTTTTCCCGTTTTCCGTTCCGTTTTCCGGCTGCTTAAATTTTTTTCTCCATTTTGCATTCCTTTTTCCGGCTAAATTTTCAGTTTTTTTTCCGTTTTCCGGCTCAATTTCCAGTTTTTCCGCCTTTTTTCTGTTTTCTGCCTAAATTTTCTGTTTTTCCGCCTCATTTTACCTTTTTCTGGCTCAACTTTCTGTTTTCTGTTCCAGCTAAACTGATAAACATTCATGCAGATTGTCAAGTATGTAAAAAATTTCTGTTTCCAGCAAAATATCTGCAAATTTTATCCACTTCCAGCAAAATTTCAGCAAATTTTATCCGTTTTCTGGCAAAATTTCAGCAAATTTTACTGTTTCCATGCAAATTTTGATTTTTATGTTTCTGTTTTTTCCGGCCCCTTTTTCTGTTTTCCGGCGACTGAAATTTTTTTCCGTTTCTGTTTTCCGCCAAGTGTAGTGATGGAATGGCGCCATGGCGCTGGCGCGATTTGAGGGCGCCAAAGGGCGCCGCGCCATGGCGCCATTGGCGCTCGGCGCCCTTTTTCTGTGGCGCCCTTGGCGCCTGGCGCCCACATTCTGAAAGGCGCCATGGCGCCCTTGGCGCTTGGCGCCCTTTTTCCGTGGCGCCCTTGGCGCCTGGCGCCCTGCTTAATAAGGGCACCAAAAAGGCGCCAGCAGGGTTTCACGCTGAGTGCTGTGTAAACGAAAAAAATATGAAAAACGCATCCGTGGATGATCTAAATTCGCCAGAAAAATGGACGAAGTGGTGTGAGTGGGTGAAAATCTTTCGTCCAACGGTTCATCAGATCTGTCTGACGGATCAGAAGACAAAAATGATGGACCGTCTCACTTGCAAAATCATAAATAAACGGATTTAAATCGTTGCAATTAGGAAACATTGTTTGGAAAGGTCTATTTGTAATGAACGGATTGTTGTCAAATGACAATTACCATTGCGTTTGAATTCGTCATGTGGATTTTATTCAAAAATTTTTGTTGCTAGCCTTGTTTTTGTTCATTACATCCTGGAGAACGCGAATTAAGAAGTGAATGCGCGTACAATGGTGCTGTAGAAACATTTTTAGCACACGCATGGTGTTTTAGGCACTTTTTTATCCTGGCGCCCTTGGCGCCTGGCGCCCTATTTTCCAAATGGCGCCATGGCGCCCTTGGCGCTTGGCGCCCTCTTTCCGTGGCGCCCCTGGCGCCTGGCGCCCACTTTCTGAATGGCGCCATGGCGCCCTTGGCGCCTGGCGCCCTTTTTCTGTGGCGCCCTTGGCGCTTGGCGCCCACTTTCCGAATGGCGCCATGGCACCCTTGGCGCCTGGCGCCATTTTTTCTGGCGCTTTTCCATCACTAGCCAAGTGCAATTTTTTTTCCATTTTCCGTTCCGTTTTCCGGCCGCTGAAATTTTTTTCCGTTTCCGTTTTCCTTTTTTTGAAAACGTTTTTTTTACACGCTACACAGTGTTTACACTTAAAACATACGAAATCGTCATTATCTTCATAGTAATCCACGGGCGCGTGGATGAGGCGGTCGTTCCCCGGCGGCAGCGGCTGCGCGGCCGTGCGCAGGTCGCTCAGCTTTGGTGCCGCCGCCGCCAAAGTGGTCGCTTTCATCGGCTGGTTGTCGCCGGTGTTAGTCGACTCTGAAGCGTGCGCGGCCGACTCGTCGGTGCACTTCTGGGGGCAGTTCCAGACCCTGTAAAATGCCCTGTAGAATGTCTCATGTCATGCAAAGTGTCAAAAGTCATGTAAAATGTCCTGCAAAATGGCAACTCGGCAACTCATTTTCCATGACTTTTGACGCTTTGCTTGACATTTGACATTTTACAGGGCATTTTGCAGGGTCTTGGAGATGCACCTGTTTGACGTGCTTTAGCCCGGCGCGCGGCGGTGTCTGCGCGAGGCGGTCACTCAACGTTGGGTTAAGATCAACGTGATATTTTACAAGTGACTCGTCGCCGCGGCGGCGCAACGCACAAAGCACTTCAGCGACGCTTTCGGCAGTGCGGCGGCGTTGGGTCGACTGCGCAAACTTGGCGGTCGCGGGTTGAGATCAACGGACTCTGCGCTAGCGGTCGTGCCGCCGTCGCTGGCCTGCCGCCGACCGGCCCACTTGTGGAATGGGCGCCGCAGTTGGGCCGACCCTTTGTGCACCCTGCGCGATCATGAGCGGGAAACAACTAGTTTAAATCTACTAACAGAAGTAGGTAGACTCAGATTGGGTGCTTATAAATCAACTACGAACGTATTTGAGTTTATCAGAATGAGTTATTTTCAATCTTCGCCTGCTGTAGTTGACAGACACTCATTCTGGTAAACTCAAATGCGTTCAAAGCCGAATTATGAGTTTACCAAAATCCGAGTTTACTGGCAGTAAAATCGTTTGCACAGCGCCAATGTGGAATCATCTGCACCGTCTACGTTGCGCACCTGGGGGCACTCCCAGACCCTGTAAAAAGCCCTGCAAAATCTCAAATGTCATGCAAAGGGTCAAAAGTCATGGAAAATACCCTGCAATTGGCACCTCGGTTGCCATTTTGCAGGGCATTTTCCATGACTTTTGACCCTTTGCATGACATTTGACATTTTGCAGGGCTTTTTACAGGGTCTGGGATTGGCACCTGCGCTTCAGCCACGCCCTCAAGTGTTTGAATTTCTTGTGCTCTCCTGGAGACCGATCCCTCGAGTCTTTACTCGAACTGTGCGGTTTCGTTTTGATGTCTTCTGCAGAGGTGTTAAAAGTACTGATTATTATTCAAAGTACCTATACGTATTTAACTATTTTTACTCACCCCCGAGTACTGAAAACGTAAAATAAAATTTTTTGCTGAGTAACGTGAGTAAAATACTTTTTTTCCCAGAAACCGTAAAAGCGAGTGAATTTTGTCCAAATTTTCACACAAAATCTCTAATTTTCATAATTTTTGCCCAGTTTCACCTTCAAATAAGGTACCTAGCCTATTTTCAGCTTTTTTGTCTGTGGGTATATGATCTTCAATACACATTTTTGGCTATTTTTTAAGCTTTTTTCACCCTTTTCTCCCATTCATGCCTTAAAAAACCCTTTATTAACCCCTATCAGAAATACGTTTTCTTTACCGCAATCCTTTCAAAAACTATACGTAAACGCGAGTACAGTAAAATTTTTTCGGTGGAAATGTAAACGTATTTACTCTGTACTCGAGTATATATATTTATCGAGTAAAATTAAATGCGTTTTAACAACTATGGTCTTGTGTCAATTTCCTACCGTTGCTCAAAGTCAATCGGCAATCTGGCGGCTTCGAACTCGAAGGCACCTGGGGCCAGTTCCGCAAGTAGACAAGTTAAGAGTTAAAAGTTAAGAGTTGAGTTAAAGGTTAAAAGTTGAGACAAAAGTTTAGTTAAAAGTTAAGAGTTGAGTTAAAGGTTAAAAGTTGAGTCAAAAGTTGAGTTAAAAGTTAAGAGTTGAGTTAAAGGTTAAAAGTTGAGTCAAAAGTTGAGTTAAATGTTAAGAGTTGAGTTAAAGGTTAAAATGTGAGTTAAAAGTTGATTTAAAAGACAAATGGGTCATTCGTTGCAGACAAATGGGTCATTCGTTGCAGAAGCGCGATACGCTGATCTTCAATCATATTTTGTCCCCACACGGCCATTTTGAAACAACGTTCCGCGATTTTTTTTTTAGCGATAATTTTTTAGCGATAATTTTTTTGGATACATTATTTTCAAATGTTGTGCATACAACATTGGCAGCATGCCAGCGAACAGCCGTATCAATACCAATTTCACATTTTTATTTTTTTACCATCATTTTCCACTTGTCTCTTAACTCTCAACTCAACTCTTAACTCAACTTTTAACTCAACTCTTAACTCTTAACTCAACTTTTAACCTTTAACTCCACTCTTAACATTTCACTCAACTTTTAACTCAACTCTTAAATTTTAACTTTTCTCTTAAACTTTAACTTTACTCTTAACTCGCCATTTGTCATTTTACTCAACTCTTAACTTTTAACTCTTAACTTGTCCACTTGCGGAACCGGCACCTGAACCGGTAACGGTGCGTTGTGAGTTTTGCTGCCCCTGTTCCTGTTGATAGATTCGGATTTTTTTCGTGGGGAGCGCGAAGGAAGCGTGAGACTGCGAAGTGTGAGGGAGCGGAAAATTAGGCATCCTGGGGGCACTCCCAAACCCTGTAAAAAGCCCTGTAAAATGTCAAATGTCATGCGAAGGGTCAAAAGTCATGGAAAATGCCCTGCGAGAAGTGGTAAATCAAATCGGTAGTAAAAGTTTTTAACTTTTTGCTATTCATTTGATATCTCATTGTACTTCGCTTTTGATTTTTTACTTGCCATTCCACTTATCACTTCTCATTTTACCCTCAAATAGTTTTTTTCCATTATTGTTGAATCTAGTGATATCAGTCGGGGTGTCGTTCAAAAACTCTTTCGACATATTTATTAACGAGTTTATTAAAATCAAATTAACCCCGGTTTGTTTGACGTTTTCTTGTCAGTCTTCTTTTCCCTGGAATTATTTGCAGCCATTTCACGTGGTATACTTGGTATTTAAATCTAAAATTCTGTTTCTAAGTTGTTCTCCAACGGGCAATTTTCTTCTAATCAGTTGGGAATGGAAAATTGTTTGTGCTGTTATGTTGCCGGTGGGATGTTCTTTATATATTGATATGGAAAATCTTTACAAGTAAGCGTAAGTTCGTTTCATTGGAACAGTTTTTGTTGTCGGGGACAGTCCAAAACCCTGTAAAATGCCCTGATGTCAAATGTCATGCAAAGTGTCAAAAGTCATGTAAAATGCCCGGTAAAATGGCAAACACTTTACCGGGCATTTTACATGACTTTTGACACTTTGCATGACATTTGACATTTTACAGGGCATTTTACAGGGTCTGGGATTGGCACCTGGCGATTGGCATGTTTTGTTGTGAGTTTTGTCTGACTCTGCTGCAACCCCGAGTCGTCATTGAACGGATGATAAGAAAAACTTTACATTTACTCGATAAAATGTGTGTTCAAAGAGCCACTGTTTTGAGCGAAATTTGTTCTCGTTATCATAAATAAGAACAACGGATTCAAATACATATCACAGTGTAATAATAAGACTGTGTCAATAATTCACGCGGGAAGGCAGGTCTGTACATTGCCCATGTTGAGAACAGCATTTAATCAATTGTGTAATCAATAATCTGAGCGAAGCGTTGGAACCTTAAAAACGAATTTTCTCTAACGCGACAGAAAACACAACCGGAAACATGCCTGAATTCAGAATATTTCTCGTTGATGCCTTCAGGTGCCACTCTCAGACCCTGTAAAAAGCCCTGTAAGATGTCAAATGTTTTGCAAAGTGTCAAAAGTCATGGAAAATGCCATGCAAAATGGCAACCGAGTTGCCATTTTGCAGAGCATTTTCTATTACTTTTCACACTTTGCGCGACATTTGACATCTTACAGGGCTTTTTACAGGGTCTTGGAGTGCCCCCAGTTCAACACCGCTCAAAGGCAATGCCGCCGCCGTGTGCATTCTTAATCGATCGGTTGGTCTCTGATTGTCCTAAAAATCCTACCTAAAATACCTACTCTAAATCCTTGAATAAGACCCCACGGGAGTTATTTTTTCCTCAGACGTTTTGGAGGGGGAGTTATTTGAGGGTGGGGGAGTTATTGTTTCCTCAGAAAACTTGGACTTAATTTATTGCATGGATGTAGTCTGTAAACTCATGTAATTCATGTCTTTAACTGTTCAACAACAACAACAAGAGTGTATACCTACATAGTGTATTGCATACACATAATGTATCTGCTTTCGCTGCTGTAGGCTAATATTCTGTTGTATTTTTGTATTGTATCGTTTTCATTGAAAGGGGGGAGTGATTCCAGAGGGGGGAGTTATTCAAGGGGGAGTTATTTTTTCTTCGCCTCGCAATCCGGGGGAGTTATTCAAGGGGGGAGTTATTCGAGGGGGGTCTTATTCGAGGATTTTCGGTAGTTGAAACATTAATTAAGTCGCTTTTTTTCTTATCTACCACAGATCTTCAAATAAGTCACAGGGTAATTTTTTTCGTCAAATGTTATTGACCGGGGAGTTATTCGACGAGTGCATTACTTTTCATCAAGATTTAAAAAAATTTGCAATCACTTAGTTTTTATGATGGGTTTCTAGTCAACTCGGCGGACCGCAAACTATGTGCAGAATCCTAGTAGGTTTGTGTGATGTCCGCCGAGTAAATTAGCTACCTAACCAATTGATTGAGTACTGAGAATTAGTACTTAAGTTCACCTATTATTCACGTTTATCTTCATGCCCAATCCAGAGGGGGTATTCAAGGGGGGTAGTTATTTCTTCCCCCATTGTCAACACGTGAGGAATCATTCAAATGTATTAATTGTTCAGGGTATGGGATTTATTTGACGATTTGCGGTATCTTTTATCAGGATGAGCTCAGCGACGATGTGATGCTGAAAATCGCCTCTGAATTCAACCAATCAGAGACAGCTTTCGTGGCGCCGAAAGAAGGGACGAACGACTACACGCTGCGTTGGTTCACACCCAAAGTTGAAGTTCCCTTGTGCGGCCACGCGACTTTGGCTACCACACATGTTCTGCTGCATGAATTGAGTTGGTTTCTGTGAACTACCTATCAAACATTGGACCCGCACAAGCTAGTTGACATCGGAAATTCGTGTCAACTGAATGTCAACTAATAACACAAAAACAGTATCACACTTAAAGAAACAATGAAGTTAAAGTGAGATAAAATTAACTAGGTAGAGGTACGTTGAAATCACATAATGACACCAAAACGTAGTTAGCTGAAGTTGACACGAATTTTGATGTCAAATAGTGTGTGTGGGCTAATTATTCCATCACGTCGCACATCATCGAATGCCATCGCCAGAAAATGCTTCGACGATCACAAATTTTCATACGAAAAGTGGCCTGCTTTCCTGCTCTATGAAAGAATTGGGCACGTATGAAATGATTTTTCCAGCCTATGATGTAGTCAATGTTTCATTAGAGACGATGACAGAAGGTGAAGTGACAATCTGCCACAATGTATCCAAAGTTGGTAAAATGTGTCCATTACACGATGTCATTTGAAAAGACATTTTTTTATGTACGAAACTTAACAGACACTCTATGGTGGGAAGATAAACTTCAGCGACCTGTTTTACGCCCCAAAAGCAAAAAAATTGATCGTACCGCTCGCAGAAAAATTAACTATGTAAGTGACAGAAGATGATACATTCTAATTTGTCATTCAAAACCAAAAAAATATTTTTAAAAACAACAAAACACCATTTCAGCAACGAACTGAGTACTATGCAGTTGTGCACCGGCAGTGCACTGCAGGCGTGCGACCCAAATGGAAGCACGGTCAAAGGTGTGTGCGTTACCTGTGCAAGTGGTGATGCCAGAAAAGACATGGATTTTTTGTCTCGATATTTTGCCCCCTGGGTGGGTATCGATGAGGACACAGTTACTGGTGAGGATTTTTGTCGATTTTTTTTATTTTCAGTGGTGATAAATACATTTAAAACAACATTTTCAGGTTCGCTTCATTGTGCGCTGGCACCATATTGGTTTCAAAGAATAAGGAAGGCTATAGCAAGAGGTAGGGTTGGGCGGGCGGAGTTAAATATATTCATCTATCATCAAACTGTTTGCAGAAAATGGTAACCCCACTGTTATCATGGCTTTCCCGCCGCTACTGCGTGAATCGATCCAAATACGCGTTCAAATCAACCTTTGAATTTTAATTTTTTTCAAATACAGTAAATACGTTCGTGCGCTCGCACAAATGTAGAAACCTTTGAATGTGAGCGAACCATTTCAATGGGATTCCCGATTTCTTGATATCAAATCAAATCAAATCAAGTTTCCTCACACTTATATTTGGATATTTGATAGTTCGATATTTTGATCTGCATGCATACGCGTGCAAATCGATTTATCTAAGCTTCAGTAGCGTATCATGTGCATGCGTGCACACGCAGTAAAAAAAGAATTCAATGCAAGTTGTGCGAAAGTTTGAATAAAAATTGTACAAGGTAATGATCCGCAAATAGCTGAATATTTACATAGCAGTTTTATAGGTATTTATAACATATCACTGCCAACACATTCAGTCGTAAATCTGACTGTTCCTTGTCAGGTTACCAGTGTTATCCCGGCGGGGGCGGCGAAGTAACAGTTCACATGCACACCGACACAGACGGGTGTGATAAAGTGAAGCTGATTGGTGAAGCGGTTACAATTGTGCGCGGCACACTCGTGATCTGAGCGATCCACAGTATGTTGAATTGAATCGAATGTTACAAACAGAAAAGGTGTGAACGTGTGAGAAGGTAGACGATATCGATTTCAGATTTGCAGCTCTGCTCAAATCCCCGTATTTGTGCATTTGTTTGGATAGTCGGATCAAACCACAGTAAAACACACATCCACACACCCACACATAACGTGGTCTGGAAAGGCACAGTAAAATGCATCGTATGTATTTTATCCCCGTTCAACAGTGACACACGGTTTTTCGCATCTTTTCAATATTTTGAATGTGACTGGAATTTGTATTTAGTAAGTGCGTCTAACAAGGTAAAGGCATCGCCTTCACTCCGCTAGAGCCAAAAATTCAACACCTTCGCTAGGGGTGGAAAATGCACCGGAGAAGATGGTACCGCACCGGCACCAGCACCAATCATTAAAAATAGCACCTTGCCGCAGATTTAATTAGGAAGGCAGGCGTGAAAAAAAACGTTCAAAATTTGGCCAATTAGCACGAACAAAAAGCTTTTTTACAAAAGACGATGTGGCAACGATATGGAAAGCAGTTCGATAAACCGTTTTTTAAACAATTTTATCGACTTAGTGCATCAAATTTGTATAGAAATCGATCATTATTTGGATTTATTTGCATTTGTCAGGCGTGTCGTTCGTATCGAGCACATCTGCCTTCCAAATTAAATATGAGGCCAGACATAGAGGGGCACCAGTGAAAGTTGCAGAGGAGCCGCACCAGGACCGGTGCTGGTGCCTTTCGGTGCCCGGTACCGGGACAACGGTGCCCCGGTGTCTTTCCATCACTAGCCTTCACCCGTTTATGTAGGTATTCCACATTCCATGTATAATGGCACACTGTAAATTCTCGAATAAGTTCCCGTATGAGTTATCATTTCGTCACACTTTTTCGATTGGGGAGTTATTTGAAGGGTTTTTTCAAAGAGATGACTTATTTTTCGTCAGAATTTACAGCAAAATTAATTTTAATATTGAGTTTAAAATTCATGCTCGTTCATAAAAAAAGAAGATTAAAAAAAGGTATTTACTGTTACGTTTATGCTTTCCAAAAGTTCCAGAATCTTAACAACTCTGTTAAAACGCATCAGACGCTAGAGCCAATGCGAACTGAGCTTTGGCGCTCAGCGCCATTTTGGATTATCGCGTATTAGATTCTGGATGGCGGGTAGACAATTTGATAAAATACGGTAGGTAGAAAAGAAGGGTTTTTTCTACATTATGTTTCTCGCCTACTCACACGCACCGCTTTTGTGACATTGTGTTTATAAGTACTTGTGGTCAGCGTATTCATCCGGTTTTTGAGGAAGTTGACTTCACACGGCCAACACTTTTCAGGTGAATTACTGGGGAAAAATGACCTAGTTGCTATGATTTTATGTTATTTGAAGTTGGGAAGCTTATATACGTGCTGCTTCAAAACATAATACTCTTAAAAGTGCTATTTACCTGAGAATGGCATTAACAAAAGGTAAAGATTCAGTCGTGACGAGCGGGGAACCAATCCTACTGAAAGTCACTCAACTCTCCGGTATGGACGCTTCACATCAGAGAGCTGAAAGCCCCGACACAAAGCTGGTTACACTTCATTATACAACCACACTCACAGCAAAAAATGGGACCGTGAAGCGTGTGGAACTCGACTGGATGCGCGTGAAGTGTCTGCCACACGCTTCACCTAGCTTCACCGCGCGCTTCACATTGTGAACACACCTCACGACGCTTAACCACACATCCACCCATTTTTTTCTGTGACTGCGCAATATTCACCAAACAATTTTTTCAGAATCTCATGCAAAAGGAATATAATCGTGAAGCAGTTGCACGACCGCTTGGGTCAATTTTATTTCATAGATTGGCTGGACGGGCTGCACTGGCAGGTGCTCATTGCTGGGATCACTGGTGCTGTGGCATGCGCCGTGCCTGCGGTCACGTTTGGAAGCTTACTCAGTATGTATTTATCTACCGTATTTGCTTGAGAAATTCCCCCTTGAATAATCCCCCCTGTTAGACAAGTGGGGAAGAAATTATCCCCCAGCTCGAATAATCCCCCCCCCCCTTTAGGCACATGATAAATTTGTTGTGTATAATTTGTACAAAAATGGAAAGTTATTTTGTTAATAAAGCATGTTTCATGAAAGCAGTTGATAGAAACATGCTTGAAAATTTTGACGAAGTAATAATTTCCCTTGAATAGTTCCCCCCTCAAAATAGTTTTACGAAATAATATTCCCCATAAAATAAAATAATATTATTATATTAGTATGTAAAATAATACGGAACCTGCTGAAGTGACTTGTGAACCAGCTCCTATTCCTAACCGAGGAAGAGGACAAATGTGAAAGTATGAAAGTTGACGTGAAGCGTCGTCTCTAGTTGACGTTCCGTTATTTTATCAAATGTGATTAGTTGAGTTGAAGTGAATTGACGTGAGTTAGTGTGAAGCAAATTTAGAATGTTTACCAAAGGTTTTGAAGAACGACTTTATTTAGACAATTAAATACGAAGAAATAAATGTAAATAAAATAGATATAAAAATATACGTAAACAAAGGAATTAATTTACAACTAAATTAATTACTTAAATAAAACGTAAAAGAAGCTCTAATTACCGGAGAAATAAGGCAATTAAAAGAAGGCACTTAATTACGTCAAAAGGCGACAATTAAGTGGCGCGGTTGTGAATAAAGCACCTCAAACAGCGCGGGTGTGAAATAAAGCACTGAGGTGACTTTTAGCACCAAGAGTTAAACTTAGCACCAAAAACAAGCGTCTCAATAATGTGACTACGGCGCTTATTTAGATCCTAGGAAAAGATTCGTGTGAAGTTGACGAGGTTGCAAACACTCCCGATTTTAGCTGTGAAATCGGCTTTTAAGGGCCAGACCGATGGCGATTGGTTTGGCGCCAATCGGTCGGCTCTAATCTCCGATTTTTACCCAACATTTCCAAGTGTGAAAGTTCAATCCTTGCCCGCTCGCCTTTCCGATGAAAAGCGAGCTAAACTGGCAAGATAGTGAAAATGTGAGACAAGCCAGACAGCATTTGAAGTGGCGCACGGGCCCGGCCCCCCACTCGGGACGGGCCCGCCGCTTAACATAAACATGACGGCGTATTTGCGTGCTGCTTGTCAAGGAAATGTGGCGGAATGTGAGCAATGACTAAGATCTAAATATGTGAGCGATGTGAAGCGCTCGTTGTAAACAACATCGCTTGAGATATTAAATGGCGAATGTGAAGATGTTAAGATTGGAATGTAAATATGAATGAAATCTTGATAAGTTGAATTAGGGAAATATAAAAGCGAACAAGAAAACGTTTACTTAAATATTATAGGTTTTTACATTTTACGATAATGTCACACAAGGGAATTATTCAAATACGGTAACTTACATATCTAAACTCTCCTAGCATCATTCAATGTAAAGATACTCGTCACAAATCCAGGCGCCTACACCGGAGACACGTTTGGGAGTTTAGAAGCTCTGACAGCAGGTGCAATTATTGGGGTGATGTGCGCATTCACATCAGCACAGCCCATGTTGTTGCTGCATGTCACCGGACCACTACTAATTTTTGAAACTGCTATTTACACGGTTGGTAGTTTATGATTACCAACCACCACAAGGCTAAAATTCGGGCTTATCGGAATTTCCAACGCACAACAAAATTGTGTCGCGCAGTTTTTGCGCGACACAATTTTGTTGTGCGTTGGAACTTATTATGACCGTAAAATTCGTATTCACAATTAAAATACAATTTTTGTCAAGTTCACTCGCTCACTACAACTGGATTTCCTGGCTACCCGATTTTGGTGCAGTATTTGGTTCGCAGTTTTCGCTACTGCAGTAGCCAGCACAGATAAAATCAGCTTGCTGGTGCGGAAGCATGTGACCCCATTCAGTGAGGATGTGTTCCATGCTTTGTGCGGATGTGTCTATGTCCTGGATGCAGTGGAAATGCTGGTTGATGTGAGCTGCCTACGTACCGTATTTGCTCGAATAATTCCCCTGGAAATTATTATTTCGTCAGACTTTTTTGAGGGGGGATTATTCAAGAGGGGAATATTCAAGAGAAGAAATTATTATTTTATCAAAATTTTCAAGCTATTTTCTATCAACTCGTTCCTCAAAAATGCTTTATTCACACAATAACATGTAATTATTGTTCAAATTAAACATAACCAATTGATCGTATGCATTAAGGGGGGAATTATTCAAAGGATGGGAATTTTTTTCCTCATTCAGCTTACAGGGGGAACAATTCGAAGAAGAAATTATACAATAAATAGGTATATACATAAATATAATCCGACGGTCATAAAAACATGACACTATTGCACCCCACATCAAGACATTTGCTGAATCCCCAATCGCAAACTTGGACTACTACAGACAGGAAGAAGATGAGTGTGCTTATCAGCATCAATTGCACGAGCTGGACATCATGAGACACAATCAAAGTCACACAGTCAAGCCAGATTGTCACGGTGAGTCAACTAAGTTACAGGGGTGAACTCCAAGTCGAAAAGTAAAAAACAATTTGAGAAGTGTGATCTGAAATGAGCAGTGTGATGTGAAATGAGCAGTGTGATGTGAAATGAGCAGTGTGATGTGAAATGAGCAGTGTGATGTGAAATGAGAAGTGTGAAGTGAAATGAGGAGTGAGAAGTGTGAAATCAAATGGGAAGTAAAAAGTTTACTTGCCTTATAACTTTTTCCTCATTTCACTTCTCACTCCTCATGTTACTTGTCGTCACTTCTCAAATGTTTTTTACTTCTCCACTTGTGATATTGGCACCTGGTCCAGCTCATACAGTTGTATTTAAACGGACCAGTTTACTGAACAGCACATGTGGACCCACACACTGCGCTGACAACATTGCTGACAGTCTTGTTGACAACTGGATTGGCATACACATTGTTTCAGATAAGGAAGACTGTTTACCTTGGAAATCTGGTAATTTTTGTGTGACACGCTGCCTACCGCTTATTTGTTTGCTTGGATGACATTTCATTATGTTCAGGGTCGCAAATATGTCAGTGATATGTGCGTTCTTCTGGCAGGCATTGCGGTCACATTGTTGGAAAGAAACTCATTCCCACATGTCCACCTTATCGTGAGTTTTGGCTGTATTTATACCTTCAATTGATCAGCTAAAAAGTGACAACAAAAATTTATCTGACAATAACTGCAGAGGATAAATGTATTGCCAGCACAGACATGGTGGCACAACCACACTCTCATTTTCATTGATGTACGCTTCCACCAGGATCAGTGGTGAGTGCATGCATCAGGAAACATGGTCACTTTTTGGGAAACATTCATATGACAATAGCGTTGAGTGTAATCCACCTTCTTTACATTTCTCAGGTGGGGCTACCTAGTCTCAGTTATCCCTGCCATGCTTTTATTTTCCCTGCTTTTCATAGAAACCCAGCTGGCAATGATGAGACTGGCTAAATCAGATCTGCACTTGGTAAAACCATCAGGTTTGTGGATGTTCAATATCCAAATTCCACCATCAAGTTCCATAGTTCAAGCTCCAAATAATTGTACCCTCTAAGGTCCACACTGGGACACACTGGTCCATTCGATGGGTGTGTTCCTGTGTGCCCTATTTGGGCTGCCATTTGTTTGTGCCGGAGTGGCAGCCAGTGTGGCACACATTAGGAGTGTGACAGTACAGGAAAAAAGGAGTCGAGGTTGGCTGCTTTTGTCGTTACCGTATTTACTCGAATAATTTTACCAGGGACTCGAATAATTTCCCCAGGGAATTTTTTTTTGTCAGACTATTTGAGGGGAAATTATTCAGCGGGAATAATTATTTCGTCAAAATTTTCAAGCATGTTTCTATCAACTGAGTTCATGAAATATGCTTTATTAACAACATAACATGCCATTTTTGTACAGATTATACAGAATAAATTTATCATAGGTATGCCTATAGGGGGGGGGGGGGAATTTTATTTCTTCACTCGAGGGGAAGTATCAACTGAGATCATGAAATATGCTTTAATGACTACATAACATGCCATTTTTGTATAGATTATACAGAATAAATTTATCATAGGTATGTCTAAGGGGGGAATTATTCAAGGGGAACTATACAATGGGAAATTATTCAATGGGGAATTATTCAAGGGAAGATTATCCGAGAGAGGATTTATTCAAGAGGGAGGAATTATTCAAGTAAATATGTTATATTGTTCCTTTTTATCAAATTTATAGATTTATTTTCAGAAGTTTATGTTAATGAACAAAGAGTGTCTGCATTGATATGTGCATTCATCATTGCTGGTTTCTGCTTTGCTGGCAACATAATGGAACAAATACCACTGGCGGTTGCTTTTGGAGCATTGCTGTTTTTAGGAATTGTTGAACTAATGGAAAATGTGTTTGTGAGGAGACTCAGATTGCTTTTTGTACCACGCAAATATCACAACGATGAGCCTGGTGCAATGGAGGTTTGTTTCAATTAAGATATACCGTATTTCCTCGAAATACCCCCCTCGCTTAACCCCCCCCCCAATTCTCACTCTGAAAAATAACCCCCCTGGGGTTATTTCGAGGAAATACGGTAGGTAGTATAAGTCCTGCACACTTCTCTGCCAATCTACTGTATCCCACCAGGAAAGTTAGTCAGAAAAACAATATTAATGTCGCCATAACACATTGGTTTCAATCTAAATATAATACAATACTTTAGCACAGAAATTACCACTCGGTTATATTCATCAAACCATAGTCTGTGCGAGCATGTGTTCCATTCAGTAAGTATACGGTAGTCTAGTAATTTATAGCCGCCAGCCACGCAGGTATCACCATTGAGACTCCACCTGTACACAAGCTTGCAGCTGTGTGCACTTGTCCTCATAATTCTTGTGAAAAGAACAGAACAATTTGCAGTATTTTTCCCATTTGGGCTGACAATTTTGGCGATTGTCAGAGCGACATTACTGCCGAAAGTGTTTCACAATTATGAGCTGCAAGCGGTCAGTCATTGTGTGGCCACGGCCATTAGTACACCACTGACATTTGGGAAACTCATAAATCTGCGTTGAGCACATTTGAGTTTGTCAGAATGGCCCTACACACACTAGTTTTCACCGTGATTTGTGTGAAAACTGAAATGGCCACATGGCGACATTCAACCTACTCTTATTGTATGCTATACGTGTTTTAGTTTTGAAATTTTCAAAGTTTAACTTTCATTAATTTCAATTCAAATTTAAAATTAATTAAGTACTTCAACCGTGTTGATTAATTTGCACTTTAAAAAATTTCAGTTTTCACACGAAGTCACGGTGAAAACTAGTGTGCGTAGGCACAATGAATTTTTTGTTATCGCCGTCAACAGTAGTTCTTCATTGTGGTAAACTCAAGCGTGTTTAAAACATATCTGAGTTTCCCAAATTTCGGTGTACTAGTGTGCGCGACGCCATTGGTTGACAAAAATACTTTTGCATGAGCATAGCAAGCCCAAATTATTCTATTTGCATTGCTTCCATTTTTTCAGCTTGATGGCAATAAACACGAATAAGCAGTTTTTTTTGCAACTGGGCGGACACAATGCAAAACGCAGAAGAATGTTCCATAATCCATTCAACAGCTGTGATCAGAATAGTTATTATGTACCTGGTTTAATTTATCACATGTATTTGATTTAGCATTTATTTTTTTAGATAGTGGTCTATTTCCTATGAATATTTTTATAGTAAAACTGCGGTGAAACTTTGTCTGGCTATAAAAAAATCATGCAAATATCCCAACAACATTTGGCACGGAAGCCACGTGAAATGGCCATGCTTCTATCTATTTTAGCATTCTTTTTTTCCGATCAAACAGCTGTAGCTGCTGAGCAAGCGTGATGCTCATCCAGCTAACACAGCAGAAACATATAGCAAGTTACCAATAGCAACCAAACAGCCTACGCCCTGTGCGCATTTAGGTACTTATTTATGTAGATAAATTCATACTTCATGTCAGAAAGACATATACGATCTCTGTGTTCACAAATTTGACCAATAAATGTGACAGCACTGATTAAGGCATAACAACAGGTTGACTTTTAAATCAGAATTTTGACGACTGCTGTATTTTTATGCAGTCAGCCAGCATAATACAGATGCATAAAATAAAAGGAAAAACAGTCAAAGGGCTAGACAGAAGTGAGCGAGCATTAGACTTCATCTACGGTCGGTCTTTGATTTTATTCTTTGTATCTTTGGGACCAAATATTTGATAAATTAATGTAAATTATTTTCCATCCAACACAGACACAACAAATGTGGTTTCAAGCGAACGTGATCTGAGAATAAAGGAAATGCAAGCAGAGGATAGATTTGGCCCGGAAATTAAGGTAAGGTTTCACACTTTTGAGTTGATTCGAACGAAGGACTCAGTATTTATTAATCAGAATTTCATCTACAATTTCAGGAAATCTTGCTGAAAATGAGGCCAAACAACCAGAAAAACGTCCACTTCACAGCACGTTCCGTAGAAAATGGCATTGACAATTACGCCAATTTGAAAAAACCGCGTTCAACAATTGTCAGAGCAAAACACGCGCCATTTGTAACGAGCATCAACAGATATAAATACTTTTCAACGTGAGGCTTACCTACAATTTGATGCAAACTTTGTTTGTTAGGTCGCTGGGACAAAAATCTCGGCAGCATTTTTGAGCATTTTGAGCAGCACATAATTACTGGTGGAATGAAATGTGCTGTTCAAAAAAGTATTTGAAGGCTAATGAATTGGATTTGATGGCTTCGAAAGTTTAATTCTAACCTCCTAATATTTCTGCTATAGCACAGCACGAAATTACCCATTACAGGCCAATCAGACCAAAAACGGGGGCAAAAGTACGATCTCCTTCACTAAACACAAAGTCAAATGGCGCCAATTCATCTATAAGTTGTGAGTTATATCTGGATCAGAGTAACACATCGCACAATTTGGGGATGCCATATGACCTGAATCTTCTGGATGAGAGTTTGCCACTGGTCATGAATATAGACAAAAAGCCACCATCGATTCATACATTGGGCAAAATGGGTGTGGAACAGGATTCCGCAGTATCCAGTGTCTCTGGCTACGACTCTTTTCAGGTAGGGAATAATTTTGGTAAAAGTAGACACTGAATTCAGGACCAGTACAAATTACAACGATAGTACTTTAAATGGCAAAAAATATTTCAGTCACATCCATCAAACAATGGCCAAAGCGTCACCTTAACACTGAATAGTTCAACATCAACGAATGACGGCTCACTCAATAGTGCACATAAATTGGCTAGAGGTAAGAAGCATTTTCTGTTGCAGTAACAACAATGACAGTCCACACACTAGTTGACACATGTGTGCCAACTGGTCTGTGTCAACTCAGATTTCGGCTTTTTGTACCAGAGCGATCTTCCAATGAACTTGCCTTATTTTTTTCAGCATTGCCACATGTGCATTTGAAGATCTCTCTGCTACACGTGAAGCTGAAATCTGAGTTGACACAGACCAGTTGACATGCATAGGGTGTCAACACAATTTGTTTATGGAAAACGGAAACGGCAAATTTTTTGCACTTGCCGGAAAACGGAAACGGAAAAAAATTTTGCCTGCGGAAAGCGGAAACAGATAATGGAAACGGAAAAAAAAATTGACTGGAGAAAGCGGAAACGGAAAACAGAAAACGGAAAATTGACACCCTAAACACGGATGTGTCAACTAGTTTGCGGGCGCCAATAAATGATGTTTTTAAATAGGTACGTATGAAAAATTTGCATTAGATTGTCACGAAAATGCACAGCGCCTGTCCGCCAAGGGTCACTACCAAGCATAATTGATCATTACCAAAAATCCATCAGACAGAACAGATCTCAACATTCCAACAAACACTATGGGAGCAACCGTGATCTGACCACTGATTCCAAACAAAGTAAAGAATCACAAATGAATAATGGATCCCCAAATACACCGCTGAGTGCTGGCAGTGTCAAACGATACAGGTAAAACATCTGGTGACGTGATATTTACGTTTTGGTATACTTTCACCTGAAAAAACACTAGAATTTTGCTAATTACGTTTTTAAATGTGTTGTCTATCGTCCATCCAACATAAAACACGCTGAGTTTACCTCACTTCGAATAATTTTTTGAAAATCTAAACGGGTTCCCATGTTGAAATGTTTACAGCGAATCGAATAAATAGACTTCTTGTTCTGGATATAACGCTTATATTTCAACCCCGCCCACAACCCCACTATACTCTTCCCAACACTGTTGCAGGAGACTATTACGCTCGCAAAACGCGAAGCATGAAGGACATACAATTCCGGCAAAGGCGAGCAGTTTAGACAACTTTGCAGGCGCGCCGGGACAGGTGAAGCGGCACCACAAACCGACCACTGCTGTCAAGTGAGTTAAAATGACAGAAACTTCACAACGTGTCCCCAAAGTTGTCAGAAATTACGATTTCGATTGTGTTATACCATATGTATATCCTCGAATAAGACCCCAGGGGAGTTATTATTTCATCAGAAGTTTAGATGGGGAGTTATTCAAGAGCAGGGTATTTTTTCCTCACCTGGCCAAGAGGGGGCAGTTATTCAAGGCGGGATTTTTCCTCACCTGGCCAACAAGGGGGGGGGGTGTTATCCAAGGGGGGTAATATTCAAGGATATACAGTATTTAGATTTGCAGCCTATACCGCAATTCCTGAAATAAGTCCTCAGGGTAGTTATTTTTTATATTTTGTGACTGGGGTGTTATTCAAGGATTGTAAATAGTTTTTTCCTAGATCTTGTAACTGTGGAGTTATTCAAAGGGTTTGAATAGTTTTTTTTGGACAAGATGTCAAAGATCATTCATAAAGTGATTGTACATGTGAGTTAAATATATCAACCAATTATTTAAGTACCTAAATCTGAAATTTCTACAAGAGATTATACCAAAGTGATCCATCCAAGTACATCCAACTCGACTCGATATTTTTACCTAACTTCAGACTTTTAACTGACTCGACTGAAAAGAATTTGGGGGTGGACTTCGACTCTAACTCAAGTTAAAAAATCGTGTTTCGAGTTTTAATGGGGCTTTCAACTTTCCCATAATCATGAGTACGAAACAATGTCGACATTTCAGGCCCTTTTGCATCACACCGACTGACAACCGTGGCAAGGTGATTTTGCAGTATGAAACAGAAATGACATTCCTCCGAGAAAGATTAGCCCACATGGAAATCAGGCACAAAAATGGTATCTTATTTATGTTAAAGCATCGTCAAAATTTCCCATCATTCAAGCGAGATTTTGTTAAACGCAGCGCTGAGACATCTGCGCAACACGCGACCAGTTTTAGCAGCACAAAAATTGAGCATTGATCAAACGACACCGGCATTATCACCAACAAACACAAATCAAAGTGTTGACAGATGTGTTTCCCCGATCAACTGGGAGTGTGAAAATGCCGCGGAAACACACGAAGGGGCCACGTCACCAATGATAGATAATATGAAAGCTGAAATGCAACTAAAATCGAAAACTGTCAATAGTGAAAAGGAAGTCCAATGTGATGTGGACACCAAAACGGCGGTGGTTCAAACATATTTTGTGTATCATGAAAGTGACAACGGGAAAATTTTCCATGATACCGATGAAACAGAGATTGAAATGGATGACTTTGAAACGGATGATGGGTGCGAGGTGATCTTGAATTTTTTTGTCAACCAGCAATTGAGGAGTTTGATTCCGAAACCCGTTATCTGCAGGTTTTTGGGTTTTTTGAAAATCGCATTTGAAAATTTGACATTGGCTCACGCGGGCATGCTTCGTGACAACGCTTCGTGACGACAAGTGACAACGCTTGCCTGAAACTTTTTGAAAAGTTCATGAATTTCTCTACATTTTCCATATTTACAACCCTCTGGCCGGGGTATATACCTAGAGTTATGGTGATTTGTTTGACGTCACATCAGCATTAATGCATGCAGATAACGAGTTTTGGGTGCTAAGTCACCTGCAGATAACGGGTTTTGGGCGCAAACTTTCACCTGAGTGCCAATAGCCTCATGAAGATGACGAGGTTTGGGTGCAAAGTCACCTGCAGATAACGAGTTTCGGGTGCAATTTCATAAAAACCAGAGAAGATTTCCTTAACGAGGTTCAGATGCAAACTCCATTTTTGTATGGTGATTTTGACACCTCCATACTAAATCCTTAACGAGCTTCGGATGCAAACTTTTTTCTCTGCAGATAACGAGTTTCGGGTGCAAAAAATTATAGTTTTTTTGTAGATAACGGGTTTCGAGTGCAAACTCACCTACTTTGGGCTACAGATAACGGGTTTCGGATGCAAAATTACATTTTTTTCAAAAAACGATATCTCTGTATCTCGGGAACGGTATGAGATATTTAGGTCATTTTTTCTATCACGAAGAAATATATATATATACGTCAGATCCGAACTTAACTCAATTTTTTTCACTTTTGCACTTAACGGGTTACGGAACCAAACGCATCAATTACGACTCGACATAAGATTCAAACGTAAAATTTCACTACAAAATTAATCGCAAGCGGATGATACAGGTCTCCAACTCGTCATGAACGAAGTACTAATCCATCTCTTAATCGTGTCCACAACTCAGCGCGAACGGTCAACTTTTTCTGAAATTATGAAATGTTCAATAATTTCATGTAAAAATTTAAGAGATGTAAAATTCAAAAATTTAAAGTCATTCGAAAATAAACAAATCCCGAAACAGTGGACCGTGCATGTTGAGTTTTGGACACAATCAAGAGATGGATTAGTAATTTGTCAGTTGTGAGTTGTTGAGTAATTTGTCAGTTGTTGAGTAATTTGTCAGTTGTCCAGTCATTCAGTTGGGCGACCATCCTTTTTATGCATTAAAATTTTGCGGTAAATATAAACTTGGATTTTACGTCGAACTGTACCTACCGCAAATCATCGAATAAGACCCCCCGCAAATAACTCTCCACTCTCCTATGCATGCAGTGTATATTTACACATATTTTCGTTGTTGGACAATTAAATACCTAAATTACACGAGTTACTGCATCCATACAATGAATTAAGTCAAGTTTTCTGAGGAAAATAGCCCCCCCCCTTGAATAACCCCCCCCCCCCCTCAAAAACGTCTGATGAAAAAATAACTCCCCTGGGGTCTTATTCGAGGATTTGGGGTAACTGCAGCTTTACAGCCATCGTAGATTATCAACGAACAACTGCACCAATTTTCAGACGCCTCAAAAGCAGACCCCTCCCAGTTGGAATAATGCAGAGCGATTCAACTCCAACACGCATAGAAAACATTTGGAAAATTTTGTGATTGCAGCTATGAAATACGCCATTCATACCAATGGCGGCTTTCAACACAGTGAAAGTACTCAGTGAAACATCGTCTAAACTTTAGAGTCATTTTATTTACCGTATTTCCTCAAAATTTTTTCAGAGTGAGAATTTTGAGGAGGGGGGCATTTCGAGGAGGGGGGGGCAATTCGAGGGTGGGGTTTATTATTTCGCCATAAATTTTTCGAACTTCCAGTGCTAATAACGTATGCAGATGTAGAAAAATGGAACAAAAACCACTATGTATAAGAGTCTACAGCCTTATATAAGTATGTAGATGGTATAAACTATGTTCTAACTCAACTCAATCATTGTTTTTAACATGTGTTATGCATTGCCCGGGGGTTATTAATTCATAGTGCCCATTTTGAGGGGGTATTTCAAGGGGGGTGGGTATTTCGAGGAAATACGGTAGATTTTATGTTTATTAGATACCTAGCCAGTAAGATACCCTTAATTGATGTCGCTGTTTTTTATGTAAAAATACTTGAACAAATCGAGAAAATCGGAACTGACAAATAATCACAGCAGCCAACGGCCGGTCGTATTTTCGCATTCGCAAATGTAATGACATTTGATATGACAAACACATAAACGTTGTTTTTCCGACAAAAACCTAGTGATGTATTTACAAGAACCGCGGCGCATCTGGCTA
Source organism: Sphaerolaimus hirsutus (assembly GCA_964036195.1). Taxonomy (NCBI): domain Eukaryota; kingdom Metazoa; phylum Nematoda; class Chromadorea; order Monhysterida; family Sphaerolaimidae; genus Sphaerolaimus; species Sphaerolaimus hirsutus. Next base: position 10,326,524 of record OZ038454.1, on the reverse strand, counting down.
ATTTTGTTGCATCTGTTTAAAAAGAATACAAAAAGGCGCTCTTGGTGCTGTGCCTCTGGAAAGCGCCATTTTTATTTTAGCATTTAACTCGGGAAGTGTTGGCACTTAATCCGTCACTAAGCTGCGTTGCCGAAAAAAGCGCGCCCGGTAGCTAAGATACGTCCACATTTTATTCACACGTGTATTGGTAAATCATATATACCTAGGTATAATACAAATCAGATAATGATACCTTTGAAGAAATTTATTTGAAGAAAAGGGACTCAACGAACAGGAGAAAGCGTAGGCGTCAGCGTTTTGCTATCGAAAATACGCGCATATACTCGGCAAAGTATGTGCACAATCCTACCGTAATTTAATGAATAAAATCTTGTGATAAATTTCGCAAATAATAATTCCGTAGTAAAAACGAAATACGATGATGAAAAAATTGCATAATTTTTGGTTCATTATTGAGACGGGTTATGGTAGGTTTCCATACAAAGTGTGATGTCCGCCGTTTATCCAAATGTCCAGTTCTTATCGAAACACAAAGCGCAAATGTCAGGGATAGAAAGAAAGGTCTCGCTGTTTCCGTGTGGCGCGCACCGATAGATTGATAAATTGACATGTGCTGTTCGAACGGTGGGTCCCAGCAGCTCGCGCCTGGGTACGGTATTAGCACGCTTCTACCGTTTTCACACAAATAAAAGACACACTTTAATTTTAGTGTGAGAATATTTTCCAACGGCAGAATTAATTGTTTCCTTCTTTGAACTGCTTTGCATCAGTTTACACTATTCATATTTGTATTTGTTGCCGTGAACAATAAGTGTTTACATGACTTTGATGCATTTCTCGGTCATCTATTTATTTGCAAGCTTACGATAGATTTTCGCGCACTTGGGAACAAGTGAGGTAATAGGAATGAGATACGCTCCGGGGGTAGAAAATGACATCATGCCCGTATTTTGAAGCGGTTTCAATATGGCTGAGCGAAATATTATGCTGCGGTGAAAAACATTGCTCATTTTCATGTTTTTTTCTCCGTCAGACGTAAAAGAGCAACCACGTTCGTTTCCGGATTTTCAGATACGAATGTCAAACCGACTTCCACCTAAAAAGAAAAATATTTCGCGCCGATATTGTGCCAAAGTTTTGAAAGTTTCGAAATGGACGCTACGCACGTACACGGCAAGCGGCGTGCGCCGTTGTCCAGCGCCAGTTCTTCGGGACGCTCGGATTTACCTGCTGGTTTGTGATTTTCGTTTTCTGGCTGTTTCGGGGTTGGGTTTTTGTTGTCCGGTTAGGGACTGCCCCGGGTGTAGGAAAGGTGGGTGGGGGGTTAACCCTATATTCCTACTTTGAGCTATTTTTCACCTACTTTTACCGATTTTCTCCCTGTTCTTCCTTCAATACCTCGCAAATTCCTATGTATTGAACCCCCGTGAATCCCTCCCCTAAAAAATATTTTTTTTCAGCTAAATATCTATCCCTCATGAGGAGCGATTTTCTATCCACTCAACCCCCGGGAGGGTAAAAACTTATCCTACCCCTGGGACTGGCGCCGCTTAATATTTTCGTTTCTCAGTTGCGTGTCATTGGGATTGGCATTTTAATTAGTAAGAATGTAAAATCCGGACGGTTCTGTACGATCTTTAATTGTCTGCATATCGGGATAGGTTGCAAACGGGCACTTCTATGTTGCAGGCGTATCGAAGGTCGATATAGAGAGTTTCAGTGAATGCGGGAACACGGTGATAGCAGAGAAAAGGCAGCCGTGTAAGTTATTTGTTTCGTTTGTTCATTATGTGCATGATTGATTTGAAAAATTTGAATTCCAGATGTTGAAGTTTGTTCAGCGGCAAACCTTCTTTGTTGCGTATCTTTTTTCATTATCAGTTGGATCTCATGGGTAAAGTTCAAATGAAATGGCAAGTTAAGACTCGCTTTGCCTAAGAACCAAACATGGTAATTTCCTCCTTGGCAGAAAAATTTTTTTTGCGTTTTTTTTCACGGATTTGGAATCTCCATATATAGAAACTTCCTTCCATGCATATATCCAAAAATGTCATCTTCCTACTGAAAAAAATTGATCAAAGTCAAAAGTCACCGTTTTTTGGAAATTCATAACTTTTGCTTGACTTTAGCTATCAATATAATATTTTGTATTTTGATTAAGAAAGTTGTGGAGATTAATTGCCCCATACAAACTAATTTCATCAAATGTTTTATTCTCACTGAAAATGACGGCTGAAATTTTGAAAATGGCATCAAATTTTCAGTTTGTAATTGAGAGCTTAGCTTTTTCTTGCAAAAACTGTGCCTAATTGCATAGTTTATTTTACAAAAATGAAATAGAAAAAGTAAATCTGCCATTTTTTGCCACAACAGTTTGAAACAGCCTGACGCCCGTCTCACCACCGCAGAGAAGCCCACTGAAGACTCAGATGAAGTTGTGTGAATAAAGTTTTCATCATAAACTTTGGTTATTTTTACATGTTCTTTCACTTGTATATCTCCATTTTTTATAAAACATACTTTGAATGGGTGCTGTCATACAAAAATGCACTTTTCACATAAAAAATTGTGACCCCCATTTTTATGGTGAATTTGGAATCTTCATACATAGAAACTAAAAATTTCCTTCCATACATATATCTGGAAATGCCATCTTCCACTAAAAAAATTGTTCAAAGTCAAAAATCATCTTTTTTCTTGATGTTTCTTGGAAATTCAAAACTTGCTTGACATCATCTATCAATTTGATATTTTGGATTTTTACTAAGATAGTTTTGGAGATTAATCAGCCCATACAAACAAACTTCATCAGACTTTTTTTCTCACTGAAAATCGTGGTTGAAATTTTGAAAATGACACCAAATTTTTTGTTCTGAATTGAGAGCTTAGCTTTTTTCGCAAGAACTGCTCAATTGCATAGTTTATGATAAAAAATTAAAATCCAAAAACTAGGTCTGCACTTTTTTACCACAGCAGTTTGAAATGATCAACAACGCAGATGTCGTGATCACAGACAATCCCACTCTGAAGACTCAGATGAAGTTTTATGAAAAAAGTTTCCAGTATATTCTTAGGTTATTTTATTATGCTCTTTCATTTGTATGTCTCCATTTTTTATTAAACACACTTTGAAAGGGTGCTGTCATTTAAAAGTGTACTTTTTTAGCAAATATCCCAAGTGTGATCATGTAAAATCCAAAAATAATTCATTTTTACCATTAACTAACTGTTCTGACAGTAGCTTTTAGCTGGCCATTTGGTTATTAAATGTTTCTGTTTGCAATCTAACTGCTATTAACTAGGGTTGGGACGTGATATTTACATGTGATCATGCTTGTGATATCAATTTTTTTATGCAAGTGCAATTTAGCAGAAACATTCAATAACAAAATGGCCAGCTAAAAGCTACTGTCAGAACAGTTAGCTACTAGTACAAATGAATTATTTTTGGATTTTACATGACCACACTTGTGATATGTGCTAAAAAGTACACTTTTGTATGACAGCACCCTTTCAAAGTGTGTTTAATAAAAAATGGAGACATACAAAATAAAGATCATAATAAAATAACTTAAGAATATAATGGAAACTTTTTTCATAAAACTTAATCTGTGTCTTCAGAGTGGGATTGTCTGTGATCATGACATCTGCATTGTTGATCATTTCAAACTGCTGTGGTAAAAACATGCAGACCCAGTTTTTCGATTTTATTTTTTTTATCATAAACTATGCAATTGAGCACAGTTCTTGTGAAAAAAGCTACTCTCAATTCAGAACAAAAATTTTTGCGTCATTTTCAAAATTTCAGCCACAATTTTCAGTGAGAAAAAAGTCTGATGAAGTTTGTTTGTACGGGCCAATTAATCTCCACAACTTTCTTAATCAAAATACAAAATATTATATTGATAGATAAAGTCAAGCAAAAGTTATGAATTTCCAAAAAACAGCCCAAAAATGGTGACTTTTGATTTGATCAATTTTTTCAGTATGAAGATTTCCGGATATATGCATGGAAGGAAATTTTAAGTTTCTATATATATGGAGATTCCAAATCCATGAAAAAAAACGCAAAAAAAAAATTGTGCCAAGGGAGGTTTGGTCCTTTGGCAAAGCGAGTCTTAAAAGCTGAACCAAATGAGAAGTAAAGACTTTACTGCGCCCCATTTTTTATTTATAATTTCACTCCGGGGGCCAGTTCCGCAAGTGGAGAAGTGAGAAGTAAAGCGGCAAAAGCGAAGGGAAATGACAAAAAAGAAAGTGAATTGGGAAGTAAAATGGCAAAAGCGAACTGAAATTACTTATTATTTTACTTCGCTTTTGCTATTTTACTTGCCATTTCACTTTGCTTATGCCGTTTTACGTCTCCACTTGCGGAACTGGCATTAGTTCTCACTTCTGTAATCGATTTTCACTTCTCCACTTGCGTAATTGGCACCTGATTTCTCGGCTAAATGTGCATTCTTCGAAGAGAATGTCATTTTGAAGAATCTTTTCAGGCCTGCGGGATACGCACGATTTTCGCCGCCATGGGGAAGAACCCGTGTCGATTCTGGCGAACTTCGCCACGATCACCATGGACGACAAGCCCACCGAGAGGGTGTATTTGTACGAGCTGAAAATCACGCATGAGAGCGGCCGCGGTATGAAGATGGTGCAAGGCGGCGGGGCGGAGTTAGTTTGGCGTTTGTTGTCTACGATAAGCGTGGGGGAGTATGTCTTGTCCATATATGCTATTGACTGGTTTTAGAACTGGTTATCTACGCACTCAAATGGTTACGTGCAAAGAATATAGCATCTGAACTTTGTGCGATCTTTTTTTGTTTTTGTTACTTTTGTGTCTCCAGGTGATACATGGAGACCAGGGACGTATACAGGATTTTTGAGCGGGGGGCTGTTTGTTAACGGAGCCCGGCGAACAGGGGGGGCTCCCCCCTAAAATTTTGCCTACACTGTGACGAAATGGCGCCATGGGTAGGCGGCATGCCGTGGCGCCATTGGCGTTGGCGCTGGCGCCAGCTATCGCTGTATGTATGTAAAAATACATACTAGCGACAGGCACGCCAAAATGTGTATTTTTATGGAAATTTGAGTACAGGAATCGATTTCCTAACATAATACCTGACGGATGAGGAATTCGGTGCTTGCGCGCAAATTTTTTACATGGTACCTTCAAATTTTGTACCAAAAGTGGCATTTTTTTCAAGTTTGTACCAAAAGTTTTTCAGGTTTCGCCCGGGAAGGGGGGGGGGGGGCTGCAGCCCCCCCGCCCCCGCCGGATACGGCCCTGATGGAGACTGTCTGGCACAAAAATTTATATTGATTTTTAAACGTTAAAGCCTCTAATCACCGATTCGCAGCGCGCTGAAAGTTGAGAAGCAGCGCATCTGCCGCAATCTCTTCGAGACGCTCTACAAGGAAAAGCTTCACAAGATGGGACTGAAGGCTGCCGATATCATATTTGACGATGCACGGCTGCTGTTCGCGCTGCGCAAATTCGATGTGTGTTTATGGGCATTGTTGTGTATTTACCTTTTTTTTTCCAAAAGGGACATTTCGTAAACAACGTTTTTAAATATTAGGGTCGCAAAAAATCCATTTCTTCAAACACCTTGATCAAAAAATTGACTTCACATGTATTGAATCAGAACCATATTTGGGAGCTCTCTAGTAGATGTCATGACATTTAAAAAAACAAGCGCTTTTTTAAAAAAGCGGGCCGTTGGAAAAAAAGCACCTTTCCATCCTTTTTTTGGAGCTTTTGAAAAAATGGGATCATTAAAAAGCATCAAATTCATCCGTATTAGCCGCATTTTTGAGGGGTTTTATATGCAGGTTTTTAGCAACCAAAAGTTATGGTACACGTGTGATAGGTAAAATGCAAAAATTTATACGCGTGTTTTTTACAACTTTGGAAAAACTACTAAACCTCCGCCAATCCCTATTCCCTACAGACAGTTAATTTAGAAATTTTTGTAAAAGCGATGAGTTACAGAAAAATTGGTAACAATTTACACAAATATATATTTCTACCTTCAGACTCCAGTTAAACTGGAGAACGTGAGCCCTGGCGCCGAATTCGGGGACGCCCGTTACACAGTGGAAGTGAGCTCCAAGGATATGGGGCAGTCCAGTTTCGACCTCAAGGACTACTACATGGGCGACGACCCGTCGCTCGTGACAGATTTGAAGCAGCGCGACAGATCTGTCCCGCAGTTTGTGGACATAATTACCCAGAAGCTGATGAAGGAGGCCGGCGCAGGGTAAGCTGTTGCTACGAGTGTATCTCTGGGATGTTTTGGCTGCTTTGTCCTTAAATCGTAGCCCACTTGCAGCGATATGCGATTCGGCACTAGCTTCTTCAACGCCGAATTGATGAAGCGTTTTTCGCGCGAATGCGGCGACTCCCGCTCCAAGGGTGCGCTGATGCTGGGCCGCGACCGGGCCGACAAATCCCGGTTCATTATCACCGGCGTGGGCAGGGCGACCAAAGTGGTGGAGAACCGCGAAAACCCGCGCGCCACCAGGCCCATGCTGGCCATGGCCGTCGACAGTGAGTGGGCTGGGTACCTTTTTTTGTAGCTCGGGGAGGGGGGGAATCCGCCCGAACACTGGCTATCCATCCCGAAGGCCGCCCAGCTTCTCTATACAGAGGCATTTTTTGCTACTATCCCTTGGCAGCAACCCCCCCCCCCCCCCGGCGATCTCTATCTATCTACCAGGAGCGATGTTTGAGATATTTTACCCCAATTCCTGCGCTAATTTTCCACCTTTTTGCCCATTTTCGCGTAAATAATTTTTCTCCGTTTTCTTCCCCCTACACCTTGAAAAAGCCTTGTGAACCCACCGCGAAACACCCCCGTCGTTCAAAAATAGCTTTAGCTTACCCCCAGGGCGGCGATTTACTATCTTTACGAACCCCCGCATGGGTCCGAATCTCAAAAACCGCTGTTGTAGCCTGATGCTAGTGAAAACAAAGCCGAAAAAAGTGATGGCACTGTTAGGGATGGCAAAAAGCGCTTTTTTTTAACGGCCCCGCTTTTTTAAAAAAGCGCTTTTTTTTAACGGCCCCGCTTTTTTAAAAAAGCGCTTTTTTGAAAAAAACGCGCTTTCTTCGCTTTTTTTAAAATTTGTCAAGACATTTCATAGAAAGCTTCCAAATACGGTTCTGAGTCATTATATACAGGTATATCAGACAAGTGGCAGTACTTGTGATCATATATAACCATAGAATGGTTGTGTAGTCATGGGATTAGGGTTGCCCGATGTTTTTTTAAAACGTTTTTTTTAAATAAAAAAACGTTGTTTTTTTTAAAAACATGACGTCCGAAATGTTTGTTTTTTTAAACATCAGCTGAAATTTTTAGTACTAAGCACTAGGTATTTTGCAAAATTTTTGCGCGCAAGCGCGTAATTTCACACACAAATTGACATTGGTGGTTGTTTTCATTGGTTTTATGGCATTTTTAGTATCAAAGTATCCATTTCTATGTGCTACCATGGGTTAATAAGCCGTCATATGTTGCTGTAGTATATAATATTGAGGTAATGTGCTTCCATGTACCTCCACAGTGTGTAACTTCACTCCCAAAGTAACAACCTCCTTTTATAATTTTGTTTCATCACTATTCCGTGCCAAACTTTACCTGAAGTCACGAACATTCGACTATAAGGCGATATATGCACGATATGTCGACGAAAAATGGATATTTTTGACACAAATCACCACTTATAATGCTATCCCATGGCTCCACAGACATTATATGGTCATATATAACATCACTGAGTATTGCCACTGTCTGATATACCTATTTATGTTGACACAAAGTCATATCTGGAAGCTTTAAAAAAACAACGTTTTTTTTTTTTTAAACATTGAGTTAAAAAAAAACGTTTTTTTTCCAACCCTACATGGGATAGCACTATAATGGTGAATTCTGCCAAAAAAATCACTTATCATGTCGACTCATTATGTATATCACAGTTTGTGGATGTTTCATGACTTCAAGTGAAGTTAGGTTTGGAATAGTGCTTAAATAAGTTATAAGAGAAGAATAGTACATTAAGACTGATGTTTCCGACTGTAGAAGTATGTGGAAGCACATCGGCTGGATATTATATGCTACAGTAACATAATTTAGTTTGACATGATAGCATGCAGGAATAGAAACAATCATCCTAAAAATACCACAAACCAATTAAAACAACTAACAATGGTAATTTACTTGTGAAATTGCGCACTTGAGCACAAAAAAATTGCAAAATACCTAGTGCGTAAGTACCAAAGCTGGGGCCTTTGCGCTTTTTTTAAAAAAAGCAGCGTATTTTTGAAAAAAAGCGCTTGCCATCCCTAGGCACGGTTTTAAATTTAGTAGGACAGCATCCGTGGCCCGTCTAAATTTGGTTACTAAATTGTAACATCTAGCTGTTTTTTGAATATACTGCAATAGAAAATAGATACCGACAAGGACGTACGCAGGCGGGGCGGGGGCCGCCGCCCCCCCCCCCACCCGTTCCTGGTCCGATCATAAAAATCTGCCAGGAATGGCACTTTTGTAAAGCGATTTTGTAGGTACTTGACAAAAATATTGCGCGGAAGCGCGCAATCCACACCCCTTTGTTTAATGTATCATTTCAGGAGTCCAAACAGCATTACAAAAGTGCCCAACGTGGTCATAGAAACTATATATAAACCCATGTTCACTTGGGTTGGGACACGTTTGAGTTTCCGATAAAGTTAAAATTTGTGCTCGATTGCGGGCATCCCGGGGAACTTGGACGGCATCAAAAGATAGCCCCAACATTTGTCTACAAGTTGCCTGGGACACCCCCTGGCTGAACCCTCTGTGGGCCGTGTAAGTGGCCCACACTTTTTTTTATACAAAAATGAACTGCTCACTTGGGTTGGGACATAAATACGTTTGGCCCATAAATCGATTCTATTCTGTCTTTCAAGGCCGGATTTCAACCTTGAAGACAACACAGTGTTGGCATACTGCCAGAGGACAATTCTTAATTGAAAAAATCAGATTTGGATATAGTTATATAAACTCATGCTGTCAAGTGAGTAGGGTTCAAACGGGATTGACTTTTCGGGATCGGGATCGGGATCGGGATTCACTTTTTGAGATTTCGGGATCGGGATCGGGATTGGGGTTTCGGGATCGGGATCGGGATTGTTTTTTTGAGATTTCGGGATCGGGATCGGGATTGGCCGGGATTGGGGTCACGGGATCGGGATCGGGATTGGGATAGGCATTTTTCCGGGATCGGGATTGGGTTCTAGGGATAGAGATTTTGGCCATTTTTCTGGCATTCACAGTTGTTCATAAAGGTCTCAAAACACTGTTGGATGCCAGAAAAGTGGCATAAAATTGACGCTGGGGGTTTGCATCCACTTTTTTGCATGCAAAAACGTCATTATTTCACTTCTTATAATTTCCACTAATTTTTCCGGGATCGGGATCCCGGACTTGGGAGTTTCTCGGGATCGGGATCGGGATTTGAAAATTTTCGGGATCGGGATCGGGATTGGTATTTTTGAGATTTCGGGATCGGGATCGGGATTGGGGTTTCGGGATCGGGACTGGTAAATCCCGGAATTTCACGGGATCCGGGATCGGGATCCCGTTTGAACCCTACAAGTGAGTTAACAGTCAGTTTTCTGTTGTTTACAGTCGTTTCTTTTGGTAAACTGACTTAACAAAGCCACACCCACTTCTCAGACATCCACTACACCCCCACAAACCAGAACAACCCTGAAAAGTGCAATGAGGCACTGCACGGTAAAGGGATAATCTCTAATGTGGATTGCTTAAGCACAGTTGGTGTACTGGGCGCGGGATTCTGGGAATTAAGCTGTGTGTAGGACGCTGGAAACAAAATGTCACATTAGAGGAGAGTATGGTGAATTTTTCATATATGTTCCCTGTGCAATGAACCATCCAAAAAATGGAGAAATGGAGGTGCAAAAAAAAGTGCAATTTTTTTACATTTTTATTACTTAATTTTTTATTTTTTCATTCCTAAGATTTTTGTGCTTTCATTTCTCAATTTTTTGGATGGTTCATTGCACAGGGAAAATATGTAAAAAAAATCACCATACTCTCCTCTAATGTGACTTTTTGTTTTCAGTGTACTACACACAGCTTAATTCCCAGAATCCCTTACCCAGTACACCAACTGTGCTTAAGCGATCCACATTAGAGATTATCCCTTCACTGTGCAGTGCCTCATTGCACTTTTCAGGGTCATTCTGGTTGGTGGGGGTGTAGTGGATGTCTTAGAAATGGGTGTGGCTTTGTTAAGTCAGTTTACCAAGAGAAACGACTGTAAACAACAGAAAACTGACTGTTAACTCACTTGACAGCATGAGTTTATATAACTCTATCCAAATCTGATTTTTTAGATCAAGAATTGTCCTCTGGCAGTATGCCAACACTGTGTTGTCTTCAAGGTTGAAATCCGGCCTTGAAAGACAGAATAGAAATGATTTATGGGCCAAACGTATTTATGTCCCAACCCAAGTGAGCAGTTCATTTTTGTGTAAAAAATGTGTGGGCCATTGACGCTCCACACAGTGGTTGACGCTACTTTTTAGAAGTCGATTGAGTCAACTCAGAGTCAACTGTTTTAAGTATAACTATTTTTAATTTTTTACCTGTGTTGATTAAGAAATATTGAGACGTCAATCAGTGGCGTAGCCAGGGGGGGGCGGGGGGGGGCGGCCGCCCCCCCCCCCCCTTCCGGGGTGAGACTTGAGAAATGTTTGGAAACGTGTTCTGGTGCAACGATTTTGTGGTCAATTTGAAAAAATTTTGCGCGCAAGCGCGCATTTTGGCGTCAAATGACAGCCATTTTTCCTTTACAGGTCGCGATAACCTCAACTTACGAGAAAATGCACTAAAACACTTCCATGTCGCTGTATATGTATGTAAAATACATACATATACAGCGGTCTTTGGCGCCAATGACACCATGGCGCGGCGCCTACGAATGGCGCCAGCGCCATGGTATGGCGCCTATGAATGGCGCCAGCGCCATGGCGCTACTGCCCTACTACAGCGGTCGAAATTTAGGGGGGGGGGGCGCCGCCCCCCCCGTTCGCCGGGCTCCGTAAACAATCCGCCCCCCCCCGCTCAAAAAATCCTGGCTACGCCACTGACGTCAATTGATGTAGAATGACAAGAAGGGGATTTTTTGGATACATATTGTAAATGGCTCAGAGTCAATTGAATTTTTGACCAGTTGACTCTGAGTTGACGCTAATTTTGGCATCAACTAGCGTGTGTGGGACCATTTACATGGCACACAGAGGGTTCAGCCGGGGGGTGTCCCAGGGAACTTGTAGACAAATGTTGGGGCTATCTTATGATGCTGGCCAAGTTCCCCGGGATGCCCGCGATCGAGCACAAATTTTAACTTTATCGGAAACTCAAATGTGTCCCAACCCAAGTGAACATGGGTTTAGGTCTTAATAGACACCTATATACAGGGACGTATCCAGGATTTTTGTTTATTTACGGAGGCCGGCGAGGGGGGGGGGGGCTCAGAGCGGCCACATGGA